>JBBYHK010000004.1:10274827-10298794 GCA_038382065.1 Adansonia grandidieri
AAGGCCTAGGATTTGCTTTCCTCCAAGAGAGCCTCTGGAAAATACCCTTCAATCAAAGATCTGATCTTTCACCTAAATCAGTCAATCACCGAAGAATCAATAGCAATCATGACGACTCCAGAGGTTCTGCAGAGAGAAGCTGGCCTTCTCCTATTATCTCCTTTGGTTGAGCTTCGTAAAGGTGAAACTTTTATCTATTTGTATTTTTATTTATTATGCTTTTCTTTCTTTGTGGTGTTGATGGTGAAATGAAAACCTGATCGATTTTTCTTGTTAGCGTTATTTATTACTTATTGGTCTTTTGAGTATTATATTATGCGTATAAAAAATTATACCCTTTATTGAGAAAAGAGCTTTCCCCTTGGGGAAAAATTCAATGATGTTTGTTTTAAATCTTCGGCAGGAGAAATGGCAGATCTCGTGGGCTCTCGATTGAAAAGAAGATTGAGCTTCTCGAGAGCTTGACCGGAGAAGTAAGGTGCTTTTCTCACTGTCTAGTGGTTCGATTTTTTGGAACAATTTCCCATTTGATACATTGATTATGATATCCATTTTGTGGTATCAATATCAGAAAATGGAATGATTGAGCTTTCATTAGTTTGGTAGTAGGCTTTGGATTGATTTAACCTACATTTTGCATATTTTTAGCGCATTTGATGTGTGACCCTTATTAAAATATTAGCCACCTTAAAACTAATTCTGAACTACCTAATTTAGAATCATTTTGAGTTAATGGATTAATTTCGTAATTTGTTTGGGATATTTCTAGAATATGCTATTCATTTCACCAGCTGATTGTTTATTTGGTGCAGGTTACAAACTGACGTTCTCGGAGATGGTTAAATGATCGTTTGTTGATGGAACTTGTTCCTCGCTTGAATGCAGAAGAAATCGGAGGCTTGTTTGCTCCACCACCGTGGGGTAATGACATGTCCTGCTGAAGATCTTTCATTTTACTGAATGCACTGTGTAGTTAACTCTTACATTAATTAGTACAATAGCTAAGCGATGAGCAGTTTTATTCATTGATATCCAATATTTACCTTCGGGTATTAAGAATGTGGTCAGGAAGTATCATTATATGGGTACAATAGTGACTTAATATAATGATAGCTGAAGGTATTAGAACTTTGTTGTTGCCTACTTTACTAGCATGCCTAAGGTCTCGGTGTCTCATTATACTGTTGATTGATTTATCTCATCTGAA
Organism: Adansonia grandidieri; assembly: GCA_038382065.1. Classification (NCBI taxonomy): domain Eukaryota; kingdom Viridiplantae; phylum Streptophyta; class Magnoliopsida; order Malvales; family Malvaceae; genus Adansonia; species Adansonia grandidieri. The sequence goes on from JBBYHK010000004.1 coordinate 10,276,035, forward strand.
ATCGAAAGCGGCCCGCCACATAGTTTCTTTTTCTTTAGCTAATCACTTTTAGAGCCTATTACGCTGATATTTATTTGTAATTCATTCACAGGTAATGATGTGCCACCATTTGCATGACAAATGTGGGAGAATGGGACAAATTTAGGAATATAGACATGGATAAAGAGGTCATTTTCTTACCCTCTTCATGAAAACTTTTTCCAATCTTTTAAAAAGTTTCTTTAACTGAATAAAGTAACCTTAAACAATTTCCAGAATTGAGAAATGATTGGTAAGTTTATAATGGGAGGAATTGCATTATGTGCACGCATTTGCTTTATCTGCATGAACGATTATGTCTCTTTTGATGTCATTTTAATCGTAATTTAAATTTAGTGTTGGATTGGCATGTAATGTGGCAACATGCTCAAGTTATTGTCTCTTTCTGTTTTAGGCTAATATTATTGGTGCCTTAAATAGTTCATCCGCAAAGAACAAATTTCATGCCAATGGTGATAAGATGGCTGTCTTGAACATGTGGTGAAGAATTGATTGTCGAACAAGGGAAGCACTAGCCGTATCTTCTTTCAGAACTTATTGCAGGCTATGAGGTTCATGGTTTTTCTTTTGCTTCTTTGAGAATTATTATCATAATTGGCATCTAATTCATTTGCTTTTTTCGTGTGCAATGGGGTAGGGTTAGAATGGCACTAGGTTAATGTCAGTATCCTATAGAATACAGATCTCAGCTTGATATTTCTGCATTAATCAAAGTGCTAAGTGTTATGTCTCTCATGACATTGGCTTGTATATGCTTGAAAGGCTTGAGAGCAGACTGGTTGAAAATTTTGTGCGACCAATGTACAAGAGTGAAATGTAGTTTGACATAAAACCAACCCAAGTTAAAATGTATTCCAGATTTTCGCTTAGGTGTGGAACTGTTAAAGGCTGAGTTGGCTCATTGTCCTACTTGCTATATTATTGTGTATCTGGATAACCCAAGCCCAAATTCCTAATCTTCTAACTGTTATTGTAGGAATAAACACTTTTTTTTTTTTCATTTTCAGGATTGCATACGAACCTTCATCCAGGAAAGTGGAGATGGAGATGTCCTCACATTACAGGTCCAAGATCCTTTCCATAGATTGTTGCTACATGGTGTCTGTGAGGTAATCCAACCCATCTGTTTCCTTTTCTCAAATGTGCTGGCTGCGGTAAATGCTAACCAAGCATAAGCACCTAGGCTTTTCACAAAATGCTGAGTCGGTTATCAAGATGAAAAATATTGTTTAGAAAATATCTCTGCTGTTGGATTCTTGCATTATCTGCTTTAGATACCCCATGATGGTTAAACCTAAAAGCATGCTTCAACCCGTGAATTTATTATTGATAGTATCTGACATGGTGAAAGTGTATTAATTTCTTCCTCGGCCTTCTTTGAACAGTTCTACAACTTGTGTCAGTAACAGTTGCGCAGTCAAAGGATGCAGAGTCACTGAAGGTGACAAGGATAAAGAAGAAGAAGAAGGCGGGTGTCTTTGAGGTCCCAAATATCACTATGATTTCCTGAAAATGTCGAAAGAGGGCATTTGGTAGTTCTTGTTCGGGGCACTGAGTTCTGATTCATGTTCATAGATAAAAAAGAAGCGTACAATGCTTACTTCATATATGTCGATGGAGTAATTTTATTTGCGTTTAGTCATCACCTGTAAATGTAATACGTTGATCTATGGCTTTGAGAAGCTAGGGTGGCTGAATTTATAAATTCTTCCAGTCGACAAAGCAGGTTGATGCTGGTTTAGGGCTTGGTTTAAGAAATATGATTCTAAACTGTTGTTGTACAATGTAATGGATTGTCTCGTATTCTTTGTACCATATGTATATAAAAACCTTTATTATTTGTTTATTCCATGGCTGCTGCAATGGCTCATTTCATTTGATGCATCTAAGTTCATAAGTCATGTTCAAGTGTCTATGATCAATTGATCATTATAGGCTGTTGTTTTTCTTTTTCCCAATTCTTATAATGAAAACTTTACTAGAATTCTCCAAGTTATAATTGATAGAGCATGTCAGACCAACTAGGTGAAATCAGAATTCAAGGAAAATAAAAAATAAAAACTCCAGTAAGACAGGATGTATTTGGATTACTCAAATCAGTTCTTAAGATTCTTTTCTTTGTAACGTTTCTATACTTCAATAACAAAATAAACAGAGGAATCTGAATTTTTGTGTACATTTAATAATAATAATAATAATAATAATAATAATATAATAATAATAATAATGACAATAATCATCATCATTATTATTATTCAGGCGGCTTTATTTCAAAATAACTAGTATGACGTTTTAAAATTTCTTGATTCACAGATATGAGGAATTTATAGATTCCTTTCTGTTGCCTATAAATTGATCCGTTGTTTATTCCTTTCTTTGTTCAGGGCGTATCCATATGATTGGGCTTTGTTGCAAGAAGGCTAGCTGCAGCTTTCAAGCATTTTCAAGGTAGCAAAATATATCGCATGTATTGGTTTTGGCTGTCATAATTCCAAAGTTAAATCTAAAGTGGATCAATCTCCAATTCAGGTACTGCCTTTTTCTTTTTTAGATCATCAGAAATTGTTTAACACAATAAACTAGACTGTAAGCATCTCTAATTTTTCCTGCAAACGCAGGAAAATAGTTAAACCAATCTGGCAACATCAAGATGACCTTGACTGTAGTAGCCCGGAGATGATGTTCATCGTCACCATAACAGTGTTTGCCATTATCCACTTCCAAAAATATATATAAATATATATCTATGATGATATGTGTAATGCATCCGTTTATATATATAAAGATTTTTTTATCCAATGTGAATTAATTTATTCTATCTCGTTACACCCTGTCATAAGCTTCTTTAATAATTTTGCACATCTAACTTCCAAGATGTTCATGCCACCTGTTGAGATGCATCAAATTAGACAGTTAGGTTGCGTCTATAAAACTTGTTAGAGGGCCATTACCTTTTTTTATAAAAAAAAAAAAAAAAAACCTTGTTGGTAGAATGTGCTGTACATTCACTTATATATCCAAAAAAAATCATAATAATTCGTATATTAAAAACTCGTTTTTTTATAAAAATAAATTTGTCAGTGGTGAGAGCGTTGGGCCGATACCTGAGGAATGGCCCAAGTGCATAGCAACTAGTTCAGGTACGCCGTCGTTTTCTTGTAAACTCAAACGGCCTTTTAGTAGTGGCCCGAGCCCTAAGTCCCCCTCCCTGAGCAAACCTGGAAGCAGCGAACTGGTCCGTCTTCTCTCTCCCGCTTCCTTCGACTGGCTCCCTCTCTCTCGCGCCTTTTGTATCAAGGCCTAGTTCTTCCTCGCTCTTCTCAACATGAAGCTCGTCAGGTCAGTTTCTATTTCTTTCATTCATCTTAACTCTTGATTAGAGAATTTTGTTTCTTCTCATTGTGTTTTAACGATTGATGTGGAAAAGAAAATCTTTTTAGATTCTCCTTATAATGGCTCTGGTTTGAAAAATAATGAGCAGGTTTTTGATGAAGTTGAACAATGAAACGGTGTCGATTGAGCTCAAGAACGGAACCGTCGTACACGGGACCATTACAGGTTCCTCAATTTTCCCTTCCTCTCTTTTTCTCTACATTAGGGTTTAGCTAAACCTTAACCCTGCATTTTAGCGAAGTTGTAAAAGCTTAATTTTATCTGTTGAAAATTTCTTCTCAACGTGCGTTTTCTGAGTCCCTTCCCACCTCCCCCCCCCACAACAAAAAAAAAAAAGGAGTAATGCGAACTATAATCATAATTCCCACCTCAAGTGTGTATTCTTCCTCCAGCCTTTGGTTGCGTATCGCTTTAAAAATTGGGAAAAGATTTAGGTGTTCGTGCATGATATCACATATTATTATTTATATCGCTTAAGATGAACTGGTTTTGGACTTAGTATGCTGTTAACTATGAAACATCTGTGAAAGCTTACGTTTGATAATTCAGCTTATTGATCGATTTGCAGATATGATGTCTTATTATGAGTTACCCATACCAGATGAAATTGGGTCAATTTGGACTTCGTTTATGTGATTAGCCGATTACTATATGCACAATTTCTTTTCACATCGTTGTTATTTGATGACTGTGTATCTTTGTTAAAGGACATATTTATTTTCTTTTAGTGTTTTTTTTTTTTTTTTAACTCTTTGACTTGCTGATTAGTTGAAGGGTCATATGACACTGGCAAATTCTTCTTGGCTATCTAAACCACGTCAATTTGTATCACATTGCATTTTTCTGTTTACTGCTTTCTTGGTTTCATGAGCGAGTGGATTTTGGCAACATGTTCCTTTATTTTTATTCTGTTTTGGGATGGAGGGATTGGGGGAGTTAGCTTCTTAACCATATTAAGAATATACTTTTGGCTTTTCTTTCACGAGAACACTATAGTTACTGTTCTTAACGTTAATAATGACACAAATTTTGAACCCATTACTCCTGGAAAAGATACAGTGGTTTTCATTGTTGTAATTGATCATCATTCAACACTGTAAGATCATCATGATTTCTATGGTTGGAAAAATAGTGATGATATCTCACAAAGAGGAAACAGTAATTTCTGGGAGCATATACCATTATACTTTGATACAAACCCACGTAAACATGTGTGCTTCTTTCAGCTTGAAGTCAGTTCCCCTTTTATAACATGTGGCAGTAGTCAGCAATAGATTTTTCGTTTGGCCACCCTATAATAGATTTAGTTGCCTACATTACTGGATTTCTTGGTCAGAGATGTACTGCCATGTCTCTCATTCTTTCTTAAATTGTATTTCTATAATCAAAAGTTTTTTGTGTATGAATCTAACTTGGACAGCATCTGTTTTGACCGTGACTATTAGAGTTTGAAGACAGTTAAATAGTCTTTAGTGATTTCCTGATGGAACATACACAGAATTTGGCATGCAAGTTTTCTGACTGATTCATTTGCTGTGTTTGTTTTAGGTGTGGATATTAGCATGAACACCCATCTGAAAACGGTGAAACTTACATTGAAGGGGAAAAATCCAGTGAGTTTGGATCACCTTAGTGTGAGGGGTAACAATATTCGCTATTATATCCTACCTGACAGCTTAAATCTCGAGACATTGCTGGTTGAAGAGACGCCTAGGGTGAAACCCAAGAAGCCAACAGCTGGTATTGCCATGTTTCTCTGGCTCCTTTTTTTCTCTGATCGAATGTCCTACTTATATAAGCATGTCTTCCTGTGTTAATCTTTATAATGCATTCCCAAATTCAGGCAAGCCTCTGGGACGTGGTCGGGGTCGTGGGCGTGGGCGTGGACGTGGCCGAGGCCGTTGAGTATGTTCACTGTTTCTATATTTTTGTGACAGCTGGAGGTGCATACAGCTTTGTTGTAGTGAGAAATCGTAGGTGATGTTACGAATTTTAAAGGAATTGTATTTGTATTTTACTGTTCTGCGTTGGATGGCTTGACCATGAATCCTGAGATTCCCTGTTTTCGGATTTCGGATGAGTTGATTAATATATAATAGATTGTGTAAGAGTAGTTGGGTATTTACATTTTAGATTAAGGTTGGTACCCCAATACAAATCTAGTAATCTATCCATTTTAAACCCAATATTCAAATCATCAGGATTTGGAACAAAGCTAGAAATATCAAATCTAATCTATAAAATTAAGTTTTGGGCAAGTTCTTTCTTCCTTAGCTTTTGACCAAACCGGGGAAAGCTAATTGTACATAAGCTTTGGGTTTGGACTTGTGAAAAGGTAAGTAATAAAAGGTACATCTATCACCAACTCACTATTTTGGTGATCCTTATCGCTACTTAGGTCACCTAAAACTTCCCTTCCCTCTATATATTAATATCCAAAGCCAAAAAATGCCTTCTGCTTGCTAGCTCACCTCGGTTTTTATGGTTGTCGACTTCTCGCGTCATTTTCTTGAAATAGTCCCCTAGCCTTTTTTCGGTCCCCCATCGAATGCAGAATCACCCATGTTGCGGTGTGTATTCCATTTCATTTCTCAACCGGCCCCAATACTGTCTTCCATTTTTTGTGCTAGCCCATTAATGAAAAATAACAAGTTCAAATCTAAAGGTCGTTTTCATTTTCATAAATTGAAATCTTTGTGCTCACTGTCCAATGATTCTTTTATACTAGTAGTATTAGTAGTAGTAGTAGTTAGGTCAGCTATGAGCTAAGTTCAAAATGGTACTCTCTCTTCCAAGAAATCCTTTTAAGAGAGGAGTAATCAATAACCGCCGTTTTTTACTTTTTGAATAACTAAGGATGCATAGGATGGTTCCATTTATCACAAACATGTTTTCAGACATGTTTATTTAAAATTAATTATAATATATATCAGTAATGATTATTATCTATGTAAAAAGTTAAAATTATAAAATAACAACATAAAATTATTTTGATACCATTATTTAATTCTCCAATTTTATGTGCCAGCATCGAAGGTAATGCCAATCCACAATATAATACAATGTTCACTAACGAATTGTACGAATAACACTAACTTTTAATAGCAAACAAGAAAAGAAAGGCACTATTTTGAGTTCAGATTCAAATCATTTAGTGATTCAACTAAAATAGTCCAAGGATAAACAAGCGAAGAGAAAGTTTCCAAGCTTTCATTAGCTGTTTAAGAGCAATCATCTATTAAAAAAAAAAAATTCTACAATTAGGGTACTTCTTAGAAGGTCAAAAAAGGTCAGGGCCAATGGGTTGAATGCAATTCCACAACCCTGCATCCTTAATCCTACCGCCGTCGATGCATTCAGCTGGCCAAGGAAAAGCGAAAACTGCTAACAAATTTGCATAAAAAACATCAACAGTGTCGTTACTTCTTTTAATTTCAAAAAATCAACTTCCATCTTATCTTCTAGAAAGCTCCTCTTGGTTTTCTTTTTTTTTTTTAGGGTGCAACAACTAACAAGTAACAACCTCCGAAAATGGTATTTGGGGCCTTTATCTAATTCACATTGACTGTCTTAAAATTTAATGATCTTGTAATTTCAGGCTATGCATTCATAGGACAGAAAATTTTATTAGGTGGTCATCCGGTGAGAAAAGATTTCAAAAGTTTATATCACAAAAACAAGATAAGAACAACCAATAATCATTAAAACCTCACCAACAACAAAAAAAATTTGGGACAAATTCCTGCTTCCCATTGTTTTCATTTAAGATTTGATTAAAAAATTATTAAATAATGAGAGTGTAGAAGCATCCAACACACTGGAACACAAAATTGTTTTTACAACACAATGCATATTAATCAATGAAATAATTTAAATCAGATTTTTTTATAGTATGTATTAAATTCAAAATATAATTTTAAAATCATTTTTTTAAAATTAAACTCACGAAGATAAAAAATATTCCAAATAAAAAAACAATTTATACATTTATAAAACAAATTTTCCTTGCTTTTTTGCAGACATTGATTTTTTTTTTTTCCTTTTTTTGGGCAAAACATGGGACGGGAGAATGGTCCAAAACTTACCAACGTAGGAAAATTTTCTTGGATGTTATAACCGAAAAAATTTCATGTAATGACGTGGCAAGATATGAGTGGAGACTGATGTAACTGTACCATAGGAACCGGAGAAAACAGGGGATAGGCCAAAATAATAATAATAATAATAATAATAATGAAAAAAACAAAAAATCTAAAACATGACGAACTGCGAAGGTACAGACATAACACAGTACCAAGAAAGCTTTCAAAAAGGCAAAAAGGAAAGTGACCTCAACGCCGGTCTGATCTCTAACGTTGAAACGCGATCCGAGGTTCTGAACCCATATATTTCCTTCTAGACCTTCTCTTCCTTTTCATTTGACTTTGATTTCCACTTCCCCTTCCAACGGCTTCAAAAACATCAACTACAACTACAACAACAACAACAACGACAGGCTCTTCTTGTTCCTGTTTTTCCTGTCTCTTTCTCTTTATGGCTTTGTTTCGCCATCATGTTTCTTACATTTGAATGTCCATTTAAGGTAATCTTCTTCTTGGTGTTGTTCTTTTCTTTTTTCGGTTGCATTTTTTGTTTTTGTTTGGGTAACTACCCACAAAAGGTTAAAATTTAGTTCTAATGTTTGGATTTTGGTATTTATGCCTGTAATTTGTCGGTTGATCTGTCGTTATCATTTGAAATTGAGTTTTGGGATCTGGGTTTTACTCTACTTATACAAATCAAAGTCTTCTGTTTTAGTATTTTTTTGAATAATATCGTTACTACATAGTTGTGCATGTGGAATTGATTTTGGGGTAATTTTTATTCCTATGAAGCCTTCTTATTTGACTTGTTGTACGGATTTCTGTAATTTTGGTGGCTCTTAGGTTTGTTGTTGCATTAACCAGAATACTTGCTTTTAACGAGTTCAAGTTTCACTCAGATCTGCTACTCCGATTTTGTATCCCTTTTTGGACTATATTAAGTTTATCTGAATAGATTGAACATTGCTATCTTGGAGGTAAAAGCTTTTATTTGGATGCTGAATAAACCGCTTTTTGGACTCATTTGTTGGTTCCATATGGGGATCCAACATTGAGTGCTTTCCTCGGTTATGCCTGCCAAACATAAAGTTGAACAACTCTACTTATATTATTTGCAAATTGTTTTGTTTTAATGCAACTAACTGCCACTAGTCCACAACATACTCCTTAGGAGGGAAATCAATGGGGAGAGATTTGAGGCAAATGCACCCATTTGACTATGCATATTACTAGGCTATGCCTCCAAATGGCCTAACAATCTCTGCAATCGAAGATGACCAGATTCTAAAAGCATATGCTCTAAAGCACTCCTTGAACTGAATTAACTGCTGTTCTTGAACTTATCTAGTTGAGTAATTATGAATAATTGCATTTTTTGTGGTTCTTTGTAGATTAGAGATCTGGAGCTATGTCAATAGCCACCATTGAGAGTATGGCATCGTTGAGTACCGATCTTTTCTACGACATATTGAGGCGTCTTGATGGCCCAACGTTGGCCGCTGCTGCATGTGCCTGTGAAACGTTTCGTTCAATATCTAGAGAGGAAAGGCTATGGGAAAATGTTTGTTCTTCTATGTGGCCTTCAACCAACAGAGAAGATGTTAAAAGTTTGATTTCATCGATTGGTGGATTCAGAAAATTCTATGCAGATTGTTTCCCACTTATTGTTAATAAGGAAGTAACTGAGTATCAGTGGAACGGCTATCTTGAGAACCCTGAAGAATGGACTGAAGCTGAATATTATGGTGACACCGTTGGACTTGAAAGTATATCACCATTAGATTTTGTTTCTGTTGTGGATATCAGGTATAAAGATAAAACAATCTGCTCAAAAGTCCTGTGGGGTATTCCTAATGCGAATGGATCCAATAGTTGGTTTCACAACTGCCCATTTCGGATTGATCTTCTTAATTATGCGGCTAGAGATGATGATAGTGAAGGCGAGGTTACCCTTTCAGTTTCTGATGGTCTGCCAGCTATTATATCTATGGAAAAGGAAAGGAAAGATGGAAAGCTGTGGAAGGAGCTCCGAGATGGCCTCCGCCTTAGTTGGATTGTTGTAAACAGGAGAGCTAAGCAAGCCGCTAACCTTGCCAGCTGGAGCCCTCTTGGCGGACAGAGACATTGGCCCACAGACAAGGATTTTGTGATAAGGTTCGGGTCTGTTCTTCCTGCCAAAGACATCCTCCCATGTCAAGTAGTAGAGTGCATTCTTATCATGAAGTTCAGAGTCATACACACGGAAGGTGAGGGTGTAGAGACAACACTCAAATTGACTGAGCTAAGCATGCAGTTGGAAGATATGGAAGGTGCACATGTTAATGGAAGAAACAGTCTGCTTATTCTTAAGGAAGCTCTAAGCTGCCGTCGAAGCAAAAACTACAGCGAAGTTCTTGAGTCCTGTCATCTGTACTCGAAAGTACAGAGTGAGTTAAAAGAGGAAAAGATGAGGAATGAAAGCAGGTTAGACAGACTTTGTATCTTAAGCGGCATTGCTGCTTTTGTCACTTTTTGGTATTACATCTTGTAAATGTAGTTGCCGGCTTTAATTTTAACACCTTACTTAAGATGTACAAACTTTTTTCTTTTTCGTGTAAAGATTCAATTTTGTTTCAAGTAATAAAGAGGTTAACGTCTCTCTGATCTGAATCTCTTGGTTGTGTTTAAGAAAATCTGGTTTACTAGTAGCTTGCATTGTCCTTGTCCTTGCCTAGTGGTTTGGTTTAATATAATCACTTTTAACTGACTTTATAATTCAAGGAACATTCAGTAGAAAGCCCAGTGGAGCGCTAGAGGTTCTCCCCTGGACATGGTAGCAATGGCAGCATTGTTATAGCACGTGAGACTATCGAGATTTACAGGGAGGTGAAAGTATAGAAGAAGAAGGAATAAACTCCTAGAGTATAATCGGCCTGTGATTTGCTTTGATGCCTTAGTTCAAAGTGGCGGGAAGAACGTAAAGAGGTGAAGTTCCAACATCTCCATATGCATCTATCATACGAGATGCTGTAGTAGTAGTAGTAGAGCTGTAAATGCAAAGACTGGGCTAAAGTCTAACCAAGTTAGCGGGGTTTTGAGAGGAAAGCCTCTTTTTATTTTTAATCCAAATATTTGTAAATTAAATAAAAATTAGTAAAAAAAAACAGGAATCGAGTGGAATTGAAGCTCCGTATATGTGTGTGCGAAAGACGCATAAGGATGATTGATGCCCAAGGTGGAATAGGGTCCCGTCAACCTCAAATTCAAATGATTTCGATATGTCTATTTCATTTGCTTCAAGGTGAAGGATGCAGCAAGATGCATCATTCACTGTGCATATTGCAACAAAGTTAATTCGAAAGCTCAATTTATCTGTATTTTAATAAGACATTAATATATTATTGATGAAGTTTATTTTAATAAAAAATGAAAATGTTAACAGTTGTACAGACACCATTAAGCTTTAAAAAATAAAATGATTTTTATAATTATTACTATATATTTTTATTAAATTTCATAAAAATAATTGATTAAGTTTCAAAAACTTTTTTAAATAATTTAAGCTGTCAAGGTTTAATCTTTGATAAAAATAATAGTCTGGGAAAGTAGAAAATATTAATTAATGCATACAAATGAACGTAATAAAAATATACAAATAATGAATTTAATGAAAGAATATTTAAAATTAAAATATTTTTAATTTAATAATTTTTAATCAATATTTATGAATATTAATTAATAAAATCTTTTTTTATAAATAAAATGACGTCATTTATCAAATTTACTATAATATTATCCATTGACGTCGTCGACAAGAGTCTAGGTATCGGCGTCATGCACGTGTATCGGAATTTTAATTTGAAACACCTTCCAATGCACACACGCAAACACGCAAATGATTAACTGTTAAGGCAAAGCAAATCAACACTTAAAAAATGGGTTAATTTAAATGTTGATTGATGTGCTAATCGCGAATAGAATTAAACCCAGAATGGACTTTTAAACAAAAAATAGACCCAACAAAAGATGACAAATTATGAATTTCTTTTTTTTTTTAAGTGCATTTTTATTTTATTATTTTTAATGAAGAAAAAAGCATGAAAATTAAAGAAAGAAAATGATCTGAAAAACGAGTGTCCGCCATTAATGAAAAATACATAAATAGTGAAAATAGCTTGAAAATGAGACGCATTTAAAAGAGAACAGAAAGAAAAAAAGGAAGAAAAAAACATATTTGACTTTAGAAACAAGGCATTATTGAATTATTGAATTATCTTTCTTCTTCTACCTGATTGGATTGCCAAATTGCAATGAATGCTACATTAAAGAACTCCCAACAAAAATCTAGATTCCTTAAATGTTGGGAAGTTATTCATAACGTGATTATCATTCTATAAATTCGTGTCATTAATTAATGGTCTTATCAACAAATTAACTGACCCTTTTTTTTTGTTTTTTTGCTAGAGAAAAACTTGTATGTTGTTGAAGTAATTGCATGCTTTGAAGTTCGCCTGCCTGCCATCAATGGCAGGGCAATGTTATTGTCTGGAAATGTCTTGCTTTTCTTTTTTCCACATTCTGTATCCATCACGAACCACGTCCCAGAAGTCCTCGAACGCACGAGTGACAGCTCGAGGTCCAAAGACTCAAGTCCCACCGTTGCTGCCGTTCTCTCAAGTCTCTCCAGCCCCCCCACCCCCACCCCCACTTTCTCTTAACTCTCTTGGTTACTTTGGCATGATGGTGTAATTTTGCGGCTAGCAAATTAAAGTTCACTTCTAACTTAATGACTTGGTTTTACCCTTTCCTTCTTTCTTGGCCAAGACAGCAGCACAACTAAAACATTTCTTTGAAGTCGTGGCGATGATTTAGGATGCTACATTATTTGGAATGATTGGAGTATTTAAGAGTATTTATTTATCTTCTTCAGAGTCTTCATTAGTGCAGAATTACAATAGCGAGGAAATTGAATGTTTGGATGATTTGTATTACTTTCGTACTTTATTAACTTTTTTTTTCTCTTTCTCAAAGCTAACTGCAAAATCATAAACGTTTTTATGGTTTGAATGATTTCGTTTTCTTCTTTAATTAAGACAAATATTAAAGAAAAAAAATTCATAGCTAGCCATTAATGCAGTATTTTCCTTAAAAAGAACGTACCTTTTTCTTTTGCCTCTCTGAAATCTTCCTTTAAAGTCATCCTTTTTCTGTAAATTCTTGGAATCGCAGCCCTTTAATCACTGTGAATGCTTTCTTTGTTTTCTTTCTTTTAAAGATGACAAAGAACGCAGCTTCAAAAGACTTGAACAAAGCAACCCACTTAGATTTCTCCAGGAAATCCAAGAACATTAACCCTCTGGAGCCTTTTCTGGGTGTTCTTGGCTTCATTTTAGTCACTTGTCTCCTCATTGGGGGCTTCTTTTACTTGGATTACCAGGCTGTCCTCCACCCTGGCTTCCCTTTGTTTGGACTTAGAGGCACTCCATCAGAAGATTCGGAAGCAAAAGCAGCAACAGCTATGGCACCAGCAGCGGCAACACTGAATGTGAATGGACGGCTGGGATTCCTAGATGAAGGTGGAGATACATGTGATATTTATGATGGGAAATGGGTTTGGGATGATAACTACCCACTTTATCAAAGCCAAGATTGCCCTTTCGTAGATAGTGGTTTCCGGTGTCTGGAGAATGGTCGGCCTGATAGTTACTACACCAAGTGGCGTTGGCAACCTAATGGTTGCGATTTGCCAAGGTCCTTGTTCCTTTTCTCTTCTCTGATCTTCATCTTATTTGACACTTTATTTGAGTAACTTCTGCTTTGCTTGAAAGAGGAAAAGGAGCAAACTGGGTTAAAATCTATTTAAAAAAAAAAAAAAACAAATCTTCGGATATAATTTTACTTAAATAAGTACTGTATCGTCTTAGTTCAATAGTGTCTCTTCTCTTTCAGCAATCATTTCTAATCTTTCCAGTTAGAGAGGCATTGCTGATGTTTGTCAGTTATGGTTAGGAAAAGGTTGGAATTTTGATCTTTGGCGTGTCTATGAAATATGATTCAATTATTGTTTTTGGTTTATCCATCTATCCTTAATGGTCATGTTTTCTAATTCTTAATTGGTGTCTTTGTTATTGTCTTTTCGAGCAATTTCAGATTGTATTGTAGTTTTTTGACGGTTTTTTATCTGTTGATACGTTCCAGTCTTAACTTTTGGCATTACTTATTCATAATGTCCCAAATGTTATCTCTTCTCCCATAACAAATCATTTATCCATGGCTGCCAATTATTTCTCCTTTGAAGTAGCCGAAGAACCTTCTCTGAAACATCTGATTTGTATAGTCTGACAAACTATGTTTCTTATACACCCAATGGGAAATGCTGTTAACTGTGTTCTTGAGAAGTGCTGTTTGATTGAAGAGGTATATTATTTCTGATATTATCTTCTTGAAGACAGATTTAATGCAACAATGATGCTGGAGAAGCTGCGGAACCGGCGCCTTGCATTTATTGGTGACTCCATTGGAAGGAACCAATGGGAATCTATGCTCTGCATGCTTGCTACTGCTATTCCCAATAAGGATTCAATTTATGAGGTGAATGGGAGCCCAATTACTAAACACAAAGGGTTCTTGGTTTTCAGGTTTGAAGATTACAACTGCACGGTTGAATACTACAGATCACCATATCTAGTTGTGCAGGGCAGTTCTCCAAAGGGATCTCCACAAGGTGTTAGGATGACTCTAAGACTGGATCATGTGACCTGGACTTATCTGCAGTGGAAAGATGCAGATGTGCTGGTTTTCAATAGTGGCCATTGGTGGAGTTATGAGAAGACAATAAAACAGTAAATCTCATCAATCTGATATTTGCTAATATGATCTAGTTTTTGTGTGTGTTTACATGCAAGCCAATTTGTGTGTGTATGGTCAATTATAGCAACGTATTATCTGAGTGCCAGGCCTGTAATTGACAATTATAAGATGCGGTGAAACTAGAGTTGCCATTTCAGAAGATTATCAATTATAGGAATCAGTTATAGGAAGAATTCCTAAAAATCTTGTCGATCATGTTGAATCTAGAATTAGAGTACTACACCAAGCACTTTAATCTACTAAAGATATGTATGATGGAGCTAAGTATATGGTGAGCTTGTGAAGAGCATTTTTTAGAAGAAAAAGAGAATAAATCCCCTCCACCCCTCTTCAACGAAGGGTCAAAGGGGATGTGACAAGTCTGTTTTGCAACTTTCTGCTACTTTACTATCTCTGCCAGGTGAAATTTCCTCAAGAACAAGAAATTTAAGATGTCCAACCTCTCTTCTAATAATGGAAAATTTAGAGCATATATTAAAAGTCATCCATTATTGATTACTGAGGACCGTTTTATTGATGCTAGTTTAATGAAGCTACAGTTGGTTCTCGTTATGATGAAATGATGTCTAATCTTTGGATTTTACATCATGTGGCAGCGGTTGTTATTTCCAAGAAGGGTCGGAGGTGAAGATGGAGATGGACCTTAGAACTGCATTCCAAAAATCCATCGAAACGGTACTTGATTTTGTTACCAGTCAAGTAGATACAAACAAGACACAGGTTCTCTTTCGCACCTACGCTCCTGTACATTTCAGGTTTACCCCATTGCTTTTCTCTTTAATCCTCAATATTTATTGTCTTTTTTATTGTTCTATCTTACATATCTGCTTTTTTTTTTTTCCTCTCACAATCTTTACTCTTTCTGGTATCATCATTAAGATAGACATGAACATTGGGTGTACTTATTGCTCTTATCAGCCATCATCTCTTCCATAAATATGATTGTTACATGATGTTCCATTAAATATTATTTGCTTTGAAAGCGCAAGTAATAGGATTAAAAATATGGTTTATATTTCATGGTTTGAGAGACCCAAGTGCCATACAGATAGCTGTGATGAAAATGCCCTTGGCTGAGTTTAAAGTGAAAGTTTTCAATTGTTTACACGTTAGACCGACGTTGAATTTAAAATATATGATTCGCTGGCTGATATAGTTTTTACAGCAAGCTGAAGGCTAATGAGCATGAGTTATTACTGTTTGGCATTACCAGTTTTGATCAATTTTATGTGGTCCATACTCCATATATGCATTGATATTCGACATTGGCTATAAATCTATTTTCAGTATTCCCTGTGCATCAAAATGTATATACTATACAAAGATATGAATATGATTAATCACCATTAATTCGGATGGATGAAACAGAGGTGGCACCTGGAAAACTGGAGGACACTGTCATCAATTAAAGACACCTGACTTTGGTCCATTGCCTAATAAAACTGAAAAACTTGTTGATATAGTCTCCAATGTATTGTCCAAACACCCACAAGGGTTTCAAGTGATAAAGATGATGAATGTGACTCCCATGACGTATCGTAGACAGGATGGGCATACATCTTTGTACCATTTCGGCCCAGGAAACGGGCCAGGTCCTCTGAACCGTCAAGATTGTAGCCACTGGTGCTTGCCTGGTGTGCCTGATTCATGGAATGAGCTTCTTTATGCTGTTTTTCTTCAGAGGGAATCCTTACGCTCACCAAGTTCAGCACAAAATTCTCAAGCTCCATTGTGATGGCATATAAAAGTTTCCTGATAGTTGAGCATATACGAAAAAATGGTTCATATTCCTGGCAAATGTAGATGTGAAACTAGAAAAATCTTTTTCACTTGATCAATGAAATTATACGAAATTCTTTACCCCTCACTTCTAGTTTCGCCCTTGTTCGGAAGGAAAAATGGTTGGAAAACCGTAAATATTTGCATTAGATTCATGCCACTTTCCCATGGTGAAAGTTAGCTTTGTTTAATCAATAATCGATTAGAAGAGATAATAAAAGAAAGGGACTTACATTACTTTTTAGTAGTAAACTAATAATAGATATTTTTATTTGATAAAAGAAAAAAAAAATCACGCACTGTTGATTAACTAGTGCATTGAATCGAGGCTTCTACATCCTTCTCTCCTAGATTTTTCATTTTTTGTCTTCTATGAATGGCAAGCGTATCCTGAAACTATTGCAGATCTCGAAAGTCTGACTATTATGTCGAGGGACTTCACTCCACGATCGCACGACTGACAGCATAAGCTCCAAACATTGCCGCACTTACAATCCTGAAAATGGGCCGCCCTGAATTTGCTGCAGCATGGAAATTGGAAATGAAACTTTCTTGGCTAAATTAAACTGCATGCGCAAGAACACTTATTTTTCCTTGAATTTTGACAGACTAGGATCTTAAACTCAGCTATACTCATAAAAGACTCCAAAGGTGTTTACTTATACTTCGTGTATATAAAGGTGAGAGCTTCCATTGACGCAAGATGATATTCTACGGCCACGCTGTGATTGTATATGCAATTTTCCTGATTATTATCAACATGCTAAGCGGAGTTTAGTGCATAACGAAAATGGTCCATATATATATATATATATATATATATATATTCCAAAACTAATATTATGCCTGACAATATACCGCAACTGAGCAATCATATTTTGCCATAGATTTACTTACATTTGTGCAAACTCTTCCTCCCCAGTTCCAGTTTTTTTTGCAATGTTAGTTGTAATTAAGTTGTAACCCTGCTTGTCTCGGAAAACAGAGACCTGATTCTCTTCTCATTCTTGGACACTGAAATTCATTATGTATTACTGAATGGTCCCTTGCAGTCTGTAATGTATCAGGAGATCCTGGCACTTAATTCGCAGGATATTATGCTTTCATGATGGCAAAAAACAGGACAACCCCTGATTTTGTCTCTCTATATTTTCCAGTTTTCAAGTACGGGGAATGGTAATGAAATTATTTTAATAAGGGATTAGATTGATTTTATCGTAGTCAGGGATTACGATATGATAACGAATTAGAATTTTCTTTTCTTAGATTAGTGAGAATGTCATGTGTGTGCATGTGTTTTAGACTTTTTTCTTATACAAACAATCATCGGTTGAGGAAGCAAGAATTTTCTCCTCTTGTGCAGATTCTTTAGCTGAACCACAAATTCACAGTTGAAACAGGAAATGATTACAGCAAAATAGATAAGGTTTCGCTGTAGCAACCACTTTTTTTTTTTTTGCGCTACAAAATAACCATTATTAGGGAGATAAAGTCCACTAATTCCAGCCCAGTTAGAAAGCCAATTTAATCATCAAATGAGTATTGCTCATACCTAATTGTACAATCGTGGAGCACCGAGCGAGACTCTATTCGACTTTGACAAGTTCCAAACAAGGCAGTTTTAGCAGCAGCCAAACATGTAGCGCAATCCGAGCTCGTGAGGTTCTGGTTACAAGCCGCATGGCCATAGGCAAAAGCGTTAGGGTATGGGGAGACGTTGAAGTAATCGTAACCTTTGCGCTTTGGCGTGACAGTCTGTAATTCTTCCAAGACGAAGGCCAAACTGGTGGCAAAAGGATCACCCTCGGAATAGCCACCCGAGTTGCAAAGAACACTTATGACGCTCGTATTTGGAACACTGCTGACATTGCTGCATAACAAAAGTAAACCGCCGATCAGGGCTGCTGCCAGTTTTGGAAGATAACCCATCTGAATCTGAATCTCTTTTTTTCTTCTTGCTTGTTTCAATTCAATTGTTTCCGATTACACATGATACGGGGCGTCCTACGACTTTAATTGGCTTTCTTGTTTCTCCCTCAACATGAATAAATAAATGGATATATTAGACTTTTTATCTTTTTGCAATTTGTATTGTTTTCGTCGTTGGTATCTAAGTATTTCTTTAACTCATTGCTTTGTTTTACGGATCAGATCGTATTAACTATTAAGGAGTTCTGACTTCAAAGCGAGCGTGGAGCTCGTTGCTCTTGCCGAGAAGAAGATACCCACAGCTGTTCATTTTATATCTTACGAGGCATCAACAATTATCAAGCATCTTTTATGCTTGGATCTTACGGGATAGTAAGTTCAGCCAGCGGCAATTCTATGGTTTCGGATCCAATCCAGTTTTTTACAATTAACTATGAAGCGATTGATTATTTCAAGCTTCAATATTGTAGTAGCTGCCGCCTGCCGATGAAAAAAGAAAAAAAAAAAAAAGCTGTGTTAGCTGCCTTTGTCTTCTGTTTTTGGCTCTTTTTCTTTCAGAAGCTTCCAACTGGTTTGATAGTTGAGACTGTTCACTGGGACAAGAGCTCTTGGGCCCGAATAATAATTAAAATTTAACCGAATTGATTTGAAATATATAATTTTATTTTAAAATTGAGCAAATAATGTGACATGTTAATGTGTCTGATACAAGACTTAATAAAATAATGTTACCTTGATAATAATCAATAAAAGTTAATTTAAATTTATTAAAAAAAGTTATTATACGATTTAATTCAAATATTTAATGGACTAAAACAATCTAATCATATGTTATGCGCTTTTGATTGTTATGTATATCTTATTAATTAATATAAAAATTATTATAAAAATATTCTAAATGGATTTATTAGTCTCTACAAAAAAAAAAAACCCGACTAAGTTCCCTAATTTATTAGCCACAACCCTAAGCTATAATGTATATTTCCTCTCTCACTTGTTTAATACTAAAAGTATTTGCTAACAACCTCTTAACTTAATAATTATGAAAGCATTAGAGTTAGTATATAAATTTTAGTTGCGTTTCTTTTCTGCCCATGTTTTCTAATTAGGATTTAACTTTTACTAAATAAGGAAAAGCAATAAATAATTGTTTCCCAGAAAACCTTCTCCATTTGTTTTTTAGGGAGTCCATTTATATATATATATACATATATATCCTGCTAGCTAAATATATTTTGGGATGAGAATACATGTGTACATTGAGACAGTATAATATGCACATAGATTGAAATAATTAATCAACTGAAACCTCCAAGTTCTCCAAGTTGTTCCACTTCTTTTGCCAATTCTTCCATCTTTTCTACCATCTCCATCATCGAATACATGAAGTGTGCTAACCCTAACCCATCAGTTTTCTCCAAATTAATTCCAAGTGTGGAAGGATTACGCACAATGAGACTTAGTTCTAGCCTTACTGACTTCAATTTTGGCTCTATCTTTCCCTCGGATTGACATTTTTTCATCTTTGTTATGCTTTCTCCAAGTTCTCTTAGCGTCCACGCAAATGATGCTACAAGTGCTTCGCATGGTTCTTTAACCGATTGCCGAAGATTTTGTGATGACTGGATAACAATATTTGAAATGAAAGTAAGCAACTTAATAATTTATGAATGTTTTTCCTTTTGCTAAAGAAACATCGCCATAAACATTCCCTTCGAATATTTTGATAATATAAAATAATTTTACGAACATTTTGTACCTCAGCAGGTGATCTCAGGCAACCTTTAAGTGAAAGGATAATTGCAGCCAAATCTCTTAGATCCTCTCCTATTTTTAGGTATTTTCCCCAAGGGTAGAAAAACCCAAATTTTCCATGGCATGGTTCCCATCTTGCAAAATTTACCTGCACAACTTCCATTGTTCATCAAACACGGTCAATTTCCACTGTAAATGCCTGTTTTTAGTTATTAACATATCATGGAGGCATAAATCTCATTGTTCATTAACATATCGATTTATCTATTTGCAAACGTTTATTCGCCATAAAAAATAAATTTGTGCAAATAGTTGACTTTAAGAAGTTGGTTTGAAAGAATAAATATACCAATGATTCATCCTTCGTCTTGGAGTGGAGGACTGATTTGCATTTACTAATGAAATCAACACTCAGCTTCTTCTGCTTCTCGTTGACATTTCCAAGGTATTCCTTGGAGAATCCTACAATAAATGAAACATAATAACACACAAGTTTATGACTAGAAACTCAGAATGAGTAGACTGAAACTTTAGCCCTGATTCATAAAATATTAAGCCATAAAGCTAAAGTTTAAACCATGTTTGCGCTTATCAAATACGAGGTGCTATAACCCGGCCCTAGCCTGGGTGGTCAACTATTGGATGCTAGCTCCACTCAAGCCGACCTTAGATCTCTACCCGCCTTGCTCCTTAGCCTTAATTTCACTAAGAAATGAAAGGTGTCATATTCCAGCACCAGTTTCTAGCCCCAGGCCCTAACCTTGGGCTCCTGAAGTGGACAAAAAATAATCTGTAGACCCGAAGATTTAAGCGTGTATGGAGTAAACTTAATTACAGTGGATTATACAGTTAAAAAGTTAATAATACCTTCGAGACAGCCAGCAAGGTCTTCAAATCGGATGGCTAAAGAGTCATGAAGTTCATCACTAGCCCAAATGGGGAAGATGAGAAAATTTATAAAAATGCAGATACCGAAGCCCATTGCAATGGTGGAGAGACGGTCGCGGGCTACTTCCATGACCTGCTCAACACGCAAGCCCGATACGACAACCAGGTTGAACGTGAGGATGAATATCATTGCTCCATAATCGAATTTGCTTTTAATGTTTGGCAACTGTCGAGTGTACGTTGCGACCGCACCTGAAAAAATAAAAAATATCATCATCCCCACTGAATTTTGGTCAAGATTTGGATATGCTTTAAAAATTAAAAATCATGGCAGACTTCAAAGAAGTCATAATACCTACTTCATCCTTTATTTTTTACAAGAAAAGGTGCATCTA
Source organism: Adansonia grandidieri (assembly GCA_038382065.1). Taxonomy (NCBI): domain Eukaryota; kingdom Viridiplantae; phylum Streptophyta; class Magnoliopsida; order Malvales; family Malvaceae; genus Adansonia; species Adansonia grandidieri. The sequence continues at coordinate 10,297,144 of JBBYHK010000004.1, forward strand.
AGGGGATGGGACCCTTTACTAGATGATTTATGGGTACTCTGTTTTTAGGCATTATTTTTAGCTCATTAGTGTAATGGAATATATATATATATATATATATATATATAACTTTATTTGTATCTTATACTTTACAGATCTTATCCCTTGTGTTTAATGTTTGAATCTAAAATATATTGAAATTGAAGAATTTTAAGTTTTTTTTTGCTGCCTATGTCCCGAATTCCACTCTTTTCTTTTGCTAGAATATAGAATTTTCGTTAATTACATATCGACCCATCAACATATCTGGGAAAACTTTAATCTTGGGCTGAAAAGAAGATCAAGCAAGCTTTAACTAGCACGGCGGCAGCCTTACCAAATGTGAAGACGGCAATGCCGACAATTATAGCTTTGCCAACCCCGCCCACTGCTTGGGCGAAAGCAGCCGCTAAAATCCCCAGTCCACCTCCTAACACAGTCCCAATTCCACGATTTATGCCCTTGCTTAGTGTAGCCCCTAATAGACAAGTAGAAAAAGAGAGGAAAAAAAAAAAACTGTGTAATAACTGAAATCAACTAGCTAGCTAGACGTACAAATTAACACAAGGCAAGCATCTGCAAACAAACCTGCAAAGAACTCGAAGACAACCACGACAGTCATTATGGCCCACATGGCATTTTCTCCAACTTTTTTATACAGAGGATTAAGTAGATAGAGAAGAGAAACTAAAACCAGGGCAATCCCAACCTTGATACTATGAATCACTTTCCTCATTGCATGGCTATTACTTCTCGTTTCTCTAAGAAACCCAACAATGGGTTGACAACAAATATCAAACTTCTTCTTTTCTTTGCAGCAAGGACCAACCCCTTCACCTTCTGGAATAATTATAACAGTCGAGGCCATTGGCGAGTGAATGCTAAAACTACTCCCTCTTTCTCTTTTAGTGATTATTTTGTTTTGATATTTGTTGAACTTTCACTTGCTGGTTGAGGTTTTTGGTGAGGGAGGAACTAATTATATACAAGCATGAGAGGTTGATAGAAACAGGCATGAAGTGGGAACATGCAAGTAATGCTGAGCTCCAAAAAAGTGGGCACAAACTAATGTACTAGCTATTTGTGGCCTTATAGCCTAAAGAAATGAAGCTTGAAAATTAAATTTATGAATTTAATGAGCCTAGCTATCTGACTCTAGTCTAGTGGAAGTGGAACACATCGCTCGGCACCACATAACTTAACCTTCTGATGTCGAGAACGTTCTTTTCGCAACACCTCATCAAATATTGCATGCCCACCATTAATTTAATAACTAAATATGGAGAAATCATCAATTATTGCATGCCCGCCATCAATTTAATAACTAAACATAACGAAAGAAAGAGTGGGAAAAAACAACCTGGGGTCTATTTCATGAGGTTTTCTTTTCTTTTCTTTCTTTCTTTCTTCTTTTTTTTTTTGGGGGGGGGGTGGTGGGGGTTCATAATAGTTTTATGAGTTTGACAGTGCTACACCTATAGCCTTAAAACTCAAGCCTATAACCAAGTGGGATTGAAATTCAAACACAAACTTTCTGAGCAAAGTATCTTTCACTAAATCAAATGCTTCTATTTATAATATAGAATAGTATAAAGTTTTTATATGTGTACTCTTGTACCTTCTATTATCTCAT
>JBBYHK010000004.1:10298894-10322981 GCA_038382065.1 Adansonia grandidieri
ATGATGCATGGACGAATTGAAAGACCAATCTTATTGTAGCGTGAAGATTTGGATGATTTAGTCATTTAGGGTCGGGATTAAGTACGTTGTCTAGACGTTGGTATCTTTTTTTTCTTCGAAGACATGAAATTCTAGGGTTTTCATAAGGAAATTTCGATTTTATCCATCAAAATATTGAAAAAAAACTTGTAAAAATTTTATTAGTTACCATAAAAAAATGTGGAAAATAAGCTCTGAAGTTAAGTATTTTTTCATGAAAACAAACTGATCAAATAAAATCTATAACTTACGTATAACTTTAGGCAATTTTATACGTACAATTATCTAACAAAACGATGTAATTTTTTTTTCAGTAATACGATATAATCTTTGTACATACAATTTGGCTCCACTATTTACTACGTACTTTGCATGTCCTAATCATAAAGGACATCCTTATATATATATATATATATATATATAACTGATCACAATTAATTTTTTTAATTATTTTTATCGTTTTAGATAAGACAAAGTCAATAATTTTATATTAAGGGTTAGATAAAAAAAATTAAAAATATAAATTTTTAAAAGATTAAAATAAAACTTTTTACTGTTTTCAACTTAAAACACATTTAAAAATAAAAAGGGGGCCAAGGCCCTCCTATCCCCTTGGCCCCATCTTTGGTGTTAGAGTCAAATGTTTCAATTGGAAAGTTATGTTTTATTCACCCAATTGGCCTGGGTTTTCCTAATTATGTTGAGAAATGTTGATTAAAAGAATACATGTATAATAATAATAATAAAAAAAATCTAAGTATGAATCTCAAACGTATACGAGATAACAAATCCAATGACAGAAATTATAAATTAATGCTTTATACATATATATAGTAGAAAAACTGTTTAAGAACAATAAAAATTTTGTGGAAAATAGTCCAATAAAAGAAGAAAAAAAATGAAATTAATAGAGTATTTTCATTGTCTTGTGATTAGGTATATATTAAGTTTGTTTGTTATTGTATTGTAAGCCAGATTTTAGTCTAAAATTGCATCTAATCATCAACATATTCCATTCCAACCAAAGCTTAATTTAGTAAAAATAATAATAATAATAATAAAAGAAAGGGGAGAGCTACTCTGACGCTTATACCTTATGAAAGTATTGGTTTTGGGGAAAAAAATTTGCTCTTTCTTTAGTTTCTCTTTTCCTATCATTATTTGTAAGATTACTATTTAATACAATATCAGTGAAATTTAGATACTACACAAGTAAAATATTAATCGAGAGACACATGTCTCTTTACCTATATTTAAAAAATAAAAAAATAATAAATGAGATATATATATATATATCATCGTATAAATCATGTTTATTTGAATGTAACATTCTACTGACAGTTTACGAAATAATTATCCTTCTATTTAAATCATTTATATTGTAAATTGCAATTTTTTTACTTTTAGTAACTTTTTTTAATCAAAATCTTTTTGCACTTTTCGATTGTGGTGACAATCTCAAACCAAACCCAATTTTAAAATGATGAACAAAAATTTTTGTACATATATGTACGTATTGCTTACCGGCTCTCGAAACTCGTTGGAGTTAAAGTATTGAAGCTAAAGTGACTGAGCACCTAACCATCAAGGTAAAGAGGAGAGCCAGTTTATTTAAAGTTTTCCCTTTTAATCCTTTCATTTCTTTTAAAAGTTTCCTTAATGTTAATCATTAATGTAGTCTCGATTATATTATCTTGTTCCCTACAGTTTTCATATTTTGTTACTCTTTTATACGTACAATTTGGTTTATTCTTTTTTAGATTATATGCAAAAAGAAAAAATAAATAACAAAAAAATAAAACTATAATTCACCAAATTTAAAAAGTAAGACTGATTCAGATACAATAATTATTAATGCAATCTAAATTATATACTTAATTTTTATTATTTATATTAATAATATAATATATGATCGATTACGAATTAAATGATATCAATTTAATCACGAAAAATACAAAAAAAAAAACCTATATATCAAATATCGATATAATAAAAATATTTAAATCTTTTAAATTTTAAAAAATATATTTAAAAAGTTAAACTATTAAAAAAATTACTCATCTATTTTAAAAAACCACCAACATATATAAATTTTTGAACAACATAGCAGATTTCAATAAACATAGTAATCTAAGTGGAGAAAACGGGCTGGTGAAAAACAAAAGCAAAATCCAAAGGACATGTGAAGAAATAGGTTGAGTAAAGAAAAAAAATCTTTTTTCCTTACTTTTTTCCTTCCTATAATTATTATAAATTTATATATGATATTATATATCGATAGTATACAATATATTATCAATAAACTAGACATATTTTTTTATTAAATTTTTAAATAAATATAAATATTTTATTTTACTAACAACATTCGGATCGAATATAAATTGATCCAATTATTTATATTCTATGTAAAGTTTTTAACATCGATTAAGTTAGAAATAAAAGAAAACTATTATAAGTTTTAATATTAAAAATATATATTTATTAGTTAAAAAAATTAACGAAAAATAATATTTTTTATATTTTTTTACAGCATAATTTTTGTTTATATTTTTTTATACACTTGACAAAGTAAACGTTGTGGTTGCTTTCGACCCACTTAGGGATTGATTCCTTATATTACGATTCTGATGAATGAACTGTAATTCCCAACGCCCAGTCTTCGCCACCTAATCAAACCGGCCATCTTTCTCTCTCTCTCTCTCTCTCCTTGTACACTCGACCGATCATGACGTAAGCAGCAAGGAACACACGCACGTGAGCGAAGGGCGAGACTCGAGAACGCAGCTAACATAATCTACGCACGCACCGTAACCTTGTCTGGTTTCATCAAACTGTCCGGTAGACCGACCAGTCAAATCTCATCATTTTGTTTATCTCAATCGTAACACCTTTCTCGCACTTAAGAACCCTAGCTACTACAATTTTTATTTTTATCTTTTTTCATTCTTTTTAAAATTCATAGTGCAAGTTTCTATACTAAATCAATCAATCTCTAAACTAACGACCCTTCAATTTTTTCTTTTCTTTTCTTTTCTGATTTTAATCTTATAAGAAAAGGTAGGTCATTTCTTGGGTAACTAAAACAAATCTCTCCTCAAAGTCATCAACCTTTTAAATTTGCCTGTGTCTGAATCTCTTTTTTCCTCTCACCTGCTGGTCTCTTCTTCTGCTATATACCTTCTCTTCTTCAGTTTCTTCCTCGGACTTCCCCGTCTACCCTTCCTTTTTTTTCTTTTTTTTTGGGTTTTGGAGTTGGGGGCTAAAGGGGTTTTTGATTTTCAGCTGGAAATCATGATAGGATGATTTGATGATTGTATTGCTTTCTGTTGCTTTACCAATCTATCTCCAAAGGAAATTCTTTTTTTTTTTTTTACTTTCTGACATTAATATTCAGCTTAAATTTGAAAGTCGAGTGAATCATATTTGAGAAAGAGTAAAGCTGGAAGAATGGCTGCGCCGCCTAGTAACAGGCTTCAGAATATGTTGCAGGCGGCGGTGCAATCAGTTCAATGGACGTACAGTCTTTTCTGGCAAATTTGTCCCCAACAAGGGTGAATTTTTTTTCTCCTTTCACAATAACCAAATAGATACACCTTTTCTTCTTTACGGATTCTGATATAAAATTAATTTAGTGTCTTGATTTTTGTTTTCGTAAAAACTACGTTATAATGATCAAAATGATCTTCTATTTTAATTAGGATCTTAGTATGGTCAGACGGATACTACAATGGAGCAATCAAGACAAGAAAGACAGTGCAACCAATGGAGGTTAGTGCGGAAGAGGCGTCATTGCAAAGGAGCCAACAGCTTAGAGAGCTGTACGAGTCATTATCCGCCGGAGAGACGAACCAGCCAGCGCGACGACCATGCGCAGCGTTGTCACCTGAGGACTTAACTGAGTCCGAGTGGTTCTACTTGATGTGCGTCTCCTTCTCTTTTCCTCCTGGAATAGGGTAAGTTCTTCCCATATAGCAGCTTAGCTTTTCTTCACTCAACTAGTTAGCAGCTGCTAGCCAATTGACTTTTCGTGCTCTCCTTTTCCACCATTCATTTCACTTTGTTTCCGTTAGCTTCAATGTGAGTTACTTATTCCAGTGAACTTCAGTTACAGTGCTCGAATCTGCAAGTAAAAATGGAGAAAAAAAAAACCTTAAGAGGTGGGATAATCTTTTTTTTGTTTTAGACTGTTTGTCAGTAAGCAGAATATTTTCTATGCTGTCTATTCTCTTCTATTTGTCTGAGAAACTCTTTTATAAAGAATTCAAAGTTACCATTCCTAGGTATTAGGACATTAATACTATTGAGCAAACAATTCAAATCTTTTTTACCTATTCAAAGAGACAGCAAAGAAAATAATTAACGGAGTAAGCCCTTCTTCCTCAGTCAGTCGTTGTGGGACTGTAGTTACCGAAATGGCAAGTGATGAGGCAATTGCATTACAAACAATTAAGAAAGAGTAAATCAGACTGTTAGGATTCGTTACGGAGCCAGTAATTTTAAAGTAGTAGATTGAAGAAATAGTTAATTACGCTAATTAATATAGAGTTAGTGAGTCGTTTACAGATGAGTTTTGTTACAGTAAAGAAATTAAGTTGATCCACCAGTCCAGGTTTTAAGGCATCGATATTCTTGTTGCTGTTGCCATTTACGAGAGGTTAGGTGAGAGAGCCTTTCATATCGTCGTGTTCTTCATTTTTGGGGCCGGAGGTGCTTGTGAGATTCTTGGGTGTTTTTTTGCATTTTAATAGTGAAAGTTAACTTGCTTGAATTTGTCTTTTGACAAATTTATCTGAAAAAACTACTCAAGATGCTCATGAGGAATATATTCCACTATTATCATTCCAGAACTGATGTTAAAACACCTGGAAACTGGGTATAGTAAGTGGCGGTTCAGTACTGTCACCGAATTTTTTGTACTATGGGGAAGCTACTTCGGCAAAAAGAACAAAATGTCATAACCCTTCAAAGTTTTGAAACCCACCCACGCGACCACAGATAATCATTGCTCTCAAACTTTCCAAGCAGTATACACTAGCTTTTAGAACTGCAATCCTCTTTAAAGCGACGATTTTACGTCCAAATCTTGCTTAATTACCTTATTGTTCGACGCCATCAATAATCGTGGAGGAAAGCAGACGAGTAATTACAAGGACGCTTCCCCAATCTCGTTGATAAACTATGGACTTCGGTGTGTTTTGGAATGAAAAACAACTCAGTTATATAAACATTATCAGTACCCAATGACTTAATTAACCACCAAAATGATTTCTTATTGTTTTTCTTTGGGCTGATTATTTTTTTAAAATCAAAGAAGTAACATTTCTTTTTCTTTCTTTTAATTATGTAGCTAATTTACTTAATATCTAGGCCATCAATTATACATCTTGTATTTACAACATATTATATATATATATATATATATTACATTTATGTACATTAGATAACATGGGAGATGATATATATCGTGTAGGTTACCAGGCAAGGCATATGCAAGGAGGCAGCATGTATGGCTTACGGGTGCAAATGAAGTTGACAGTAAAACTTTTTCAAGAGCTATTCTTGCTAAGGTATTATCATAACATTGCCTTTAATTTTCTTGTAGAATATATGATAACTAATAAAGACGTAGTTTTTCTCACCTAAACAACAGTTTTCAAGTAATCATAAAGTACTTGAATTAATCTGGAAGGCGTTATGTTTTTTTTTTTTTTTTGAAGGTTTTTGATACCATTAATGAGAAACAAGCCAAATTCATTTTTTGAGATTAGTGAAATACCTCCAAACTTCACGGTTTTGATTCTGACTGATAAAATAATACTAACCTCCACTTAGTCACCACCCCCAAAAAGGGACCTCGTTTCTTGAGAACAATACAGTTATAATGTCAAGAACTATAGCTGATCTGAAGGCTGCTGTCTCTTGTTCTTAATTTTTCATCTTTTACTTCAATTCACTGCACTAACTATACCTATTCCTGTTTCTCAACATATGAAAAAACAATGGCGCCTGTACGGTTGCAACAGAGTGCTCGCATACAGGTATATCTGCTTTTCAACAACCCATGTAGATTAAGGTTTAAATGTTCATTAAATGCTTCTCTCTTTCTTTTATTGTTAATTTAATTTAAGATTAACAATGAAATATTTCATTTCTGTTTTATTGTTGTAGACTGTGGTTTGCATTCCTCTCCTTGACGGTGTCCTCGAACTTGGCAGTACGGAAAAGGTAATTAAAGTTGCCTGTTTGTTTCTCTAGAAAATGAAAAAGAAAAAGAAAAAGAAAAAAAAGCTTACGAATATGGTGAAGGGACTTCTTCATTCAATCTGCTGACATTAGATAGTTGACATAATCGCATTTCAGGTTCAAGAGGATCTAGGGTTAGTCCAACATGTGAAAACCTTCTTCACGGATCATAGTCACAACGCAAATCCTCCCCCACCAAAACCTGCTCTCTCCGAACACTCCACCTCAAACCCTGCCACCTCCTCCGACCATACCCGCTTCCAGTCTCCTTACCTTCCTCCCATGTACGCTGCTGCAGACCCTCCAGTAAATGCTAACCTAGAGGACGACGACGATGAAGTAGAAGATCAAGACGACGACGAAGAAAATGATGATGATGAGGGAGAAGAGCCCGAATCAGACTCCGCCGAAACGGGTCGAAACAGCCGCCAAGTCCCCACGCAAAACACTCAAACAGTAGCAACTGTGGCCGCTGTCGCAGCCGAGCCAAGCGAGTTAATGCAGTTGGAAATGTCAGAAGATATCAGGCTAGGGTCACCAGACGACACATCAAATAACTTGGACTCAGATTTTCACATGCTAGCCGTGACTCAAAGTGGGAACCAAGCCGACCAGCAAAGGCGAGCCGACTCGTTCAGAGCGGAGTCGGGTAGGAGGTGGAAAATGCTACAAGAACCAACAAACTGTAGCGTTCAACCACGTTTTTCAGGTAAAAAAGAAAAAAGATGATAGTGGTAGTTGGGGACTCCATAAATCTTTTAAAAGAATTCTCAGCCAATAAGGTGAAATCTAGTACGAAATCTTAAATGTAGAATTGATGGTTCAAAGCCGATAATGAATTTGTTCCCCAAAATTAGTTTCTACATTCACATCGTGGACCAAAACCATCTCAATTGTTGACGACATGGAAAGAGTATTTCCCCTGTCCATGCAGTGCCGGGCCGCCATGCATGGCCTTGACTGAAATTAATTTTTACTACCTCTTTTACCGAATTTACCCACCCAGTTCTACTCCTAAGATCAGCTCGAGGTGTGGTCCCATGTGGTGCATGTGAGGGTGTTGGGGGAGACTTTGGTCCAAGTTTGGACGCGTTCAGAATAGCCTTTTCTTTTCTGTAATAGTATTTGAATTTGGAACTCTCTGATCCTAAACAATAAAACAAATTATATCTGCCTGTAATCAAATCTTCTTCTCAATGCGTTGCCTGGAGTGGAGTCCGCCTTTATTGGCTTATTTCTTGCAAGCTGCGAAGCCCTTTTGACAAATCCAAATTTCAGCTAAACTATACAAGATTCAAAGGGTTCTAGCTGTCAAAGCGCCTTGTTATGAAAGATTCCAAGGGAATCAACCAAAAGCTTTGTTGAATTTTGGAATGTTTATCTTCTAGTTTAGTCTAATGTCATTATTCCAACTTGGATTTGTAGGGCCACAGCAGTTGGATGAACTGCCACAAGAAGACAACCACTATTCTCAGACCGTCTCCACCATCCTCCAAGGCCAACCAACCCGTTGGGCCGAGTCATCGTCAACCGGTTACGCCACCTACTCCACCCAATCCGCATTTTCCAACTGGACAATCCGTTCAGACCAACACCCCCACGTGGCCTGCGAAGGCACTTCCCAGTGGCTCCTCAAGTACATTCTATTTAGCGTTCCATTCCTCCACAGCAAATACCGGGACGAGAACTCCCCCAAGCCACGTGACACCGATGCCGCTGCCAGGTTCCGCAAGGGAACCCCTCAGGATGAGCTCAGCGCCAACCACGTGCTAGCAGAGAGGCGGCGACGCGAGAAGCTCAACGAGCGGTTCATTATACTAAGATCGTTGGTCCCATTTGTTACCAAAATGGATAAAGCTTCCATACTCGGGGACACCATTGAGTACGTGAAACAGTTACGTAGAAAGATTCAAGAACTCGAAACACGAAACAGGCAAATAGAAACCGATAATGAACGGTCGAGATCAGCAGATTCGGTGCAGAGAACAAGTAGTATGAAGGATCCGAGAAGTGGGGTAACGGTGCCAGAGCGGGCACGATCACTGGGTCCGGGACCAGGGCGGGACAAAAGGAAGATGAGGATAGTGCAAGGGAGTGGAGGAGAAGCTAAGCCGAAGACGGTGGATCCACCGGCGCAGGGAACGGCGGAAATGTCAGTGGAGGTGTCGATAATAGAAAGTGACGCGTTGTTGGAGTTGCAATGCGGGTATAGGGAAGGGTTGTTGCTTGATATAATGCAGATGTTAAGGGAGCAGCTTCGGATTGAGATAACGACGGTTCAGTCTTCTGTAAATAATGGGATGTTTGCAGCTGAGTTGAGAGCCAAGGTAAATCTTGCGCTGATTATTTAATTACTTAATTAATGTTAATTGTTGATGATTTGTTCAGGGTATTAGACTGACAGTTATCTGATTTTGCGAATGGCAATGGCAGGTGAAGGACAACGTAAACGGAAAGAAAGTAAGCATAACGGAGGTGAAGAGGGCCCTAAATCAAATAATACCTCCGTTTTGATCCACCCGCTTATGAAATTTAAAATAATAATAATAATTAAAAAAAAACTTTATTATTGTTTCCACTATTATGTATGGAGAACTAACGTTTTTATTTCATTTTATATGTATTATGTATAATGTAGATTTGGGAAGATAGTAGGTTCTAATTTAAGGCCTTTCAGGCGACTGAACATTGTATAAATTTCCTTTCCCTCTTTTTTTTTTTTTTTTTTAATTTTTTGGTCTTGTTAAAGGCGGGAAGGATATTGCGAGGTTAAGGAGCCATTCCATTTTAACTGTAATTTTAACATAATAATAAAATAAAGAAAAGAAATGCTGCTGCAGCTGCTGCTGCGAGAACGACCCTCATTTTCATGTTCAATGTACAATTTTTAAACCTCTGGTTGTGAAGAAATAAGGGAGATGAATGATGAAATTCATTCAAGTTCAATGTATGCTATACAGGCTGAAAAGCAGAATACAACTGGTGGGTCCCATACGTTTTGATTTCAATAACTTGCCTATTTAAAACATTAGTTCAACCACCACCCCTTTCCCCAAAAAAAAAAAAAAAAAAAAACTGATAGAGTACTGTGTTCGATAATACAGCTTCCCGGTGACAAAATTTGAGAATTTGAAGAACTTGGAGAGTGTAGGAGAACCGGATAATTAAGATGGTTAAAAAACAGTGTTCACAAAACCTGTTGACTATTTTGAAAAGTTCCTATATCGAGCTGAGAGATCCTTAATACAACATTTCATGCATGTTTCCATCGCTGCCCATCTTCTCCAAATCTTCCTGTGATAATAATGTCTTCCTATCACTGCTACCCGTCTTGTCATACGGTTGAGCCATTTTTCTTAGGAACTGCACAACACCCCGCCCCCCGCCCAAAATATATAAAAAAAAAAGTGTAAATATTAGGATAACAAATATGTTAAAACCAAGGATTATATTCAGATACAAAAATTTTAGCTCAATCATATATAACCTACATCATACATACATATATATATTATAGTCTACAACACATTTATCTTTCTGCAAAGCGCTAACAAAATATTGAATAAGCAATAAAAAGGACACACCTCTCTTGCTATATGCAGAGCCATGTCAGTGCTTAAATTCAGGTTTGCATCTCGTAAATGAGACAGTATCCAACTTGGTAATTTTGAGCGCTTGTCATGTCGGCTATACCTGCATTATTTAGTTTATCTACTAACTCAGAAAGCGTTTTAAGTATGAGAGTAGGAAAATTTTCATGACATGATTTTTATCAACCAAAAAGACAAAAGAGTATAAATCACCATAAGCATTGTTTAAAATGTCTCAAACTGTCATCTTACAGAACCCTACTAATTGGCTCCTTACTACACTGGCTAAGAATATGAAAGAAGTCAAATTATTCCTGAAAAAGATAGTTTCAGTAAAGAAATACAAACTCTCACGCTCCCCTTTCATAGCCCTCGCAAGTAATCAACAGAAGAATAGCTTCAAAATTTTAAACATATGGTGCTTATTCTGGTAACAACTTCAACAATGCTTTCACAGGTAATAACTTTGGGGGAGAAGCAGAAAAATCTATAGCCATAAAATCAAGAAAGACAATAAAAAACATAAATTCAAATGATTTGAACCTTACTGAAAAGGGCAATACGTACTAGTTCAAGGGCAGAACTTCTAATTTCGATATACTCGAAAGAGTAAGGAGATATATATACCTTTTATCAGCAAATATCATCATCCCATAATCAGCCTTTGAACGGATAACTCGGCCCACACATTGAGCAGCTTGCCTCTGATTGACACAGTCACATCGTCAAGAAACAGTTTGTCACATTGATTTCATAACTACACAGTTAAGAAAATGCAAGTTTCTCTCAGGAAAAAGATGAATGTAGAGGATCATACCAAGGCATCAAAAGTAAGAAAATCTCCTTCCTTTATCTGGAACGTGTCTCGTAAGTACTCCAACCTTGCCAGCAATATCCTGATAAGGAACCCAAGTTTATTGACATGCAGGCATAGAAAATGTAACTTGTGATAAATTCATTACTGTAAAACTATTGTACTTATAGATTGTTGAGCTATGTTTACAAGTGCAAAAAGCAAAGAGAAAACCGGAAGGTAATTAAACTGTTGGATGAAACTTACTTGCTCAATGTATACTGGAAAGGAACACCAAACATTATTACTAGTCTTCCATAATGTCGATCAAAATCAATACCTTCAGCAACCTTTCCCCTGTAAAATACATAAGCATTCCAGGTGACTTCATTAGAATGTGATACATTACTTCACCTCTATTTATACTAAAAACACTACTAGTATAAAGACAAAATGATGAAGACAACTGGTTTTGGTTATCTGGCACCAAAGATTGAAACAACCAAGAATGGCCACAATCTAATGCCTGTACCCTATGAAACCATCTAACTGACATAAAAAATAAAATCCAATTGCATGCTCTACTAATAAAGATTCGAAATTATACATATCATCAATAGTACCTGGCAACAGAAAAGAAAACTGCACCTCTTCCACAGTCGCAAGCCCTGCGATAATTGTCAAGAGCCAACGTGGTTTCTACAACATCTTGCGTCTCAATGAAGACAAGCTTATGTTGCATTATTTCCTGCAAGAGATGGATTAATAACATTTCATCAGGAAAACAAAATACATACGCTTTCAGTATGAAGATAATGTTATTCTCAAGCAAGTTTACAGCCTATATATATAGGAGACAGGGAGAAAAAGGAGAGAAAAGAAAAAAGGGCGGGACCAGTAGGGAGTGAAAGATGCCCAAGTTCTTTCACAATTGATAACAAGAGCGGCCAAAAGATTCTAACCTTCAGAATTCCACTATCATTCCAAGTGTTAATAATTCCATCCATGTATGAATAACTGACAAAGAAACAGACTATTCCATCAGGGACAACCGAGACCATCTCCAACAAGAGCTTCCCATAATTCCTCACAACACCAGGATCACTTCTCATATCAAATTTGGTACTAACAGGAAGTTGATCACTGCAAGAACAACCCAAATGGTAATTGACATGTAACCATATTTATAAGGCTTAATATCTTACAAGTTACAAACTTCATAAGCAAAGGGAAAAGATTACAATTGCCTACCTTCCACGTGTGAGAACCATTGGACATATGCAATCTCTTGTCAAGGACATTGTAAAGCTACGACTAACAACTGGATGAAAATTTAGAAGGCGTGGGTACAGATCAATTGGACTAAGAGTGCCCGATGTAATAACAACAGATTGGAATCGATCAAACACTGGCTTGATGGCAAGCGAAGCATCATGACAGCTAAGCTGGAATACCAAATCATCAAGATTAGTATACAAATAGACTAAATAATATCATATATTGGAGTATTGTGAGAGAGAGAGAGAGAGAGAGAGGGAGAGAGAGAGAGTAGCATTCACTGGTATGCAAGCACGGGAAAAAACAATAAAAATAGACCCCAGTGTGAAACAAATGCATACAATGAATGTTGACAAGGAAGACAAATCATCTATGAAAGAATACAGAGTAAAGCTTTAAAAAATATTTTCTCAATAAACATAGAGATTTTAGATAATATCATAAGCATGTAAGGACAAAACCCTTACATTATTTCCAGAGTCATGGAAGTTTGCCAACATACTGAAACATAAGTAATTCAGAAAATAAAAAAAAATAATAATAAAGACCAACCTGCAAGATAGGATCTGGAATATGTGGCATCCTTTCATCAAAGGGTTCAATAATAATTGAAAACCCACGACTATAAGTGCCTACAAGAGTTGCAAAGTCACATATTGTTTGGATGTGTAAGAACTCATCCGTGTCAGTTATTTCCAGAGTCAACATGAGTGAATGCAGACGGTCGTAACAGAACTTCAATGTTTTCTGGTCAATTCCAGCATGACTACTGATAGAGGCTACAAAGCCAACTGGGCTTTCTTTCTCAACATTCTCAGTGTCCAGTCGGCCCTTCAGATATTGAACCAATCTACGTAGAACATGCAAAAAGTGCTCAGCTCGACGGATATTTCCAGGCACAGCTTCCTTCAGAATATCATCAGGCAAGGCAGGATTTGAGAGCCAGGTGTCAGTGACTGTGTTAGAGAAGAGAGTAAAATTATGATCTGTAACTACCATGAAATCAAAGGAATAGTGCAAAAACCATTCTGCAAAAAAGGATTCTACAACACATACTAGCTAGGTTTCCTCTCAGTGCCAAACCCTCTACAAGTCGGTTGTATTCATTACGCAGCCTGCTTGCATCAGTGGCCTTGAACCTTCCTACCATGATATACAATTTAAATAAACATATACAGAATTTCATTTTAAGAAATTAAGGGATGATTTACTCCAGAAGAACTAATATAAACATTGCTCCTAAGAAATTACAGAGAACCACTCGAGACATTTAAAAATTAGGACAATGAAAAAGAACAACGGCATTAAATCCCAAAACGTTAAACTTGACAAATTCTAGTCCACCATCCATCAGGCCCCCTAATTTCAATCAAAAAGGAAAATTTTAGAGATACAATAAAAAACTATCGAAAGAAAAATGCATACCTATCAATCTCTTGACTTATCCGATTAAGATTTCGTGTAGCTCCTTCAAGTGTCTGTCTCCTAACACTAACACTAAGCGCTTCAATACACACATTGTCAATATTATGCGCCTCATCAAACACCACAACAGACTCCTTCTGCATTTCCTTCGATATAATCCCAGCCACCTTCGGATCAAGCAAATACTGATAGCTATAAACAACTACATTTGCAAACTGTACCATATGTCTTGCCAAAAAGTACGGACACCACCCTCTCTCCTTCCCAAACGCCCTCAAGTCCTGCAAAAACAGAGATTATAAAAATGTAACATCAATTATAACATAATTAGCCTACGTAAAAGTAAAATCGTTCCTTTTGTCATCGAAAAAGTTGTACCTTTTAGTTTTAAAATCATTCCTTCTGTTATCTAGAAAAGTTATATATATATATATATATATATATATATGTTGTACTTTTAATTCTCCAAATATTGATTGTTTGTTTTTTAATTGGCGCACATTTTGCTATCTACGTCCCGAAGCAAACAACCAATGGTGCCTAAATAAGTTTCAAGACTCAGTGCTCGCAATTGAAACATAAAGTTCAAATCATGGATTTAAGATTTATCAATATTTTTTAATGAAAAAGAAATCTCCGAATACCTGAAGGGTATAAACTCCGGGTGGCAATACGGCGGCTGAAGCGGCCTTCTCATAATTCTCAAAAAACTCACACGTAGGCACATTGGGATTCTCCGCCGCCATAGCTCGAACCCAACTCGCCGTCAGCTTCCTACAAGCAGCGTCAACCGAATCCCGGTTCTCCGCCGCCAAAACCGTAGGGTTCACGCACAAATTCTTCCTCGAAGAAAGCCCGATCGCAAGAATCCTAGCTTGGGGACCCAGATGTTTAATCTGGTAGTTGTGCAAAACTTTTAATTCGGCCAAGGTTTTTTCCATTTCATGGACAGTACGGGTACAGTAAATGAGCTTGATGGGGCTCTGGGGTTTGGAGAGAGAGTAGCTGGTGATGAGAGAGAGCAAGGCGATGGTTTTGCCGGTACCGGTGGGCATTTCGAGAAGGCAATGGCCTTTGGCATCTAAGGCTCGTTTTAGTTCGACCATGTAAGAGTACTGTTCGGGGTAGATATAGTCATATGGGAAGTAGACTGTGACGTCTTCGATTTGGAACTTCATGGTTTTTTTTTTCTTCTGGGTTTAAAACTGTTTCAAGCAATGTTCAGGGATTTATATTGGATACAATAGGGTTTAAGGTTTAGAGATCGGGAAAAAAAAAAAAGTGTGGGGGTGCTTGACTGCTTCTATCTTGCTGGAAGAACCGCCCTTCTCTTTTCTTGCTTCGCAGAACCAAAAAAAGATAAAAAAAATGATATTGCAGTGGACCAATTGTTGGCCCGACATGGGATTATTCACAAACTTCAATACCCTGTACCCTTGGCCCTTTTGACTCCGACACCAGATTAAAAAGACGACGGCGCAATCCTGTAAAATGCATTTAATACGAGGCTTTTATTTTTTTTAGCTTTGACAAGCCCACTGGACTGGACTCGAATCACTCAAAGTCTCAAACATACAATGGGCACTGCTAAAGCTCAGCGCGAGTGAATATCTATCTTGTCATTGGCTGCTTGCTTTGTATTTGTCCATATCCCACAAGACGTCTAATTTCATTTTTCTTTTTCAGCTTGCTCAGCAGTTAGGAATGGAAGCTCCAATTACTATAGGTGTGAAATAAAAAAGATTCAAATTGCGGAAGAGCACCCATGTAATGATGACCTTTGACGAAGGAAAAGTGAATGAATCATCTGTTGTGGTGTTGGGCTTTCGGCAAAGTCCACTGGTGAAGAATGAACATACTTGCCATTCATTTCAGCCCAAAAGAAGTAGCCCAAGAAAGAAGGAGATGAAATCATTATAAATATAAATTGACATTCATGAAGGATGCAAGTGAATAAATTACTCCCTGCCCCGATCCCTTCTACCATCCCGACAAGGAAGGGGAGAGCTTTGGCCTACGACAAGTTATTCTATCAATTTAAACTAATTTTACTATAGTCAACAACAGGACAGGCTTTTCCCCAAAGGTGAAAAACACAGGTCTCGGACTCTACATTTTAGGTTGTGATTCCTTGAAGCAATAATATATAATTGAACGTAACAATCCGCGACCAATCTAAGAAGGATGCCCTTTCAATGTATTTTCTCTATTTCCCTGATTAAAGTCAAAAAGAAGAAAAATAATAAAAGGGGCTTAAAATAAGAGAATATATATATATAATATAATAGAAAGAAGACAAGACATCTAATCATTCCCGATATGACTGTATATGCGAAGCAGAGGGCAGAGGCGGATCTCCTGAATCTATAGGTAAAAAATAATAATAGTAATAATAATAATAACAATATATGAGGGGTGGGTCCTGGTTTTTGATACCCTCGGGGTCAGGCCTGAATCTTCATGGATCCTCTGAAAATCCCACATCCACACTCGTCAAACCGCTGACAAATGAGCCACCGCTCAGCCTGACATGCCCTAATGTGCTAGCCCCCTTAGCTCCACGCGTCTGACTCTCCCACTGGTGCCATGCACCATGATTTGCCATCGCTAGGGTTAGGATTTTTCCTTTTCCTTTTTTGTCAAAATTATTCAGCATTCGAATATCGATTAATTTAAATTTAAATTAAATAAAATTATAATAATAATAATTTTTTTTTATAAAATATAGTTATATATCTAATAACTTAAGTTTGAAATTTTTGATTAAATTAAAATAATTTTCAATCAATTGATCTTCATGATTAACTGTAGAATTTTAACTTTTTATTTCATTGACTATTAATTTATTTATTATTATTATTTTTTGCATGATCAAATGAGCGCTCTTTTATTTAACACGTAAGGAAAACTGGAAAAGTATATCCACTCAATTACGTAGTGGTATTTTCTGTTCCTTGGTTAAAGAATCAAAGAAAAATTCGTATGAGCTTCACAGAAATCAAAACAAACAGCCACCTCGTCCATCTTCCACACACCACCACAGCTAAAACTCACACGCGCACACACACACACACACATTTATATATATATATATATATACGTATAAATATAGAAATCTATATATATATATATATCAAAAAGATAAAAGCACCAAAAACTCTGGGTGGCTTTGGGTTGTAAGCCACCATTTTATTTTATATACGGGCCCTTCCAGGGGCTTATGGTTCTCATTTTCTTGCAATTCTCTCTCTCTCTCTCTCACACACACACACAGGTATAAGCTTCTTAGTCCATTCAAAATCCTCAAGAAACCGTCAGCTGAAAGTGTTTGAATTGCATGTTCGTTTTAAAACTCAAACGTATGTGTGTTAAACATGGAAACATTTTGTGCTACTTTTGTGATCACAAATGCAAGAACAAGTAAAAATTTTGCAGTATTTTCTAAATTTTTAAGGAAGAAAAAAACAGAAACCTTGTAATCAAAGTAGATAACTTTCTGTTAGTCAATAATTAAAGGAAACCAATGCAAGGTTTAAGATTCAAAAGGCTTTGAGGAGTCATAGTTTGAATAGTTTAAAGCGAAAGAAATTGGATGTCAACGACTATATATATATAAACACACACACACACACACACATAAATTGTTGCAATCAGCTACATATGGAGAGCAATGAGGTTGAACATGTAGGAAAAAGTGGGTGACATGAGTGGAAGACCACAAAAATTTGTGGGGGATATCCAATTCTCTGCGTTGGCACGATGAGGCCGACCATTGGAAATATGTCCCCTCCCACCTCTCGCTCTTGACTATCGAGTATTTAAGGTCTTAATTGATGCCTCCGTCAAATTGTCGAGTGTTTATGTGGTGCATTTTCAGGTGTATATATATACATATATATATATATGTACACTTGCCTCGTCATTCGCATATATAGGGGACTAAGACAACTCAATCTTAGCGATATTTCGAAAGCAAACAAACAAATAAACAAAAGTCATGAGTTTCTTATTCCTCAATTTCGTAAGGGGGGGTATATGGTTTTTGTTTGCTGTCCAACTATGGTTGGGTGGGTCCTGGGCAGAGTGGCGGGGTTGACGTAAGTCTTTACTTTGTTTTCCTATAAAACAAAGGGCTAAACCTAAATCCTTAATTTCCTCCTCCACATTTAACTATTTTGTTTGATTTCCGATTGCTTCATTACGTGTAAATGGTATAAGCACGATAAATAATAATTTCATGAATATTTATTCATTTATTACGATGGACCAGTCCAATATTTTAACATCTCTCTTTCGATATTATCTCCTTTTTTTTTTCTTTTCAATTTAATTTGTTTTATTTTCGCACGTGCATTGCATTATCATGGTCATCATCATATTATTATGTCACATTCTGTGCCTACTGTTGAAGCTTCATCTTCCAAAAATTTTGGGTGGATATATATATATATCAGATGAGACCAGAGTGCCTGCCTCCAGGCCCGGCCTCCCAAGCTCGTTCGGTTCTCTTTCTCCCCAAATTTCAAATGGACCAGAGACAGATTAAAATCAATAAAATTTAAATTAAAAATTTAATTTAATTGCTACGTACAATCATTATTAATAAATAATACGTATTAAATTTAAAATTTAAACATCAATATTTATAATTCTTTTATTTTATCTAAACCGAAACCTATTTTATAAAATAAATAAAAAAATTCAAAATAACAGCGTATTCGATTGACCATTAATTAATCGGATTGGGTGGCAATTTTCCTTTTTTTCTTTTTTTTCTAACATCCTGTTTGGAGTCACAAAATATATTCTCGCTCAGTACTTCGAAGGTGTAATATAAGAAGACAAAAATAGTCACTTTTTGAGTGGATTCAATAATTGAACCAAACAAAGAATCAAGTTCAATAGATTGAAGACGATGATATAGCTAGCTAGGCTTTTACTTTATCGAAGGAGCATCCGGGCAAGGCCTACGGCAAGCATTCACTGATTTATTTATTTATTTCCGTTTTAAATTAACTTATTAACTAACATATGTAACGAAAATATTTCTTAATTTTTCCAGTTTATCTGTCGATTAAGGAATGTTGCCATTTCATGTGCTCCTTCAATTTCATGAAGTTTAGTTAATTGAATCGATCGTTTGAGAGAGCCCTTTGCATGGTTAAACCACTCACGTACTGAAATCCTTCTTCTTTTGCTACTCCCAGTTTTTTTTTTTACAAATTTTAAGTAATATTTGTTCAAATTGAAGTATTTACCTTTTTACATTAGGTATATACATATAACATTAAATTGTAAAGATAGAG
Source organism: Adansonia grandidieri (assembly GCA_038382065.1). Classification (NCBI taxonomy): domain Eukaryota; kingdom Viridiplantae; phylum Streptophyta; class Magnoliopsida; order Malvales; family Malvaceae; genus Adansonia; species Adansonia grandidieri. The sequence continues at coordinate 10,317,569 of JBBYHK010000004.1, forward strand.
GTTCAAACAAAACATGTTTATAATGCGTGGGAAAGGAACATTAAATGTGGGCAGTTGGGAAATTTAAGTAATAGTTTTAGTAACTTTGGTCAGTTTAAGATAACTGCCTCTGCTGGGTTAGGTTGAATAAACCGACCAAAGTAACCGATCACTTGAAAACAGTAAAGAAAAAAAAAAAAAAAACAAATTTGTGATGCTGACATCTCCCTACAGATTCTTTGCAAGCATATAAAAGGGTTTGACTTCTACTACTACCATAAATATGAATTAAATTATAATTTTAACATATTTTGATCATAACGCTATCATGAAATAATAAATGATGAAAAAAATTCAAATCATAAAATAATAATTATAAATTTTTTTTTGGTATTTAAAAATATGAATGTTGCTATCAGACTTCCTGTTTGCCTTCAATCACATGCTTCTTCCAACCCCCACCCCACCCCCCCAGAAAAAAAACTAAGAAAATTTCATTTTCGAAGTGATGTTTTGATAATTGAAACAATTGAGATATTCTAGGATTTGGGTTTGGTTCCTTTTTGCATGTTGAGCAATCTCCGCAAGCTGCACCTTTTCATGCTGTGTCGTTGAAAAGAAAAAGGTGAACGAATCATAAAAAATTTTCGAATCCATGCCTAGCTAACTAGAGAAAATGTCTTTATATTCAATTAAGCAGCTTTTTTTTAGCCAACATAAAATGACGGTAAAAGAAAATATATGTGGAGACATGCTGATTGCCTGAAGATTTTACTTGCTTGTGGGCGGTGATATGGTGAGAGAATATGTGCTTAAAGGAAAGGATTCTCTAAGGCTCTCAAAGCACATGATGGTAAAAACACAATGATGCATTTGCACTAATCGTTGACAAATTCAGCATCCCAGTGATCTTAGCAAACCTCCCTCCCCCCCCCCCCAAAAAAAAAAATAGAAAAACCCTCAAATTTTAAGAATTAACCTTAACTCATATTCCCTGTAGGATACTGCCCTTCTTTTTCGAGGACTGTTAACCATTCCCCTCACCCCTTTTTCTCTTTTCTCTGGACCCCAACCAACCAACCAAAATCAATTTCCTAGCCTTCGCCCTTTTATCGTATCCCAAAAGTTACCTTTTGTATAATGCCCTTGCCAGTTTACGACTCAAAGGAAAAGACCCCTTTTTTTTTTTTTTTTTTTGTTGCTGTACAGATTGTATTTTCACTATCTATCTTGATTATTTCCATGATCTTTCATCTTCAGTGCACTTAGATTTTGAGACTTACATAAATCGAATTCTTTAAACTATAGAATTTTTGTCTTTCTTAATTATCAAAGAGTGTTTAAAGTGATTAAAGAAAAAGAACACAAAGGAAATATACAGATTTGACAATTTTCTCAAAGTTGAGGTAAGAATTATTGTGAGGTCATTTATCGTGTTTCACATGAGATGAAGAATAGACCTCATGTATCTGATCTTCATCATCATCAGCCATGGGTTTGGAAAGAAGTTTTAACTTATTAACTTACTGGAATATGAGTAAAATAGGGGAATCACAGCAGCTACGGAAGCACATGGATGGATCATGTGTGATGAGGTCAGTTGCATGTTGCCCTGGTGGGTCTGAAACCTTGACAGTTACCAGGCATTCGTACTCCAGTCGTACCCCGACCCCCCAACTTGCTCCACTTTCACCATAGTAGTCCTACCTTTCCTACCGATGCTAACCATCTTTTTTTTTCATCATCTAATTTCACTTTAGTAGTATAAATCCGAATTTAATTAATTTTATAAAATAATATCTATTAAATTTAAAATTTAAATAAAAAAAATTCGCTTTAAAAACCCTTCTTAGACTCTTCCAACCAACCTCAACCGTCCATAACCAGTCATTTGACAGTTGATGGACAATTAAGAAGAACAGCAGTACGATCTCCTTCAAAATTTGATATTGTACGTTTGTAAAAGATATAATAATACGACTATCTGCACGCGTAAGGGTATTTCAAGTAAAATCAAAAGCCAAAAATGCAGCTGATGGATTGAAAAAAAAAAAAGAGAACGTTTGAATTTCCTGTGGTCACTACAATTTTATTCCAATTTATCTCAACTTTCCACAAGCAAAGACGCTAGCTACATCTTGCCCTACTACTGGAACCAATCACGTTCGTTGTAATCAAGCCACGTTCGATGCCACATTCATGTTTCTTCTCCGGGCCGTACTAGAATTATAAAATGAAAAAAAGCACGATCTTCTTTATTATAAGATAATGTCTTAAATGTTTGATATATTTATAAGTTTTAACTATAAAGTACCTCTTAAAACAAATTGGGAAAGCAATTTCGTAGTAGCATTTACCAATGCAAGTTCAAGTTTTACGTCCCATATATTTGGAAGTTCATAGTGGGGTAATTTTTTTTTCCGTCTCGTATTTCCTTTCTTCCAATGATGGTCCAACAAAATGTGCCCTATGAAAGCTATGAGCACATAAAGTAGAGGCACCCCATCAATTGATCGTGCTTGGTTGGGACCAGCCAGTTCACTATACACCTACTTGGTGGTTGAAAAATTTAGAGGCAATCCTTGATTGATGTCGGTATATTTAAACAAAAAGATGTCTTTTGTTTCTGTAAATCTTACTTAAAGCTAGTATTAATAGACCATGCCATGCAAGTAATTAAAGTATTTGTACAAGATAAAAACATAAAGTTAAAAATAAATAGAAACATGACAAAAAAGCGGGAGACTGTAACATGGGATGGGAGAAAAGGGTGGGAAGGACGAGGTGGTCCTATAACGATAATAACTACCATAAGCATATTTTAAGAAAGCCATGGTACGTAATCTTCAAACTTCTAATAACTGAAGATTAGAAATAAGAAATTAAGGGAGAATATGGGAAATTAGGGAAACCCAACGATGATAATTCTAATTATCATTTTAAGAAAAATCTTCCCAAGTTTTAGCTTTTACGTAGCCACCAAGAATGGCTCCCAATCGAGCAGGGCTTTGTGGCCACGCCCAGTTTCTTTGCAGCTGCTTGGCCTCGGTAACTTCCCAATTTCTTCAACGTCTCCTTCTGCTACATTTTCTTCATTAACTTCTTCACCATCTTCTTCTTCTTCTTCTATTACATCTTCTTGATCTTCCTCCTCGTCGTCTTCGTTCTCGACAATCGGGGTTGAATCCTTCAAAAGGGAAAGCTTAAGCCTCCCATCGCTACGTTCTGCATGGAAGTAACCATGACAAGGACGGGTAGCAACGGCTTGAAGAACTAAGCGGCCGCCTTCTCGATGAGACTTGACTTGAACAGAATTTGAACCGCTAATGGATGTTAAAGGAGGTGGAAAGCTGCTGCTACGACTTATTTTTCTTATCGACGAACTTTCCCTTGGTTTTGATGGAATATTGGAAGCCACGGTTTCTAATGAAAGCAAGGAAATGTCATCGCCGCTCTCGCTAACTTCACTTCCGGTCTCACTGCCCAATCTTTCTGTGCACATTTCGAGACTCTTTTCACTTAGCCTAGAAGCTGAACGCTGAAGAAGAGGGTGCACGTAAACTTTGTCATGCTCGGTGGTAGAAATTTTGGCGTTGGAAAGGGACTGGAGGAAACTCCAGCCACCCATGTCAAGATTTTGATTAGCTATCAGCTTACAATCATTGCTGTTGTTCTTATTGTCGGTGAAGGTGGCTTTTTTTTCTTCATTATACGACATAGGCTTGGGCTTGGTAAGGGCAGGGTTATTGGTGAAGCAGGGCGATGGAACAATGGAGCCAGCAGGGAAATTCGTTATTACTGGCGGAGCCAGTTTCAGTCTCAAAAAACGTGATTCCACAATCTCCAGGCATGATTGCAACCCTTGACAGACACTTGACGACATTTTCTTATCCAGAATAAAACGTTGCAAGTAAAAAACAGAAGAAACAGAGGAGAAACAGCGGAACTTAGGAAAAAAATAAAAAAAAGAAAAAACTCTTTTTTCCTCACGTCTTTTTTGAAGTTTTCTGAGATCACATGGGGAAGTATATGAAAGATAAACCTTTTGTTTAAAAGGAAAAACCCATATGTTTTGATCTTTGGTTGTAAATGAAGATGGTGGTTTTGGGGGGAGGGGGAGAAAGAGTGAAGAAAAAGAGCAATGAACATGAAAGACAAGTGAAAGGGGTGGGGGATGATTTATAGTAGGCGAGCCGAGAGAAATAGGCAAAGCAATAGCCTCTTAGACCCACTAGAAAACTTTTACAAACTTAGTACTCAACCACACTTTCATAGAAAATAAAAATGTGACGAAGTAGATTAATTTGCAGTAAACTTTTATTGAAACATGGTAAAGACACCTATACTGTTAGAAAATCATTATAAATTTAACTTCTTCCTTGTTTTTAGGATTAAAAACACAACAAAGTAAATAGCTGCAAAAGCCACCCAAACCCAAATTCCTACTTACGTGTATAATGTATGATTTTTATGTTTAGAGTTTTATTATGATCAAAGTAAGTTATGATGAGATGTGTATTCTCTTTTGCTACCAATAGGGAACCATATAAAGCAACCAGAGAGAAAAGGATTTGATTCTTCTTTTACAGTTCTACCCACTGCTTGAGTTTGTCTTAGCTTTGCCATTAATAAATAAATAAATAAATATTCATTTATTTGTTTGTTTATGCAATGCGCTCTCAATTCTAGATAAACAAGCCAAACATTGTTAGCATCCAAGTGAAAATACCCAAACCGGGAATTCTTTGCTCTTAGATAACTGACAGTTGCATTCACCCTTAGTTGACAAAAGAAGATGGCATATTAGTTTGCAAATTGCGTGCAATTCATGATAATTGTGGCCATGTATTTTGCATGGACCTATCCTAAGCCAAAAATCTTTTTAAAAAAATTGAATTATGATCTAATTTGACTTAGAATAAATATAATTTTACAAGCATATATACTATACACTATTAAGGGTTTTTCTTTTTTAAATTTTGTTCCTTTGTATTTACCCTCGTTGTTGCAGCACTAATCATCATGCAATGTGCAGTTCATGATAATTGTGGGCAAATATCTTGCACTCACAGAGACTCTCAAGGTTTCTTTTTATCATTATTATTTTGCTCATTTGTATTTACCCTCTTTGCTGCAGCACTAATCATCATGCAATGTGACGCTGATATAATTTTTTTTATCAAAGATCTCTTTTATCATTAAAATTAAAATTTTAGTGCTTTATTAGCCGACAACGTAAGCAACTCTAGTTCGTCTGCAACTGGAGCACTTACCTCGATTTTAATAATACTAAAATCCTTTTACTTTGTATCACCAAATTAAGCATGTCAAAATTAGCGGCATGTCTAGCTGTCTGTCTGTCTGTCTGTCTCTCTCGGCACCAACGTGGAAACAATATCAAAAACTCCATACTAAATTAACGGACAGGCAAGCA
>JBBYHK010000004.1:10372214-10390964 GCA_038382065.1 Adansonia grandidieri
TCGTCCAAGCATTGTTTTAATTTTAAAAAAAAATAACAGAGAAAATAGTTCAAGAGCTTACGTACGGTTTACATTAAGTGGTTGAGATTGACAGAAGTGAACCGAAGAAGATCGTTACGGCAAAATCGGCGAATCGTCGTCAACACTCTATCTCAAGCTGCGGGACTAGATGATTTAGAGTAAGGAAAGGAAAGAAAAGTAAAGTAAAAGGAAAAAAAATGTCTCTTATTTGAATAAATTTATCCTTTTTATAAGGACAAAATAAGAAAAGTTGAAAATCTTTTATTTTCTTTGAAAATATTTAATTTTTATAAATTTTAATTTAAAAATTAAAAAAAATATTTAGATAAAAAATATTTATTTATTTTTTCTTCGATTTTCATTTTTTTCTTTTACTTCTATTTTTTTATATTATTTATTCGAACACAGCGTCGATCAAACGCAGGGCTGCCAGATTGGCGGTTCAGACTTCAATTACGTTGCAAGTGAAGTAGGTTCTTTGGATTATAACCCGTGTGCCAAGCTCAATTGGGTTGGGCCATTTAGCATGCTTTTTTGGTTTTGTTTGATCATTTGGGCCTACTCGGGTCATTCCAATATCCACCGGGTTGTCAGTAACGGAAAGAAAACGGCCGCCCGTCCATCACCTAACCGTCATCTTTATTTTTATGGAACTTCTCAAGCAGCGGCAGAGCCTATCTCAGGAGACCGGCGGCAGCGCGTATTCAAACGCTTCGAGATTGAACAAAAGCAAATCCAAAAGGTTCGCGAGCAAGAAAAACGGGAACACGAAGCTAAACCTCGCCGTCAATCCACCATATCCTCCTCCACTGCCAACCTCGCTTCCGCCATATCAACTCCCCCTGCTTCCAGCGCTCCATCAAGACCGCAACTTCCACCGCCGGTTCCACCAAATCCCTCGCGACAAACCAAACATCGACAACACGGACCTTCTAAGTTCTAAGGCAAGAAGTCATACGCCCCCTTCGTTTCCTCAAACAGCCGATTACTCTCTTCGGCGAGGACGACGCAGCTCGCCTCGACAGGCTAAAATACGCCGTGAAAGTCGGGCTTTTCGAGTTCGATAGCGATATGACCGAGGGTCAAACCAATGAGTTATGTGTTTATATAAGTGTTTCCTTCTCTGCATGGCCTTGTAACTTCAATTTATTAAATACTATAAAGTGTTTCCTTCTATCGATCAAAGTTAAAACAAATTAAAGGAACGCATTGCACATTCATCTGTGTCTATGGCCTTGCTCAGAGACTTTTAATTTATGAATCCAATATTTACTTGTTATGTTCTAGTGGCAGGTTCTTCCAGATGATATCCATCAAGCCATTACTAGCGGTGGTTGAGTGCCGCATGAAGCGGGAATACGTGACTGTAATGGCCCGTTGCAATAAGTCGGCTATTGGTAACTGTGGTTGGTATCCATGACCGTTCTGCTTGTGACATAGAAACACCGATAGTGTTGCCCACAATGATGAGTCAACTCGCAAATACTCGCAATCAGTTAAAAAGATTAATGACCTTTTGCCATCGACGTCATCCTACACTTCCATCTAAAGCAGTCGAGAGTTCAATGTTTTTGAATGTCTTACTGTAGGAATTCAAGACTCAGGGAAAGCTATTGTTTAGGAACTTGTTTGAAAAGTTTAACTGTAACATATAATATGGAAATTTTTTTAGTTTCTCTTGAAACTCTTTCATATACTTGACGCATTTGCTTGAGATTCCCAGCATTTTTAATTGGATTCAAGAAGTGGATTATACCGGAGGAAGACTAACGTGCCAAGAAAAACATGGTATCAGTCCTTATTAACAAGAGCAAGCTCTTCATTCTCGCCAATATAAAATATGGTAATAGTCCTTATTAACACGTATTTGTGCGTGTATATATACTGTATACTGTACGGATCAAATTATTGGAAATCAAAAGAAATTTATTGGATGTCAGAAAAAGCGAGAACTAGGGTTGGGTAAGACCAACATCAAAAACAAGCATCCTATTGGTCCAAGTACTCTCACCTTATCCAAAGATCTAAATCCAAACGCCACCACCCATCTAAAATCATATTCTTTCATGATACGTAAAACAAATCTCCGAGCCAAGTTCCCCCAAAAACTCCCAACAGCAGCTCAGAATCCATCGTCTACATCGCCATGGCAACTCAAGCCGGTCTCTTCACCCCCACAATCGCCACCGCAAAATCTCTGGCTCCATGGAACCAATCCTCATCATTCTCATTCGCTACCCCCAAGTCTCTCAACTTCTCCATGGCTCAGAGAAATGTTAGGGCTGCTGCAGCTGCAGATGAGGCTGCCACGAAGGAAGCTCCAGTGGGTTTCACACCTCCAGAATTGGACCCTAACACCCCATCACCCATCTTTGGAGGAAGCACCGGAGGACTGCTAAGAAAGGCCCAAGTCGAAGAATTCTACGTCATCACATGGGATTCACCCAAAGAACAGATCTTTGAGATGCCAACTGGAGGGGCAGCCATCATGAGGCAAGGACCTAACTTGCTCAAGTTGGCCAGGAAAGAGCAGTGCTTGGCACTCGGTACCAGGCTGAGGTCTAAATACAAGATCAAGTACCAATTTTACAGGGTTTTCCCTAATGGCGAGGTTCAATACCTTCACCCCAAAGATGGAGTTTACCCCGAGAAAGTGAACCCCGGTCGTCAAGGAGTTGGGCAGAACTTCCGATCAATTGGGAAGAATGTCAGTCCCATTGAAGTTAAGTTCACTGGGAAACAAGTTTATGACCTATAAGACGAGAGACTTTGGAGGAGTGCCTAATGAGATATAATGATGTAACCATGATTATTTGCTTATAGGTGTTTCTGTTAATTGTTTTGTGTACTTCCTTTTCTCCTTTTCTCGGTAGCGCCATTGGCCTCCTGTATTTCATTTTCATCCATTTTCTAAGGCTTATGAACTATGTTTGAAGAAGTGCTTGATGATAAAAAGCAAAACAGGTTAATGACAAACTTCAATAATCTAACATCAAAGGTTCTTAATCAAACTATCCAATATATAGAAATGTCAGTTGCCCGATCTCTGAACGAGTTTAGAGACCTAAACACAGACACCGCAGTGGCAGTCGGCTAAAATCTTTTAAAAGAGTCTTGGTCTGAACAGACTTGGGCTTCAAGAAAACCTGGGCCTGCCAGTTGCTCGCCCATTATTACAAATGTCAATTTTTTTTTTTTGGGGGAAACGGCATTTACCAAACCTAATTATTTTCTTTCTTCGTTGCACATTATGTAGCAAACCTAATTTACTTTCTTTGTCTCTCGCTTTCTTACGGAAATGATAGTTAATTTGAGAGTAATGCAATAGTAGCCAAGCATGGTACGTTTTGATGAAAATATATGATTTACTTGATTTTCAATTCTTCAGTGATTAGTCTAAACTTTTCCCATATATTCAACAATATCAAACTACAACAATTGCTTAAGAAATACACATGACATGTTGATGTCAAGGTTCTTAGATCTTAGATCTTAGACCTGTAATTTCCACGCATAACACAATTACACGGCACAAACATAAAACAAATAAAATAAAAGATAAGATTATAAAATAATATAAACATGATTCAAATACTCGAATGTAACAAAATTTATATAATTTAAATTATTAATATGTCAAAAATTATTTAAGTTTAAAATTTTTTAAATATGAATATGACACATAAAAATATATGAATTTTTATTTCTATTGCGTTACATGAAAAAAATTATGTATACATGATAAAACTATCACATTTGGAATTTAATAGAGACAAAAACAGTGCATAGCTTGATACAGCTTGCTGATAACGCAATTTAGACACAGTTTAGGAACAGGACAACCTGATAAATCATAGTGAAGTAGGATTATTGATGTTATGGAATAGAGTTATTATTATACAAATTATCATCTATAAAAAAATATTATTTTTTTTTTGTAAATTATAATTCATAATTTAACCATCTTATTTATTATTCATTTAAATAAAAATCTTAGTAATCATATATTAATTTTAAGTTTTAAAAAAAGTTTTAACATTAATTAGAAGTTTATTTCAACATAGAAGTGGTTTAATTCATTTAGAGACGATTCTATTATCATACAATGATTTTATTTCTCAAACGCATAATTAAAATCAATAAATTTAATTATTTATTTTAACAAGCTCTGAAATTTACTATAAATTAAAATTTTTCAAAAAAATTAGTGTAAATTTTTAAAATTCAATATGTACTATCTGAGTTGATGTCTGTTGTATCCCTTCGTTATCTAGTTAGTAAATATAATCCTTTCAAGGGATAAGTATATGTACATTATAAGATAAGTTTGATTGCTATATTATCTCTACTCGCTTAGGGTTTTAGATGAAGTAGAACTCCTATAAGACCTACATAAAGAGTAGCATCAACACTTTTAAGATATGAGTTATTCATAATATCTTTTACTGACTTAAGCATCGGAGTGTCCCCAAAGTCTAACTCCGAACCTCTCTCACCTTTGCTGTCTTACAAGTTTCCTCCCTAATATCTCCATTATTGCATCAACAATGTTAAAATTTTAGATATATTAATAAAAAAAAATTTAAAGTATTTTAATCATTTAATTTTAATCGATAATTCAACCCAAAAAACACTCACTTTTTTAAAATTTTTTTTAAGTTACGATTCACTCGTATTTTTAACTTATTATTTTTTACTAAATATATTTGGTGCTTTTTACATATAATTAATTAAACACTGTTAATAAAATAATTCCATAAATTTATTTTAAAACCCTTTATTGTTTTAAGTTTTCCTGTTCTCCTCCTTTAGAGAAGGGAAAAGGAGAAGCAAAACGTTTTTCATTTTTTTTTTTTTTTGGCCAACAAAATTTAATCTTTCAGGCTCTCTGTTTTTTTTTTTCCCCTGAGAAATGTATTTTAAAATGAAAATATAAAGTTATTTGACAAAAAAATACGATAATTTTTAAGATGAATAAAAAATTATATAAATAAAAATAGTTAAATTTTTAAAAGTTGTTATTTTTGTACTAAATATTTATATTTAAAAAATTAATATTTTAAATTTTATCTTAATTTTAATTAAAATTTTTAACTAAATTAATATATAATTTGTAAAATTAACTCAATCAAAATAAACAGATAATTTTAATTATTAAATCAATGTAAAAGTTGGAAATTATTGTTTGGTGGGTGCTGATGTCTTTGTTTGGAACTTCAAACAGAATCATTGAAGGATCAGCTTTGTTACGTTTGATTGAAGTTTTTTTTATATATTTTTTAAACATTTTTATTTTTAAATTTTAAAAATATGAAAAGAAAACATTAATCAAACTGTGTCCTGGAGACATGATACATACACACACAGTGGTACATCCAACACCACCACCCTGAAGCTTTGGAACCCAGAAAAACTCCCACGTAAATCACCACGTGTCATTGTACAATCTATTAACTTAACAAAAAAAAAAAAAAGGGAAAATCACCAACACTAACTCCACCTTCCTTTCTCTCTCTCTCTCTCTCTCTCTCTCTCTCTCTCACACATTCACCACCACCCGCTATGGATACCCTCCTCCAGCCTTCACCAACAAGTTCCTCAAGTTCCATGGCCAAACGCCCTTGCCCTTCTTCCTCTCAAGACCCTAGGATTCCTCCTCACTTCTCTCAAATGGATCATCTCCTCCACTCTTTCCTTTCCCTCGCCGATTACTCTCTTCCTGTTTCCTTGGACTTTTCCTTCGATCGCCTCCTCGAATCCTGCCCTTCCGACGCTGATCAGTCCCTTCTCATCGATCGCGCTCACAAGCTTGGTTCCCTCCTCCTACGTGCAGCAAATCGCTCCGCTCGGAAACGAGCTTCGCTTCATAACTCCATCGCCTGGGCCCTTCCGCCTGATCTTACTATCAAGGTGAAACGCCAATTCTTCCTCATTTTTCGTCGGCGGCTGTGATTTTGTTCTTTCTTTCCTTTTAATTGGTGGTGATGTGTGTGTGTGTGTTTTTTTTATTGCAGGTATTTTCTATGCTAGATTCGCAGAGTCTTTGCTATGCCGCCGCAACGTGTTCGATGTTTAACAAGTGTGCCATGGATCCTTTGTGCTATGCGAATATTGACCTCACCACTGTCGTGCCCAAGGTTAATAATGTCGTTGTCTCCACCATGATCCAAAGAGCTGGAAAATCATTCCGGTATGATTTCCTTTATTTTTTCACCATTAAAATTTAGCATTAATTTAAGTAATAAATGCATGATCTTAAGCCAATGCTTAAATCGCCGTTTATGTGGTGAAATTATTATTACCGCTTAACAGGCTCTCTTGAGTCTTGACACAGAGAAAACATTTAATTACAAAGTTCATTAATTAGTAATTCAAAGGTCGTTTTTGCCCGTTCCTTTATATATTATATTATATATATATATATATATATATATATATGAAAAAAAAAATAGTTTGACCTAGTATGAGCTCGTTGATTTCATTTGCAGGTGGTCGTTTATTTTATGATATTTTCTTATTAATTACAGTCTTTTGAATGGTTATTTAGATCTCTTAAGCTCGGAATAGTACCAGGCCCAACTGCATCTCCTGGTTCCTGTCAGCCATTGGTATATACCATCAGGAATTCTGTAGATGTATCTAGCTTTTCGTGGAATGATAAAAGAACCAGGCAAGGGAAGGAATCTTCGGTTCTTACAAGGTCCTGCTTATACCCATTAAGCGTGGACAATGGTGCCGCTGGGTATGGTTGAATGCATTTTCTTGTTTAGAATGTGACTTGTGTAATAACCTTTTTTTATTCTTATTATTTGCTATTTTCATATTTTAAGGACTCTTTTGAGGAGGTTGCATCTTTACAATATTGAAAGAATGGACAATGCATCACTTTGTGTGGCATTAGCAGCGTGCCCTTCTATACTTGATTTGGAAATTGTTGGCCTGTAAGTTTCTCTATTTAAGCTGGTTTTCATGTTTCTCCTTCCCGGCAACCCCAGCTTTTTGCTTTTTCTTTTCCGTTGACTTGAGCATGCAGTAAGCTATAGCAGCTGGATGACATAACAAGCGGTAAAAGCTTAAGACTTAAAGGTTGTTTCTAAATATGGAACGATTAATCAAAGAACAAACACTAACAAAGAGATCAATTTGCTACGTGCACAAACATAAATCAGTATATTGATATTAATAAAGAGCCGAGTGAGTGGATACAAATATAGCATTCTGTATTAATTAAAGAAGCTCTTATTGTTGCCTGATTATTGAGTTTTGTTAGTTTTAGCACAATTTGATTTGCAATTTTTTTTATGATACTCTGTTAGATAGTAATTGTTTTAGCAGAGTAGCTGATGCTTTTTCTGTTTAACCTTCAAAAATGTTTGATCACCCTCCTTTTGGTGCAGTCATGTTGAGCTAAGGCAAACTTTGATGTCAGTGAGCTCAAATTGTCACTTGATAGAGCGTTTATTCTTTGAGTCTTCCAAAACAGGTGAAGAGTCTCCTCATGAGTATGTCCCTTTAAATGCTCCAGAATATGTGCTCAGAGTGTCTTGATAATGCAGGGAGGGATGACAGCTTGAAATCACCGACTTGTGTTGATTTAGTGAACAATTGTCCTAATCTTTCTTCTTTGTCGCTGAGAGGTTTTAAACTGCATGATTATAAAGTTCGCATACTTGTTAAGGTATGTATGCACTCAGTTCATGTTGTTTTAAATAATCACCATTTTGGTTTGCACTTGAAGGGCATGCTTAATGGAATTAAGTCTTGTCAAACATTTAAAATTCTCTTAAAAATTGATAGTGGCTGAACCAGGTTTCATGTTACTTTATTCATGGTCCTTGCATTCTATATTCTTTAAATATCTAAATATCTTGAATTTTTCATGCATAGTCAATTAATGTAGAAACTTTTTTTCTACTTTCGATGGACAAATTCAATTTTTCTTATAACAGGAGAAGTTCTAAATTGGCTACTTAATAGGGTTCGCTGGTTGACATATAATATCAATGGTTTGAAAGTATTAGAAGAGTGGGGTTGCTTAAATATCTTAAGTCCTGGTTGTTGTATGCCTGGAAGAATGGTGATTCTATTTGATTTTGTTGCTTTGAGCAGTGTTCTATGAATATTTGTTATAAATTTGATCTGAATGTAAATTGAGAAATTTAGTCCTTCATATCACTTACAGGGATTCCGTAAACTTAAACATGCTGACTTTTCAACATCTTACTCAATCACTGGTACCTTTTTGAGGTCTGTGCAACTCTTGTCAATCCTACCTTGGAGAATCCTTTTAAATCCTGTTTTTTCAACTTATTTTTGTACACTACTGATTTTTTTTTCCTTTTAATCAGGAATTTGGGAAGTGGCAATGGTGGGAATCTGCTTGAGGTTTTAGTTTTAAGGGACTGCATGCATCTCAAAGAGGTGAGCTCTGAATCCAACCCCCAATCTCTTCCACATAGAGCAAAACTCTCTCTCTCTCTCTCTCTCTCTCTCTCTCTCTCTCTCTCTCTCTGTTCAGTCTGACTTCTCATTTGCAGGTGGAAGTTGTTCGGTTCTTGACAGCAGTTCTTGCAGGAGATTTTAAGTTCCTTCGACATCTTGTGAGTGAAGTTGATATGTGTATCTTTTTAATAATCTTCATTTATGCTGAATGCTCTTTTGACTCTTTACTATTTCCATTCCATAGGACATATCTAATAGGGAAGGTTTAGCTTCAGAAAGTGACTGGTATCAGAGATCTTACAGCTCGAGGTAAATAAATTCTTTATGAGACTGTTAAACTGCTGATATCGCTTTATGTTGTGCTAATATCTAACATTGTTGCATATTCTGCAGCATTTTACCTTTAAAGCAAGTTTTGGAAGTAAGACCAAATATTTGTTTGCTGGCTGAGTTTCCGTCAGAAGGATGGTATAGTCTACCCTTAAACTAATTTAGTGGTTACTTCGTTGTTCTTAGTTTTTTTTTTTTTTCTCAAATAAATATTTTAAGATAATAAATGGAAAGGTGCTGGGAAATGAGATTTGTGTTTTGACTTCGGTTTCTTGTCCTTGCAGCTTCATTGACATAGATCACATGTTTGATAGTGATGTTAACAGTGAGATCAGCCTGCCATCCCTGCTGAATAGTCATACATCTGGTGGCTCATTGCTTATGAGTTCATCAGAGAGCAGCTATAATAGTGATCAGGGTAGCGGTAATGAGGAGTATCAAGATTCAGGTTTTGTAATTTACGAGGAAAGCTCAGATGAGGTGGATTATCTGGTTGTCTAGAAGAACTGCCAGGCTAAGCGATTTATGAAACTTTCAGTCACTAAATAACCGGTATTGTGATTTCCTCTAGATTTTGAAAATAATTAACCAGCTAGTTTATAGTTTGTTTAGTATTGCTAAGTGCTTAGAAAATGAGTACTTTCTTTTTTCTTCTTTCTCGGCACTGAGAAGTGCTTGATGCTTCCATGTTCATGAACATCAGAATTTATCAACGTGCATATTGACAACCAGGCAAAGGTTATATTCTGAAATTATCGTGCTTGATGCATGCACTCGGTTATCTTCAAGCATGGTGCTTGAGATATGTGTACTATATTGGCTGCCAAAAAAAAAAAAATTTACGAAACTGAAAACTGCTAAATGTTGCCTATAGATAATATTGTTGCCTAAGATTTTCTTTTATGTTGATATTGGGGAGAATTGATGGGTATTGATGAATATAATAACATTGATATAGGAAATAGTGCTATGCTCTATTTTTTGTGCACATGATGTTTTTTCCCACAAATAATAGGAAGGAGGCTTTTTCAGGGAGGAAGCTGAACTGAAAGAGAGGTGAATTGAATTGTGAACGGCCGTACTATATCCTCATTGTTCTCATTTATGATAACCCGATGCTGCTGCTGCTGCGATATCAAACTGTCAGCTCGCTATGTTGGGGGGTCCTTTCTTCTGCTTCACTGAGATTGTTAATTTGTTATCATCAGCATAAAAGAAAAGCCTTTGTGGAGGCCGGGGGGGGGGGAGGGGGGATGTTTTTGTATTCCCGTCCCTCCCCCCCTATTTTTAGCAGCTATAATGAGTAAATGAGTAGATGTTGGAAGTAGTAGCCCGATGCCCAATGCTCTTGCTATTATAATTTGTATCGAATGGCCTTTGCTGACATCTTTGTTTTGACAATCGCCAATCGAAATGATGTTGCCATTCTCACTTAGCAACCAATTTTACTTTTGTTCAGCCTATAATTTTTTTCTGGTCAGGTGTCACATTCACTATTATCTACGCATCTCTGGCCAGCCTATAATTATTTATTAGTGTTGTGGTGCAATCATTTGAATTGAAATTGTAGTTATTAGGAGATATAAATCAAAGGACCATAAAGACTTTGAATAAAAGTGTATATTTTATGAGGGTTGCGTTTGTATTCATTATTTTTTTGGTTCGTTATTTATCATAAATCATCATCATCATTTATATTATCTATGAATTGGAAGAGTTATATTTTAAATGATGATTAAAACTGCATTAAATGTAAATCTTTTTTAAAGAATAATAAATATTTTATTTAAGTTTTTAATATTTATTAAAGTATTGGTAAGATATGTCATTTAACTAATTTGGTTTGAATGGGGAATCTTGAATTTTTTTTTTTTTTCTTTTTACTCGAAGTACATTTTTTAAGCGTCCGAAAATTTTAAAACCGCAAGAAAAGAGCAAGAAAGAATGTTGATATACGTTACGCAACTTTTTTATACTTTGTGTACTCTCTGTTAAGAAAAAGATTAGAAAAGTGAAATTTGCTAAGATTGAATTAACTGATGTTAAATTAACAGCATCATTCGACAAAGCCATAACTAACTACAAAACCTACATACAAGCAGAGAGAAGTCTGCAAAATCATTGATTCTTCCTCTTACCAAATGTGTCTTCTACACCATTCATCACCCTCTCTCGTCGCTCAGCTATCATGTCCACATAAGCCTGACATGAAAAAATAAATAAATGTTACTATTCTTCTCGTTTCTCCAGAACGAAACATAAAATCTGCGGCAAATAGAATGTATATCTCTCTGTTGAGAAAGACTCAACCAGTTATAAACTAGCTTTTACTAAGCTCTTAGCAAAGTCCCGGTAACCCATTGTTTTGTTCGTAAACTTTACCAATGATGCCTCAAAAGTCCAAACCATAGGCATTTTCAGATATGAATCCCTCACTCCCTCCATCATTTTTTAAGATGTAGTCAGTATATCTTTGGCTTACACACCATGAACCAACCAAGCAAGCTTTATCTTTATAGTTTTAATTCTAAAAAAATGTTTTATTATAGTTCAACTGCAAGAAAATTCATCAATAAAGAACAACTAAACTGGAAAGAAATAAAGTTTGTCAATAACTTTCCATACCATCCAAATATCTTCAAAAGTTAAGGATAATTTAAAAAGAAAAAAAAAAACAATTATAACTGAAAGTAGAATCAAGAAAGTGTACCTTAGGATAAGAATATAGAAAGATGTACCACCATGTGCATATCCCCAATGTGGCAAAAGCTGTGACTACGACCGAGTGCAAAATTAGCCAACTAGAGGCAATCACCAACAATCCAGTGAAGGTAATTGTCCATGGTTGACACCTACCAAACAAATGGAAGGGAAAGATTCAGACCAAAACAAGGACAGATGCAAAAGTAAGACATAAACTAATGACAGAATTAATTGAAAAAAAAAAAAAAAAAACATAAAGCTCAGCTTCTTATTAGGAACAATTGAGAACTACAGTGACTCTGTAACCCCCCACATGACTCAAACAGAGCCGTCTGAATCAGTAAATTTCAAACAAAATTTCACTATACTAACATATTAGCCGAAATTCAAACAAAAGAACCAAGAAAAAAAATTACAATTAAAAAAAGTAACAATAAGAAAGCTGACCACGAAGGCTTTGTGTCCCAAACTGAGTCGTACTCGAGAGATAGGTAGTTAAGATAACCATCCATGTCTTTAACAACACCGTTTTCGTCCAAGAATTCATACTCTTTACGTTCGGGGTCGGTTAGATTCCCTCCAAACGCCACTGTTTTGGATCGAAGCTTTGAAGTGGAAGCAGCAAAGAAATTAGGGTTATAAAAATGTGTTCTCGAAGCAAAGTGATTGGGAGGTTTTAGGGCAGCAGAGAGTGAGAGAGGGAAAAGAGACGACAGAGTTCCCATTTTTTTTTTATTGGGGACAACTGAAATCCTTTTGTCTGGGACAATTGTTATCGTTGGTCTTCAAAAGAAACGGCCCACGACGTTGTTTGGGGAGGTCTCAACTCTCAACTCTCAAGTTCTCAGCCCGTTTGATTTTTTTTTTTTTGGGGGTGGGAGGAGGTGGGGGAGGCGGTTTGGGTTTCCATCCGAATAAAACAAAGGGAAATAAGATTACTCCGAACTTTTATTATTGGAATAAATAGCAGGAACCAGTTTGAACTTAAACTTTTAAAATCATATAAATAGAACAAGTTTTAAAATATGTTCTTCAATTTCGTTTATTTACTTTATTTGCAATCTTTGATGATGGGTTTTAGTAGATCTGATAATTTTCAACCTTATATGATTACATAATATAATATGACACAAAAATAATTAAAAATGATAAAAAGTATAGATTAAAAAAATAATACAAATATAATATGAATATAATGACGAATCAAAATTTATATATAAAAAATTATAATAATTTAAACATGATTATAACACAAAAAATAATACAAATATAATACGAATATACGAATTATTAGTCCAAGCTTGAGTTAGTAAACTTAAAACCTAATAGCATTTAAGCTATATATATATATATATATATATATATTACAGGATAAATAATTCATAATTAGATGAAAGAAAAATTAAAGTTCATTAATTCAATGACCTAATATATCATTTATCAGTAAATGTAAAGCCTTGTGCCTTCAAGTTGGTCAGGCAAATCAGAGTATGGATTTAGAAGAGGAGAATGAAAAGATCAGGAATGAACTTCCGAGGCACAACAATATCTGCAACACCACACCAAAGCCCCATGCAGATGTTATCCTCCACCGAAGAGAAATGAGATGCTAAACATGCCCTTAACGTTGCCTCCCATTAAGCCAGAATAGGGTTCATTACCTCTGTTCACAGCAACTGGGGTAGTAACTGGGGTAGTGAACAAAGATGTTTCCGTGATAATGATTGAAACGACGAGATGGCAATCCGGCTTTTACTTCTAGATGACAGCAACTGGTGAAAACGGGGAAACTACTCTTGCCTGGACTGCAACCTGGAAGTGTGGAACATCCAGGCAAGGAATTGGAGCACTAGTTGTTTGGCTTTCCATCTCAAATTGTTCTGGACCTGGCAAAACAGATGGAGTCTTTCTTGAAAAATGTCCTTTTAAGACTCTCTCGAACATAGTATTCGTAAATGGACAACGAGAAACTGGTGTGGTGTTAACATCCACTAATGCAGGATTAACAACATCTGGAAGTAGCACAGGTTCAAGCAAAAGCTTATGGCTTCTTGGCTACATTGATCTTGAGTGTGTTCACCAAATCACCCGAAAACTTTTGCAAAGCTGGGAGACACGTTATATGAGGGTCACAAAACCTTCCATACAAAAGGATTCCCTACTTTTGGAATTACACCAAGGTCAGTGGTGATGGAAGCAATTCACAAACAATTTTCTCTTCACTCGTCCTTAAGGCAACCCTGTATAGGCAAATTACACATGGACAGTGAGGGGGATAAAAATCAAGTCTGAGGAGATTTCGCTCAGGGATGCACATTCTTCCCATATTATGTAGATCCACATTGAATTGTGCTAACGAGACCTTGTTACATTGAATTAGGTTCAAGGAATATCACCCACAACTAGATAATCTCCTAAGCTGCTTAATTATATGACAAATTCATAAGATGCATATAGAAGGCAGCAATGAAGGTATGGTAGAATATTTGAACAAAACTTTGTTAGTTTTACAAACCAGATCCAGTCCAAAGCTCATAGCTAGAGCAGAAAACATAATGGAGATAAAACAGGTTGAAGACATTAACGAGTCTGACAAGGAGAAGTATGAGATTGCAGCAAAGGATCATGGATGATTAGAAACTCAGAGGAGTGAGATCTATCTTTGACGTATTCACTAATAGTAATAACTTCATTCCTGAATGAATTAAACTTTCTTATTTGCTTGCTTGTCAGCTTGACAGTTGGGCTTTATGTAATGTTCATGAGGATGAAGGATCAGAGTTTCTATCATCAAAGAGGGAAAGGATGAATATTTCATATAAGACCTGATGCATTGAAACAGCTATTTACAATTTACAGATTATACAGCCACTTGTATCACTAAAGATGCTTCAACTTCATTTGTTATAAGATTCAACTTATATAGAAAACTATATAGTAACTATCTGGAACCTTTGAGACTCTCGCACTTGAAATCATTACTCTCATTCAGAAGGCAAAAACTTGCAAATTGTTAGATATATCCAGATGTGACCAAGAAGAAATAGAACTACTATAACAAATCCAGTATAAGTGCACATACCTTTTAGCAAAATACAAAATCTGGAGATCTACATCCTTAAAAGTGATACTGAGAGCGTTCAATTAGCCTTAGCAATATCTGAACTTATTGTCATCGAACTCTCATCGTCCTGATAATTGGAGGGAAACTTTTTGAATCTAAATAGGAATAGTTTCATAAGACCAATTTCCATATTCCTTCCACAGATTCAAAAATTAAATGCAATATGGCTTACATGCAATACCATTGACACCCACTATTCAGATTACATCTTTTCTCTCCACTGCTTCCCATCCCATTAGCTTCCAAAAATAACTCGAAGATGTCACGAACCTACAAGGTCTTCATAATCATGTAATTGAATACTTGTAGCATACTATCATGAAACTAAAGCTTTTGGAAATTAATGTTCCATTTGCTTAGCTATGTTAGGGCTCTATATAAGTTTTAGAAGTTCCTTGTACATATTTTTGCTTTATAAAAAACCTAAATAAATGCAAAAGTGAAAATATAGAACACCTGTTCTATGCCTCTTATTAATATAATGCTTGAGAATATTCAAATTGCATCTATCCCAATGCTCATGGGCTTCATTTCGAGGATTCATTAGCCTGCAAGAACAGAGTTCATGCTTCTTGCTAACATTCATTGTCAGGAAAGAGCAAGTGGGACCTTACAGCAAATGCTTTAGCATTTTGCTCTCGTAGATTCGGATTGCTGGCAGATCCTGCAATCCATTAGTCTCCATAACAATTTTCCATAGAAATTAAAACACTGGTTAATGAGTCAAGAGCAACCAGAGCAATTGATTTATGCTATTAATATAATATAAGCTACTGAGAAAGAACCGAGACAGACACAAAATGAATGAACCACAACTTCTAGATTGAAGGCACTATATTTCAATCACATCTGCGAAAATCATAGCAGGGGGTATTTTCTAAACTCACAAGTGAAAAAATACATTTCTATTCATGCTTCCAAGCATACAATATTAATGAAAAACCAAGCCCTTGTACATGGTGATCTCTAGACTTTTGAGAGCAAGACCGTGTCAATACAGATGGATCAAATGTAGTCTGGCTGGCACACAACTTCTCTGCAGAGAGGCAAGTTTGGAACATGAAAATAGCATTGCCCATAGGATTCCCAAATAGCCAGTTGTGCACATCCCAGAACACTTCCACTGGAAGTCCATCCACCAAAATCGTATGGTTGCCACGGAACTTCCACTTGAGCCGCTTGATCTGCATCACCGTCTTACTATCAATGCGGATAACAAGGCATGGATCCTTAAGATCGACGGTGTCACACTCAATAATGACATCATGCATCTGCCCCTTGTCAGAAAACTGAGCCTTGGCACCATAAAACTTCTTCCCAAAAATATGCTCTCTCTTTGCAATAAAAACAGCATCGGAATTGAGAGGAGTAGTAATTTCAATCTTCTTGTATGCTTCCTTTTTCAAATCCCCAAGAAGTAACACCATTTCTTGGTCAAATGCAACAGCCAAGTAAAATCCTTCAACTGGCTCGGGCCCAGAACCAAATCTAGCATTAGACAAGTCCCAGCATATATCAATTTTACCAGAATCTAGCCCTAAATTCTTTGATCCTTTTCTCTTAGAAAACAACCAGGGCTTTATGTCAACTTTGCATAGACATTGATTGGCTGAGTCATCAATTGCAACACTAAGGCCTTGACCCATCAGATTCTTGGTCCATGTAACCGTAATTAAGCATGAACGACCATGTGATTTACACTGATAAACACAAGTCACCAAGTTTTGAGCAGCTTTAGCTGCACTTGAAGATGATGATGAAGAATCAGCTACTTGAACACCGTTTTCACCAAAACAAGAAGGAAAATCCCTCATTATAATAACCATAAAAGGCAAAAACAATCTTTCTTTAACTAATTCTCTCAAGCTAAACAAAAGATTTTGGTATTCCTTTGCTAGCCAAAAAAGGAAAGAACTAGCAACAACACAGTAGTCCTACCTCAGATAATTGATGACGAACTCAAGAACCCACTTCCAAAAAAGCTTCAAAACGCAGTTTCTCCAAGCTTCAGTTTGATCTGGGTCTCCGGTTTTGGACAGCCTAAGGTTGTAAACAAGTGAGAAAGAGACAGAGAGGACTTAGATTTGCTTCACTGTCAATGTCTGTTTTAAGTCCATCTAAGGAATGACAAATTTTTACCTCAATAAAAAAAAAAAAAAAGAAACATAAAAGAAACACAGAGGAAAATAGCTAGCGAAGATAACGAGAGAGATGAATCACATGCGACTGGAGAGAAATAGGAGAAGGATGGCCAAAATATACTACGCAACCTGACAGAAAATCAAAAGGGCAACTGGGTATTGGCTGGAAAAAGGCTGGGTTTATGTTCAACGTTACACAAATGAGAAGAGGCTAAAAATAGTAGTGTCCCTCTATCCCTTTCGTTCACGATTCACGTACGCTGCCTTTATTTTATTTTATTTTCTTCTTTCTCGGTTTTTTTTTTTTTTTTTTCGCACTTTTCCTCCGTCCTCTTTTCTTTTAGTTGTATAAACGAGTTTGAGCATCATAATTGAGACAATACTGATGTTAATGGACCCTTTCCACTTGGCATATGACATTTATCACGCTATACATTAATTATTGTCAATTTTGATTTATTTTAGTCATCTCATAAATTAAAGATACAAACAATTATATATTTAATTAAATTTTAATATATAATTAATATGATATGATATTTATGATTTAAAAATTATGATATTTTTATCGCTCAAATTCAAAGCTTATTTTGGTATTAAAATATCATTATGTTTTGATATATTATATTATACAATTTTTTCTTATAAATAATTTTTAAAAAATTTTAATAAAGAGTTGATATTAAATTCATAACTACTCTTTAAAGATCATCTATATCTATATCAAATCTTAATATCAAATGTTCTGATACACATTAACTTATAATATTTATTAAAAATTATTTACTTTAATATATTAAAACTCAAACTTTAATATATAAACACCTCACGTATGACAGATATTCGATCACACTCTGAGATGTGGTACAGTTGTCAGATAAAAAGGCAAACAATTATACGGTTGGATAACATTAGAAGGAAAAAACGAAATAGACATTCATACCATAGAGAAAATAAAAGAAGATATGAAGTGATGTTGTCGAGCATTCAATGACAATGGATTAGCATCATGGTTTTTCAACCATGGGACATGTGCTTACAAAAGCATTTCGTAACAATAATGCTAATAATGGTACAAAGGAAAAACTAGGGTACGGTAACCTGTATTTTGGGTTGGTATTTTGTTAGAATCTTCCTTCTCTTTGACAACTGATGAGCTTTTTCATCATTTGCTTTTTCCCCATTCTTTTTTTTCCTCCCCGTCAGCGTGTTTAACATAAATGATGCTTCGCGTATTACCACGAAAATCATGCCTCTCAGACCCGAATTTTAGCTAACCAAAATCATGTCATTAGAATTTAGAATTTATTTTAATTTATTCATATAATTATTCTTAAAAATAATATTTATAATTTTTTTTTATCTTTTTACGTAAGTTTACGGTGGAACTAGCAAAGAAAAAGGGGGAACTATGACAGGAAGACGAGCAAATTATTATTGGTTCTTCGAGACTTAACCACAGGCATATATGAAGGGAGAACTTAAGTTTTCAAACATTGAATTGAGATAGCAGCTTTTGATGTTGTTAGCTGCCATGGGCGTTTTTGACTGAGAAATCAAAGCAAAGCAATGGTTTGGGTAGAGTGTGAACCAAGTTAGCATTAAAATCCGCCACCTTAATGCTTTTCCATATGCAAACCCCATAACTAACGGCAGCTTTGAATTTGATTGATCCAATACATTTTTTTAAAACTTTTTTTTGCCTTTCCAAGACAAAATAATCATTACTTCAACGTTTTGAGGGAAAGTTGAGTTTAGCGATGAAACTTATTCCTTCGTAGTTTGTACTACCAGTTAAAACTGAGGGGGCAGACAGTGTCATTGAGCATGAGAAAGCGATTTTACAGAATCTGCAACAACGTTACTAAAAATAACAATAAAACTGGTCATTTTCTTGGCAGATTTTGATTGGTTAAATAGTCTCATCTGTCACATTGAAAAAGAACAATTTAACATCGATCAAAGATTGCCTACCATACTTAAGGTACA
>JBBYHK010000004.1:10448050-10464924 GCA_038382065.1 Adansonia grandidieri
AAAAAAAAGTTAACAGTGTGATTGAGGCAAGGAAAAACGAAGAGGAAATCATACCTTCTCGCCCAGCTTGAATGGTGGAAGACCCTTATATGGGCAAGTACTGCAGCGAAATGCATCACCTAGTCCACACTGTTCACAATTTCAAAGCAAAAGGAAAGATTAAAAAAAAGTATTAGTCTACACTCAGTTTCAAAGGTCAAGGAAAAGCAGCAGTATATACATTGCCACAAGCTGACTGAGGATTGTTAAACTGATCCATAGTCAGTTCTAGCTTCTGCACTTTCTCCTCCTGTTCAGCCCTTCCACAAGTGCAGTTCTTGCAGGCTTTCCTTGTGCTTCCTACTTCGCAGTCACCAACTGGAGAAATAGTATTTTCGTATTATGTTATATATAATATTCATAAAATTTTTCACATAGAGGATTGAAACCAAAAACTATTGATCTTGCCATATCTTGCCATCTTACCAGTAGGTAATTGGGGTTTCTTCAAATCCTCTTCAGTTAAGAGGGAATCTTCATCAATGAGATCTGAGTCGTCATCCATCTGAATTTTCAAAGGACTTTTCATGGTCTTTTTAATAGCAAAAGAAGATCCGATCTTCCAAGATGGCTTCTTAGCCTCAATCTAAAAGAGACAATGGTTTGAGCAGTTAGCTTTCTTAAATAACTCCTATTAGGGAATTTAAGGCTGAATTTGAAATGAACAACAAAATTAAGACAACATGCCTCATTTCAATAGTAAAATAGCAAGGCAAGACCTGAGGCAGCATTCCTCCATCACATGTACAAATAGGGGAAAGCAAAATAAATAAAATAACAAACACTAAAACAACTAAATTAGAGTCCATAAATCTATCTCTAAACTAACATCAGACCAGAATTTTTTTTTTTTTTTAATTTGTGGAAGGAGGGATTAGAACCCAGTTCGAAAATGCTGGGGATGTATGCTGAATGCACCATCCAAAAGGATTAAAACCAAAAAGGTGAACAAACTTCGCACTCATGTCCAACAAAAGATGCTTCTATGTTCAATCATTTTTAGATAACAGCCAGAAAAACAAAAATGAAGTTATGGAGATAACAAAAATATTGTAAACTCAGCAGGAAAAAACTCACCCCAAAAGTATGAGCATCCGATTTTAGTTGAAAACATTCCCCTCCTACAAATCCTGCCAAAAGTAACTTGCGCTCAAAAGCAGACATTAACTGCAAGAAGCACTAATAAGTTATCTTTACTACAAGCTAATCCCATCAAAGTCACAAACCACAAAACTTTTACCGTCTCCACTTCATTTGTCTCAGACTGAAAACTCCGATGAACCACCAGTATCCCACCAGGCCTCAAAACTCTAAAGATTTCGCCATAGAACTCATCAGCAGGGAATTCCACTGACCTAGAGATGAAAATGACCCGGTCTACATAGGATGATTCTAGTGGCAGCCGACCTTTGATAGCCCAAGAAAAAGAAAAAACATATCTCCAAACATGAGTAATGAAGTTCTCAAATACCCCCAAAAAAAAAAAACCAAAACACCGAAAGATTATAGTAGAAGAAAAATAACATGGCATGATGTTAAAACGATTTAGTTACGAAAGATGAAATATAATTGTTGCTTTTACCGATAAGTTTTGCTTTTTTCCATCCATCAAAAATCAAATTCTAACTTAACTTTTTAAAGATAGTGAGATTATATCTGCCTCAAAGTTTGATAGAAAATACACATACCCCTTTAGTTTGATAAAACCCTCTTACCCTCTTTAAGGTTTGATAAAAAGTACACCAATCCCAAAATGTTTTTAACTAAGTTGTTAACTTTCTTTTGATACAAAATCTTAAGCTTAATTAGCTTTTTTTTTTTTTTCCTTTTGAAATAAAAAGTTTTATAATTAGTATTTTCCCTTGAAGCTAAACATTTTAGAATTCTTGTTTTTCTCAAATGCACGTGTTCATGCGTTCAGAACTTGGACAATGGAAATATTTTATATAACAATTTTACAAATTTTTAATACAAGTTTCTTATCGGGGACTAGCTTATTAAGCGACAATTCATAATACAAACTTGAACTGCAAATTAAAACTTTACATGCTTATGAACAGAAGCCATTTGTTAATGATCATTAGAAAGAGCAAACGCACATTGTACCTTTAAGAGAAGATAGAACGATCAAACTAAACACAGCAAAGGAACTAACAAGCAGTAAGGATTATGGTAGGATAAGAAAACTACAAAACTATCAGGAGTCAACTAAAATACCTAGAGAAGAAGCTTGCATGATAATTAGAGGGTCAAAACGCTTGGGGTCTTCGTTCTCAAAACCCCAAATTGCATCTAGCGCATTACAGGCATAACTTGCATCATCTGTAACCGCCAATACAGTGCTCCGCTCCGATTTTGAATCCTATAAATGAAAAAAAAAAAAAAAAGAAGAAAAGAGAGAGAGAGAGAGAGAGAGTTTAAAATTAAATGGAAAAAAAAAACTGCAGCAAACGGAACATAAACTTCGTTACGGAGTCCTCAACTTTAAGCTTGAAAAAGAAAAAAGATTTCAACAAGGATGTAAAGCAAAAAATAAAAAAGAAAAGAAAAGAAAATTTTCAGTTCCCGAGCATAGATGACGAGGAAACAACCGATCAAAGATTGTAACTTCTCAAGAACCAAGAGATCCCCAAGGAAAAAAAGCAAGGAAATATATTTTGATTACAACAACAATAAAAAAAATGAGATCAAATCTTTAAAACAAAAAAAAAAAAAAAAGAAAAGAAAATGATACTCACCATGGCGACAAAGACTTCCCAGAGAATTTATTTCTTGATTTTTCGGGGCTTAATTTTCTGGAATGTGCGATTTTCACACTGTACTCCAACCTACCTACCTTTCTGATTTTTAAAATTGCAATTTTTACAAGGCGAATGAAAAAGAAAGGCAACGAGAAAGAGACCGACGGAGGTCGGTTTTTAAATTAGGGCAATTAATCAGGTGTGACAAAGGCACATGGAAATACTGAACTCTGGTTCATGCCACGTGGCATTTTAAAATAGGCCCACTAAATTGAAATCCATTTATGTTCGGCCCATCTATTTTTGGTTCTTATATTTGGCCCATCTGAACTAATTTTTTGATGAACCGTATCTAAGACGCCCGACTACTTGAATTTTACGCTGTTTGAAGTTTTAATTTTTCTCCTTAAAATGGAAAAAAAGGAGTTCATTCATTCATTTGTTTCTTTCTCTTTTTTGGACAAACTTATAATCAAGTCCATTATGTCTTTTTTATGTTTGATAAAATGTCTGACCTAGGATTGCACCGCTGCTAGCTAGCTTCTCTCCTTGGTTCATTGATGTGTTCAAGAAGCTATTATTTTCTGAATTGGCATTTCCAGGTCATAGTTCCTTAACTCTTACCTAATTGGAAGTCCATCATTCAACACACAGAAGTTGCTTTTGCTCTCTCTGCATCTCATATTTATTTCTCATTCTCAGCAGCTTGTCGAAAACATATATATTGGTTTCGTATTAAGCATTTGTTTCCACGATTTGGAGATTGGATCACCCTACAGAGGAAGAGTCTTTAGGCTATCCAAAGATCACTTTTACGATCAAATCAAATCTCTTCTACCAGGGAAAGATTACAATCGTAGATCTGAAATAAAGAACAGGTTCGAATCCCCCCACCAATGAAATTAGCAGAAAGGGAGAAAAAAAATCCCGTGCTTCCTTAGAGCTCAGACATTGCATATGGGCCAAGGTGTTTTGTTCCGTTTAACATAAATGCCAACCATAAGGCCCATTACAATAGGCCAAATAACTCGATAGATATCCATCAAATAACATGCAATCATCAATCGATAATGTAAGACTTTGCTCTCGACAAGATAGCCAATGAAATTACCTTAGATGAGAGTAGCAAGGAAGGCCCCCGACCTGACCAGGCGCCCCATCTGCGCCTGATGACATCTTTTAAATCCGAAGAAGATACCCTTTTCCTTTCATTAATAGGTTGGGTGAAGCCAAGACGCTTTTAAAACCGAGGGTCAAGGTAGTAGGGATATCATGGTAACCGAGGGTTGACTATATTCTCCAGCCCCAAAAAAAGCCAAATTATTGGCAGAAAGAAGTGTGAGGTTGGTGAAGAGATCTGCACGTGGACATTCCATATATAAATGAGCATTTGACACCGGGCATACGCCAACCATGATCTCACATTTGCAGTCAGTTTCAGAGCGAAGAAGATCGTGTTTTGCCTTGTTCACTACCCCAAATTAAAAAAAAAAAAAAGCCACCATCATATACAGCTACAACTGTCGTGTTTGACTTCTGATTACTGGGCTCCAATCACTGACGCCTTTTTAAGCAAGCAACAATCTTGTGCCGAAAAACAAAGCTTAATATGATATCACTTCAATCTAATCAATGCTTAATTTGGAACCCTGCAAGCATTTTCAATGTAAAAGCCTTAAATATCACTCTCCTTAATTGCTATCCATATCGATTATCGGTTCCAATTCAATTTCAATCTTAAGGACCATGACTTATCTCTCCTAGATACGTTTTTTTGTTGTCCCTGAAAGGGATCTGCTTAGCTACTGGCCTGGAATTTCAGCTTTTGCTTTCTGCATGCAAGAATTTAACTTTCCATATCTGTTAATTTTGGGAAGAAAAAAAAGGGAAAAAAATTTTCATCTCCACGCAATTGATGCTTCATTAGAAACTTTTTTCACGGGGTAGAAATGATGTATGGATTAAGAGAATTACCAAAAAGATCAATCTGTTTTTGGCACGTATATTATTTCAATTTTCAAACGTACAATTGGAGCAATTGGATGGAGGAGTGGAGGCTAAGACAACAAAAGACTGAGTCTTATTGTGTTATGTTGTTTTCAAGCGTAAGGGCATTTTGTCAGGTGTCATAAAAAACCAACCATGCAGTTTTCATTTGGGTTCAATCTCTTAGGTAAAATAACATTCCCTTCGCTGGAATCACAAAAGCGTTAACTTACTTTCAAACTGATGAATATATCAATATTGCAGCAATGCACTTTATTATGCTTTATCTTTAAATGTAGCTTTTGCCCCTTGGTACTGGGGACCAGTTACAATAAAATTGAACAAAGTTGTGGCCATGTACTCATGTCTTGGTGGCCCAATTTTCTAGAACCTGGATGGATTTTGTAGTCTAATTTAGGGTCATGTGGCCCTGACATGATTCTACACTAGTAAGTTCAAATGCAAAGAGGTAATTAAACTTCCATTAAATTGTTCTGTTTTTGCATTAGTGGAAGCTATCGTTTCTTTGAATTGGCAATATCCAATGAGCACATGCCCTGCTGCAAGTCTCATGATTATGCACATCCCACATGCAACATCAGCCCATGGTCTTTAGTTTTCTTGCCAAAAATGTTCAAATTTACATCATTCATTGAAAATCATAAATTCCTCAGACTGTACGGTCCCAAAAAATTCCTCCACCCCCCATTGCCTCCAGACTCCAGTCCCTCAATGGCTGGCGTAACGTTTTCATCACGTGCCAGAGGGAAAGCCCCTGCCTGCCACCCTCAGACCAAAGCAGAGATACTAGCAGCATGCGTAAGCAACCGGTACGGGATGACCCAGGGACAGAGGTGTGCCTTTTCCTTTGCATTTTGCTTCGTGTGCAGCCTCCGAGGCCGACGTCAGAGCCTTGAAGGGTGAAAAACAAAACCCAGTAAATGTTTTAAAACATGAATACCCTCAAAGCGTGTTCACCTCAGAGTTAATATATCTAATTGAATTATCATAATATAAAAATAAAAATTGCACCATTTCATCTTTGTCAAAAATAAAAAAACCTCATAAATAATGAACCGCATTTTGATTTTCGTTTTGCAAACCAAATCGATCTATGCTTTCAGCTAATTCTAATTTGACTTGGGGAGGTACATGCCATCAAATTTTACCTAAAAAAGAATATGATATTTGATAGGCAGAAAAAGATCCTAGAAAGTAAAATGACAATTTAATGAGAACAAAATACTTTTGCTGGGTGTCCAATCCCAAATGAATTAAAAATGGATTTGCTGAAAATCTGCAAATGGTGCTATTTGTCTTATATATCAGAACGTATAATTGCTGAGAGTTGGTGTCTTAAGCGGGCAGCTTGACACTAGCATTGCATGTGAATTCTCCTGAACAGAAAAAGAAAAAAGAAAAAGGGGTTAGATTATTTTCATCTTTGTAATTGCCAAACCCAATTAAAGTTTTCGTCTGTTAACGTGGAGCATGGTTAGGCTAACATGACTACATCAGATAAATTTGAAGAACCGTCGAAACTCTTTCCAAATGGCCCAATTGTGTCCAAGCCATGTTCAAGCCGGTTATGCCGTCCAGAAATTTTTTTAATCTATCCCACCCATCGTTTTCATTTTAGGAGGCAGAATGGTGAACTAAGTGGAAAAAAGGGCAGCACTTGAAGCATAAATTATGGGAATGAGGATTGCTTAAGCACCAAGTCTTGATTTTTATACGGATGCTTGTAGAATTGCAGATATTTTAATAATTATAAAATGAAAGATGCCATTTTAACCCAAAAATTGGAGTATAATATTTGTAGTTCAATTACCAAAATATCATTAATCTGTACTATGAGAAATCTACACGGCAATGAGCAATATTACACCTAATGCAAAGCTGCAACAGGCAATCATTGAAAGCACATTATTGAAAGTAACCAAACCTAAAAGTTGGAAAAATGCAATGCTGGGGTGGGTAGTCCCATAGATATCATCCAAGCTGCTGTTGAAGGATATTGACAATGAAAAGAGCTTTCCATGGCACTTACTTTCACCTACTGCCATGTGTCTTAGATGTAGCTACAAGGAAAAGAAGACAAAACATGCAAGCATGTATCTTTAACTTACGGTATCTGTTTCAGATAAAGACGACAACGGTCAACTAGTTTGGGGTTAAGTTCGTTTTGGGAAGCCGAGCCGCCACGGCTCAACCCCCTCACTTCTCTGCCATGTATTGCCATGCATGCCACCACGGTCCCATCCTTAGATTTTCTGTCCTCTTCTTTGTTGCAATGTACATTAAACCAAGTTGAAGATTCGATTAAATTTGAATTATATTTTGCCTTAAGTTTTGGATCAAAAAGGTATAGCTGTAATTGCCTTGATCCATATCAAATCTGTTGGACTGATAAAGCTTTAGAAATACTCAATTTGGATCGTAACAAAGCGGAGATTTCTCATATTCAAACAAAATTGTGAGAGTGTAAACAAAAATAAGAAAATGGAATTTTACGAATAAATAATAGAAGTTGGATTTTACGTGATCATATGAAATTCAAGGCATCAAATTTCAATGTAATGTAATGCCAATATTTTTTTCCGATACCATACAAGAGACAACATTATCTGTAAATTGGGAGATGGGAGAGAACGCTTGGACAATATATTAATGAGTGAATATTTTCATTCTTTAGCAAGTAATTCTTACCACTTATTTAATAAACGCTAATGATTTTTATCTTAAAATTATATTTATATAATGGAAAGGTAATAACAAAGCCTTGAAATTTCCCTAATCCTATCATAATATATATATATATATATAGAGAGAGAGAGAGAGAGAGAGAGAGAAGTATAAAAACTAATTTAATTCGTTTTCACATGGAAATATATATTTCCATTTGTAGCTGACACGATTTTCTGAACTTAGAAAAATGTTATTAAGTAGGGATTTCTATTTCTTTTTGAAAAGAGGGTGCATAATATGCTCCATGGAACCAAAAGAAGAAATTGAATTGAGGGGAGCAAAGTAGTAAATTCTGGTCGATCATAGTGAGTACCGACGACGAAACTTCTCTTATTGATTTTTTTTTTCATTATTAATATTGTTTTATAAAAGAAGAAACAAGAAATTGAAAAATTGTAATCAAGTACTTAATGGTATACTACAAAAATGCAGTAAATAAATTACTTTTTTGAATTTTATAAGAATAATATATTAAAAGTAAAATTTTTTAAATTAATAATTAAATACTTTTAACTAATTCCTATAAATATCAATTAATTAAACCCAAATAAATAAGTATACATACACTAACAAATCATCGTCAAACCAGAACATATGGAAAGTGGCATTGGAGTAAAACTTTTTCTTGCTGGATTTTAAGGAGCAAAGAACATAAAAATAATTTTCAAAAAAAATTCAGTAAACAAATATTTAACAAAATAAAATTTTTATATCAAATTAATTTATTTTAAAAAATTTAAAAATAATGCAAATCATATATATATATATATATATATATGCGGGGCATGGGAATTCCCGGGTCCCCATGCAGACAAGTGCATGACTAATGTCATGTCTGTCTGGTTATATCAGGCTTTATGGGACACTTTTTCAACCTGTAAACGTCCAAATATCTCATTTCAGATCTTTAGTCGTCGTCTGATCACACACACAATCAAAAGAAGCCCCAAGGGCCCTACCCCACCATTGCATTGGTTTCCCTGTGCCTGCCTGCACCGCATACACCCGCACAACTTTTAACTTACCTCATTCCATCAAGATCTTTAGTCGTCGTTTGAGTACACAATCAAAAGAAGCCCCAAGGGCCCTACCCCACCATTGCCTTGCTTTCTCCGTGCCTGCCTGCACTGCATACACCCGCACACCTTTTAACTTACCTCTCCATGAAGATTTGTGCGTCCAAACTAGTCTTCCTTTTCCTTTCTTTCTTTCACTGTTAAAAAATTTTCTTAATTGAGACAGAGTTTGAGTTACAGTTTTGACAGTGACGACACACTTAAACGTGGTCTATTTCTATGATTCAACAGTCCTAAGCTTTAGATGTAACACCCAACTTCAAGCTGGAAATTCCCCATCTGAAAGCAACAATTGCTATCGTTGTAATCTAGTATATACTACCATGTTCGATCACAAATCCAGGTATGAAAATCTGAATCCTCCAATCTGGAAATGAAAATGAAAGGCTAGGGTCCCCCGCCCTGCATGCCCCCCTCCCCATGTTGTTTCTTTAATACCTAATCCAAACTGGGCCCTCTTGGTTTAGACTTTATACTTTTCCAATTTCGTAAACGAGTAGATAGCTATCAAATTCATCAAATTCTATATTACTAATACTATTATTATTATTATTGCAAATCTAAATCGTTTGAAAGTCGAGCAATAGATGAAGCACTCAACGAGATTAGATGCTGCAATTAAGTTTGAAGACATTTTTGAAGAGTTATTTACAAGCACTCCAATCATGTTGAATAGCGTTGAAGCTATAGCTGAATTTTTGTGATACCAAATTTCAAAATGTCGTGCCATCCTCTCATTAATTACTTCCTAGTGATTAAATGCTAATATTTATACCGCTTTGGTGAGCCAACCCTGTACATTAATACAAACGTTGCAGATATAGCATTAAAGTGGAGTATCATAAAATTAAAAAAAAAAAATGCTGAAAATCAGCTGGAAAATTAGCAAAGGAATGCCAATTTTCTTCTCTGTTTCTTTCTTTTGAACAAAATTATGATATTAATTACCCCAATTATCACAACAAGGCTATACACTCTAGATAAATTCAAATATCAAATTTTTTAAATTTTAATCTAAATTTAATAAATAAATAAATAAATATAAAGACGCCGTTTAGCAGAATTTTCTTGGACATTGACTAAAGAATTTTCTTATTATAACCTGCTTTGATCGGTTCCATTATTCCATCTCGTGAAAAAATATTTTTGTTAATAGCACTCTTTGAAATTAATACATATAATAATAGTCACTCGTTACATTAAAAATAATAATATAATTTTAACTTTTATATTTTGTACAATATTATTGTATTAAATAATATATTAACTTAGCAAAATCGAAGGAAAAAACTTTTTAATTTATGAAAATATATCATCTATAATTATTATAATAAAATTAATCAATTATAATTTTAAATTATATATAATCTATAAAAATATTTTATAAAACTTATAATTTTAAATAATAAATTTTGATATAATTTTATATCATCCTTGGATAATTTTAGAAGTGTTCTCCCTCAATTGGTTTTTCTCTCTACCAACCTTATGTTTTCTTCACGCTCCACTTGGAACGCGTCGACACACGATCAAAGCCATCTTCTGGAGTGGATGCCACGCGCACTTACTGCGGAAAACGAGAAACCAGAACAAAGATGGCATTGTGGGACGCCAGCGATCGGGTGACATATCTTCGGGAACAAAAGCCGTTGCCTTGGGCGCCTTGTTTTCAATTTTTTTAACCTTCTTAATAGTTAAAAATTCCCTCCCATTTTATTTTTACCGTGCATACGCTGTTGATTTGTTGCAACTCACGTAGCCTAAAGGTTATCTCACACTCTACCGTCAATGGAAAATTTTAACAGTCCGATTTGGTGTGAGTAGGTGTGTTTCTTTATTTTATACACAAACAAAAATGCAGCCGATTTTGGCCACAGTAAATTTGAGAAAAGACTAAATCAACTCAGCTAAAAGCAACGAGTTGTAAAATCGAATTTTTCTGGGCCTGCTGTAGAAATTGTTATTAGGTATAAAATCCAACTATTTACTCTTTAGTGTGAAAAATGGTAATTAAATTCAATTTCGATACAAAAGACTAGAAAAGAAATTATTACACCTTCAGTATCATAATTTTTTTGCTTCTGACAGTGCCCAAAGGGTTGGTTTGGACTATAAGTAACACCCAACCCCTGCACAAAATATGATTGGCAGTAAAGAAAGTTAGACGCTAGCTTAGCAGAGCACCACATTGCTTCAAGTTTGGTCCTAACTATAATTTCCATTTGACAGTTAAATAAGGCTTCAAAATGCTTGGTGATGACAATAGCTTAGGCAGGAAGTGTCGAAATTTGAAACCATAAACTTGCCCTTTTTCTTTATTTTTCTTGAATGAAGTAGGCTTCAGGCTTTTATTGGGATTCATGGTCTTCAAAACAGATACCAAGAGATAATTGCCTTTTGGAAACAGACATGGTCCCTCATGGATTAAATAAACAGCTAACGAAAATTCAAATTTAACTCAATTGTTTCACACAGCATCCTTAAAACATCATATTCAGGAAATCTAAAATTCAAATTTAAGCAGCTAATTTTCTCTTTTTTATTCCCAAACTGTCTCTTTCTTTGTAAAAAATAAATAAACAGTTAATTACTTTTTATTCTTATTGCTGTAATTTACAAAAGGTATTCTGAGATAGAGGCGAACCAGTAGAAGACTTGGAACAATGTAACTTCTACACTCCTAAACTGATCTCACCTGACAAAATGTTCATGTTCAGATTTGAGAGAGAGCTTTTACCAAGTATGATGGTAAAGCAATCCACTATCATCCTATAAAAAAAATGTTGTAGCCATGTCAACAAACTTGTCTTGTAAATTATTGCTTAATCATGGATGCCTTTTTGAAGCCGGATTTTTTCAATTTGGCAGTTAGGAATTTAATTTGTGGTGAGGCAATCGTATGGCGTGAAGTTCTGGAGTTTGGAATTATTGACAATATACTATGTACCTGTTGCAATGGGGAAAAGTGTTGCATAGAGAATTAAACAAACGAATTTAGAGAAAAGAAATTACATCCAAACTATCAAAAGGAAGGACGGACCTTCTTCTGGACTGCAGGAAACAGTTCGTCATTATCCCCACCATCATATAGGTTCCACGGGCATCTCCTACCTGTAAACGGGGAACGAATTAATGGATAAGAATAAGCAAAATTAAAAACACTTTAACATGGAAAGAAGACATGATTTACAGCAAAACTTTCAGAAAATGTCGTAAGCACACCTTCCATTCTCTACAGGACAGAGTAGGACTTTACCAGAAAACACCTTTTTTAAGCTGAAAAGGTCTGCATGTTACTTGGTCCATAGGGAGAATACTTGAAAAGCAATAAGTACATTTCAAAAAAAAATCCACCAAACAAGTCTACATCATGACATTAATAAAAGCATATACTTTTCTTCCTACTAACAAAACAAAAGAAATGAGTAAAATTACCTGACTGACTGAGGAGAGAAAGCAGGGTTGGGAGGGATTTGCACTTTCTTCATGAAACCCTTTATGTGGTACTATAACATGTCTGTCCCATGGGAAGTAGTTTTAATTGTAAGGTTAGCAGGAATCAATTAGCAACAGCAAAAGGATTTATTTATTTAATTACATTGTATTCACGAATTACCTTCTACAACCACGGACTAAATCCGGTTTCATTTTCCTAAAGTGTATCATAGAATATGGATTGGTAAGAAATTCTTTCAAAAGAAATTGAGTTCGGTTTATCCATGTGACTCTGGCAGAAGCTCTTCAACCTCAATCCTGGCGCCGGAACAACTCATGTTCTTCCTGATTCGACTACAGCTAATAGACTCAACCTCTGCTGAAAATACACTACAAACAGGCCTATGATCTGAGAACCTTGACTCCCCACGAACATAAGATAACTGATAGAGGCCTCTTCCATACCATAGAATACGATCACACCTTCACAGATATCACCTTGCTTGCTTGTATTATGCTTATCAGATCAATAGTTCTTTATAAAAGCAAAATGATGCGACAGTTTCTTCTCATAGACATAAACTCCACAATTCTAATTTCCCAAATTACATATGAAAAAAGGAAGAAAAAAAAAAAAAGGTACTACGCAAATAGGGAGGATTACCATGCAGGAGTTCTTCTCTTCTCCTTTGGGTGCCTATCCTCCCCAGCATATCTGTCAGAATTATTTGAATACTTGTATGTAGGAGGGAAATATATTCTTCCTTCACTCCATCCTTTGAAAACACGGCCTCGCCTTTGCTCTATCCGAAGCTGGAACACCATCAACTTTGTTCAGATTCTCATAGGAATTAAGAGCAGTACAAAGCTCCTTGAAAAAATGGACATGAAAATAAATTAAGAAAGGATAACATGCCTGGTCATTTTCTAACAGTGCTTTCCAATTGCGCATCTCAACTAGAGCCTTTGCAAAATGGTATGACAGAGCAATCCGATAATTCAAATCCCCAAGCCATATAATGCGACTAGGCCATGACATTCAAAACTTAGAATTTTACAGTATAAGGCTAAGACTAAATTTATAACAAGGCTGGAGTTTCCGGGAAAATAATGCAGTAGCTTAATCCGACAAGCATTAATGGAGTCTAAATTTAACATATGAAGGCTTACTCATGCTCTAGAATCGTTTGGGGAGAATTCTCATCTCCCATTCCATGAACCCTGGGAAACCTCGTCTTTCTGAGGATCTCCATGACATCAGAGTTTCTTCGCAGCTCATCGCCCTCTTTTTGCCCAGAGGTTAAATGACTACAGATGAAGCAAAAGCTGGTTTGATGCAAAGACATGCTAATAGAAATGGAACCCTGGAAAATAAAAAAAAATGAGTATGCCTTGCCCCCTTACTCCAGTTTCAACATAATCTCTCAAAACAGAGAAAGTTTCATAGGCAAAAGTTTACCTTGTTTCCAAGATAACCCATCAATCCTCTGCCAACACAGAACACTTTCATGTTGCGCACATCATCTCTAAGATCACTCTTCACCCATACTGTTAGAAATATCCCAACCATTTGCTTGCTGGCAACCAAACAGTACCTTGAATGCCCCATCTGTCTATTGCTTTCCTCCACGGCAAAAGATCCATTGTATGAAATTGGAGAATACTGCGAATTCTGAGTGTTTCCTGGTGAATCACCATGTCCATTCTCATCATCAGAGGAACCCCATCTGAAATTAGGGTCATAATCACTTGGTATATGCCCAAATATAACACGATCACAAACACTGAAGCGGCGATCAAGCCGGGGTTGTGACATCTCCAGGTCGTTATCCATTCTTATGCTACGACTCAAGGATTGAAATGAACGTCGATGAAAGAAAGACGAAGCTTTCTGCCTTATTGATCCTTCAAAGTCTGCATCCAGTTCTACAAGCGGGTAAGGAATTGGTGAAGGAGTATGGCAACCACCACTGGTGCCGGGAAGGCTATTCAGAGTCTTCCGAATGAGAGCTAGCCATTTCCTCGCCGGTCCATTGTCTTCGGTGCCCAAAACATTACCAGCATTCAAAGGAACAATTTCTTGAAACCTAGAAGGCCAAACCAAGAGATCCAAGAGCCATCAGTTAATATCATAAAAACTTGTATGGTTAAAAGAATTCACATGTAGAAGAAATATGGATTAGTCTCGCTTACCCGAGAACATAAATGTCAGCAGGAGAAGATGTATGAAGCCAATCTTCAAGATTCAAATAACTAGGAGGAGATTTTCCAGCCACATTCCATGTTGCTACAAAAATCCTGCGCCCATAGTGAACCAAATTTCGCGATGAAAACCAAATCCTATTCAGCAACAATTAAAACACCAGAAAGCAATTAAGAATAACAGCACATACCTATAATTTTGCATATCTGTAACTTGCGAGCCATCAAGATCGATCTTACTTCGCCGAACTCGATCAGAATACCTCTTGCTTAATCTCTCTAGCATCCACCCACGTAACTAATTAGAAGTTTTTGGTGATGAAAAATGGAACTGATTGAAACAATTATTAAATTCTTAATGTTGGGGTTTAATTAAAACTTTGGAGAGAGGAGATAAAAGAGAGATGTGGTCCAACCCAAAACAATCAATATAATGGCGTCTGATTCCAACCTGCTTTACTTTTCTTGATAGGGCATGCCTCCCTCTCTGAGAAGTTGTGCCTCCAATTTTCAACAACATCTGAAAAAGAAAAACCATGAATTGTTAAAGGTGATCCTTCTCTCTCTCTCTCTCTCTCTCTCTCTCTCTCTCTCTCTCTCTCGTCTCCATCAGGAGTGTATCAATTTCACATATTCAAACACCATTAAAAACAAACAAATATGAATTACAGTAGAAGGAAGAAAACATATAACGGATCTTGAACTGCCAATGGCAAGTATTAAACACCTCATACAAATTAAGAACCAATATACATTTTTGTATGAAACAAAGCGTCCAGGGTCTAGAAGACAGTTTTCACTTTCACAATAAAATACTGTCTCTGTTCTTGGATATAAAATGCTAAAGATTCCAAATCCAGGAACGAATCTATTATCAGAAAATTGGGCGAGAAAACAGAATAAAAAGATTTAAAAGCCAATCAAATCACCTCCATAATCAATATCATCAGCATGAAAGTCCTCGGCTTTATTCTTGATATTCAACCACTTCTTGAGCAATGTCTTGGGCCACGAAAGCTTCATCAGGGAAATACACTCAACATAAGCAGCAGTCTCGTACTTTGCATACAATGACAGAAGAATCAGATAAGTTTCTGGCTCGTCTCAAAAAGAACCTTGCTCTTCTTGGAGTTTCCATCTCCCATTGTTTCACAGCTTTCATAGACCCTATCCCGATTTGTTAGCAATAATTACGATTATGTGAAGTTGGTTCTTTTGGCTCAACTATGACTTGATATTGCCCTTTCATAAAATATAAACAGACAAATAGAAAAATACAAAAAACAATCTTGAAAACAGAGCTTTCCAGGAAACAAAGAGGGAAAGTTCAAGATTTATGCTGAAAATAATAGAAGAAAAATGGGGCTAATTTTGAATTGATAGCAGAGGGAAGAGATTCAAGAAAACAGTACTCCCCAGTTCCCTTAGGCAATGAAGAACAAACAAGTGAGAGAACAAAGGAAGTTCCAGTCTTTTATCTGCACCACTATTTTATTTTTAACAAAGGCGAAGTGATGCAAGTGAAACCGAAAAATGTCCAGTCGGGCATTTTCCTTTTCTCTTTGGTCTGTCACTTATACATTCTCTTTGGTCTGTCACTTATACATATTTTCTGCTGAAGAAGTCGAAAAGAAAACAGAGGAAAAAAAAAACCGAAGCAGAATTGAAGAACAAATAGAAAGTAGCAATAACTGAATAGTGGAAGACAACATGAGATTCCGAGGTTAGAACAAGACAACGGGGGCATAGCCAGCCCGCATTAATTGCATTAACCGAATTATTTGATTATATTATTTTTTTAAAAAAAATTATAATTTATTATTTTTATTGAATTAAAATATAATATATTAATTATATTTTATTTTTATAAATATCACCTTAATAAATATAACTAGACATTACACCCTTTAATATATAGCAGTAATTTGCTTGTTTCACCTAACAAAACTTGAAATGAAGTATCAAATAAGAAAATTTTTTTAATGATTTTTATGATAACAATATGTAGTATAAAAGATATTCAAAAATCTTTATATTAATATTAGTATATGATGATATATTAATAACTTTTAAAATATAATTATTTCATATCATTTATATCTCTATGTTTTATTCTCATGAATATCATTTTATTAGCGAGGCATTGGGGAATTTTAATGGGGGACTACTAGGGAGGGTCAAGACACTTGCCGAAGCCTGGGTTTGGCTTTGGACGTTGGCTACAGACGTATCTATCCGTCTAAATCTAAGTATAGGAGGTGTACAGTATGGGGGGTTTCGATAGAGGGAATTTTTGTGCCAAGGAAAGGCTGCATCTCCAATGGTGTGCATTTTTTTTTTGGGGGGGGGGGGGAGAGGTCAGAAGCATTGAATCTCTGGGAAACCCTTCATCTCTGTAGCTTAGTAGTGAATTTGTTACAAACTTAGTGTTAAGGTACTTAGTACTGTATCGTTGAATGTATCATTTTTAAGAGAGGTTAGAAGCATTGAATTTTTTAAAAATCTTTCATTTTTGTTGCTTTTTAATAAACTAGTAGTCAATTTGTTACAAACCTAATGTCAGGGTGCTCAGTACTGTATCGGTGAATGTATCATTTTTATTTTGGTATGGGTATATCGATATCAGTGTATTTTGATGTATCATTTT
>JBBYHK010000004.1:10476243-10486567 GCA_038382065.1 Adansonia grandidieri
ATATATATATATGTATATATATATTTTATGTTTTGATTGATCAGATTCTAAGTTGCTTTTTCAAAACCACCTGTTTTAATTATCTGTTTTCTTGATCATGTAACTTGCGGCAGTTTTGGAAACAACATTTACCGGTTACTAGTTTCTCTTGTACGTGCATCCTTGGACCGTTGGATTTTGATCAGGTTATTTTCTGCCGTTTCTACTCGAGCTTTTTAAGTTGCTGATCATGTGATCAAGTTGTGTTTTCCCGTCATCTCAAAACTGAAGTATAGGGTTTTTGTTTGTTGATAGCAGGAATTAAGCGAAGGGCTGAGAGATTTAAAGGCTTCATTTAATTTCTCAATATTAAAGTGGCTAGTTTGTAGTCATAAAAACTTGTTCCGGGCTGATCCATCACCTAGTTTTTACGGTTAAGAATTCTAATCTTTGGTTCGAATCAGGAAGGTGTGTTGTTGAGGACCAAAGTCATGGCAACTGTGAAGCATGCAGATTCTAAAGGCATGTACTCATGGTGGTGGAACAGCCACATAAGCCGAAAAAATTCTAAATGGCTCCAGGAGAATCTCACAGGTACCCCTGATCATTGCTACAAAATTTGAAATGCACCTGTACTATTACCTTTCTTGCAGCTCTTCTGATGTTACTAGAAGTAATGATATGATGAGCTATAAACAGTTGAGTAATAGCAGTTAACATTACTTAAAATGTGCATGGAACGTTGGTTTACAAGCTTGATAAGTTATGTGTTTCTGTATTGAGCCACAAAGTAAAGTGTATAATCATCTTGGCTTGGTGGCTTTCATAAATCAAACCAAGTTTGAAAGAGCTTAATTGATTAATGAAAAACCCAATGAGATTTTGCCTAGTGGTAATGAGATTACACTATATTTTCGTGTGATTGCAGCATTTAAATTTTCGTTCTTTCTCCTTATACCTGTATTTTTAACCCATCATTTATCTTCTGCTTGAACAGATATGGATACTAAAGTCAAGCAAATGATCAAGCTCATTGAAGAAGATGCTGATTCCTTTGCTAGGCGAGCAGAGATGTATTACAAGAAACGGCCAGAGCTAATGAAATTGGTGGAAGAGTTTTATCGAGCGTACCGTGCATTGGCCGAAAGATATGATCATGCAACTGGGGTACTTCGTCAGGCTCATCGTACCATGGCAGAAGCATTTCCAAACCAAGTTCCAATGGTACTTGGAGATGACTCACCAGGAGGTTTTGCTACCGAGGTTGATCCTCATACACCTGAGATGCCACCACTTGCACGTCCATCTTTGGAGCCTGATGAGCTGCAGAAGGATGCTGTGGGAATCTCTTCACATGCTATCAAGAGGAATGGAGCATTCACCGAAGAATCTGAATCTGCAGTGATCAGAAAGGGACTGAAACAGTTCAATGATTTATTTGGTTCTGAAGAAGCTACAAATCATGTCAAGTTTACAGAAGGAAGAGCAAGAAAAGTCCTCAAGTTTCATGATATAGAGGAGAAAGAACGAAGTTCGCAAGATCCTGATCTCAGGGCTCGAGTCCCATCTGAGTCTGAACGAGTGAGTAAAGCTGAGATGGAAATTTTAACCTTGAAGAATGCTCTTGCGAGATTAGAAGCTGAAAAAGAAGCTGGCCTCCTTGAGTACCAGCAGAGCTTGGAGAGATTGTCTAATCTAGAGAGAGAAGTCTGTCGTGCACAAGAAGATTCCCGGGGGCTTAACGAACGAGCAAGTAAAGCTGAAGCTGAAGTTCAGACTTTGAAGGAGGCCCTCACCAAGTTGGAGGCTGAAAAAGAAGCTAATCTTGTTCAATACCAGCAGTGCTTGGAGAAGATAAATAATCTTGAGAATTGTATTTCTCATGCTCAAAAGGATGCCGGAGAATTGAATGAGCGAGCTAGCAAAGCGGAAACCAAAGTTCAAGCTTTAAAGCAGGACCTTGCTAGAGTAGAAGCTGAAAAAGAGGATGCTCTTGCTGGATACAAGCAGTGTTCAGAGACAATAAGCAATCTGGAAGAAAAATTATTGAATGCGGAAGAATGTGCCAGAAGGATGACTGAAAGAGCGGAGAAAGCTGAAAGTGAACTTGAAACTTTAAAGCTGGTAGTTGTTGAGCTGACCAAAGATAAGGAAGCTGCCGCACTTCAGTACC
The DNA here is from genome assembly GCA_038382065.1 of Adansonia grandidieri. NCBI lineage: Eukaryota > Viridiplantae > Streptophyta > Magnoliopsida > Malvales > Malvaceae > Adansonia > Adansonia grandidieri. The sequence continues at coordinate 10,478,396 of JBBYHK010000004.1, forward strand.
AGCAGTGCTTAGAGACAATTTCTAGCCTGGAAAATAGATTTCGTCTTGCCCAGGAGGAGGCTCAAAGGCTCAACAACGAGATAGAAGACGGCGCTGCGAAGTTAAAAGGTGTTGAAGAGAGGTGCAGTCTGTTGGAGAGAACCAATCAGAGTCTGCATACCGAATTGGAGTCTTTGGTGCAGAAGATGGGGGATCAAAGTCAAGAACTAACAGAGAAGCAGAAGGAGTTGGGGAGACTTTGGACCTCCATACAAGAGGAACGTTTGAGATTTGTGGAGGCTGAAACAGCATTTCAAACTCTGCAGCATTTCCACTCGCAATCTCAGGAAGAACTGAGATCTCTGGCTGCAGAGCTTCAGAGCAGGGTTCAAATTTTACAGGACATTGAAACTCGTAATCAGGGTTTAGAGGATGAACTAAAGAGGGTCAAGGAGGAGAACACGGGCCTGAGCAAACTCAATTTAAGTTCAGCAATGTCCATCAAGAATTTGCAAGATGAGATCTTAAGCTTAAGGGAGACTATAGCAAAACTTGAAGCAGAAGTTGAACTTAGAGTGGACCAAAGAAATGCTCTTCAGCAAGAAATTTACTGTTTGAAAGAGGAACTCAATGACATTAAAAAAAGACACCAAGATATGATGGGACAGCTGGAGTCAGTTTGCTTAAGTCCAGAAAACTTTGCATCATCTGTGAAGGAACTGCAGGATGAAAACACAAAGCTAAAAGATGTCTGTGAAAGAGACAGAGATGAAAAGCTGGCTCTTCTAGAGAAGTTGAAAATCATGGAGAAGCTTATTGAGAAAAATTCCCTTTTGGAGAATTCGCTCTCAGATTTGAATGTTGAGCTAGAAGGTGTTCGGGGGAGAGTAAAGACATTGGAAGAATCCTGTCAATCGCTTTTGAGAGAAAAATCCACCCTTGCTGCAGAGAAGGACACGGTCGTTCGTCAGTTACAGATCGCAACTGAGAATCTGGAGAAGCTTTCTGAGAAGAATAACTTTCTGGAGAATTCTCTTTCTGATGCTAATGCCGAACTTGAAGGATTGAGGGCAAAATTAAGGAGCCTAGAAAACTCATGCCTGTTGCTTGGTGATGAGAAGTCTGGCTTAATAACACAGAGAGAAGGTTTGATTTCTCAGTTGGATGTCAGTCAGAAAAGGATAGAAGATTTAGAAAAAAGATATCAGGGATTAGAAGAAAAATATGTGGGTCTCGAGAAAGAGAGAGAATCAACACTTCGTGAAGTAGAAGAGCTACTAAAGTCACTGGAGGCTGAAAAGCAAGAACATGCTAGCTTTTTGCAGTTGAGTGAAACCCGAGTAACTGCTATGGAATCTCAGATCCATTTTCTACAGGGGGAAAGTCTGTTCAGGAAGAAAGAATATGAAGAGGAACTGGACAAAGCCATGAATGCTCAGGTAGAAATTTTCATCTTGCAGAAATGTGCACGAGATCTGGAAGAGAAGAATTTATCCCTTTTGCTTGAGTGTAGGAAACTCTTGGAAGCCTCCAAATTGTCAGAAAAACTCATCTCTGAATTGGAGCTTGGAAATTGTGAAAAGCAGATGGAGATAAAATCCTTATTGGATCAAATCACCATACTGAAAATGGGGCTTTATCATATTTCGAGGACTCTTGATATTGATGCTATCCATGGTTATGATGATAAAATGAAACAAGACCAATCAGTTCTTGACCATGTATTTGGCAGACTCCAAGAGATGCAAAATTCACTTCTAGAGTCATTGGATGAAAATCAGCAATTTTTAATTGAGAATTCGGTTCTTATTGCACTGCTTGGGCAACTGAAACAAGAGGTAGAAAATCTTGCTGTAGAGAAGACTTCACTGCATCAGGAGTTGAAGTTCCAGTCTGAGCAGTTTTCAGAGCTGCAGATCAGAGCTGAAAAACTTGCAGATATAAATGAAGAACTGAGATCAAAATTGATAGAGGGAGGCCGGAGAGAAGAAGCTTTGCAGGCTGAAATAGTAAGTGTTCGCGGGCAACTTCTGGTCTTGCAAAGGGAGTATCAGAGTTCACTGGAAGATAACTGCAAGGTGCTCCATGAGAAAAGGTCTTTGATGAAGGAAGTTTTAGACTTGGTCAAGGAGAAACATAATCTAGAAGAGGAAAACTATGCTGTCTTTTCTGAAGCTATATCTCAAAGTAACATTTCTCTTATTTTCAAGGAAATTATTGCTGATAATTTTGAGGAAATAAAGTATCTCAGTGACAATCTGGGTAAACTCAAATGTGTCAATAATGATCTTGAGGGAAAATTGAAGATGATGGAAAGAAAGTTTGAAGATATGCAAATGGAAAACTCAAATATTAATGATTCAATGAAAAATTTGGAGAAAGAACTGGTTTCAGTTAGATCTGTTGGTGATCAGTTAAATGATGAAGTTGCAAAGGGAAAGGATCTGTTGTGCCAGAAGGAGATTGCGCTTTCGGAAGCAGAACAAATGCTCGGTGCAAGTCAAGAGGAGAGAGCCCGACTGCATGAAGTTTTGGAGGATCTGGAGACTAAATATGAGGAGGTCAAGCTGATAGGAGAAGATCAAAAGAAGCAAATTCTGAAACTATCCATGGACTATGATCATCAAAGCAAGGAGACTGAAAGCATTTATCGGGCTAATCAGAAATTTGAGGTTGAATTGTCGAAATTGAATGAGGCACTTGAAGAAAGGAAACATAGGGAGGAGAGTTTGAATGCTGAACTACGAAAGGGAAGAAATGAAGTTGAAATTTGGGAAACCCAGGCTGCTGCATTGTTTGGTGAGCTACAGATTTCTGCTGTCCGTGAAGCATTTTTTGAAGAGAAGGTTCATGAGCTCATTAAGGAATGTGAAGTCCTTGAAAGTAGAAGAAATTCCGAAGCTATGGAGGTAGAAGAGCTGGAAAGAAGTGTTAGAATCTTGGAATGTGAGAATGGGGGACTTAAAGATCAGTTGGCAGCATCTGTTCCTCAAGTTGTTTCTCTCATGGATAGCATAACATCTTTGGAGAGTCGAACTCTCTTGCATCCTAAACTTCCCCCTGATTATAATGAATTAGAGGTAATGCCTGTTTGTTTGCCTATGAGTTATGACTTCATGTCTGCCTTTTTAAATTTTAAATATACCAAAATAGTATGGCCTTCATCATGCTCTTTGGTTGAATAATAACTTCATTTCTAACCAAGCCACATATGTCTTTGACTGGTATGAGCATCTGGTGGTTTATTGACACAAGCAATTGATATTGCTGCTTCCCACTCACTTTCAAAATTTTTTTTACTGCATATTATGTCCCTGGTTCTCCGGGTCTGCACCAGTATATATTTACTAGCGTGGTCTATTTTGAAACTTCTTGTTACCAATGAGAAAGCTATTTAGTGTCTGGCACGGTTGTTTCTATGACCTTTTAGGGTCAAATTTTAGCTGTTATCGTGTAGTAGATTTCATGTGCTTTTCTTGATCTTTGTGTAAACCGGATATGTGGTTTATTGTTTTGTTTTACTTCTGCAAGGCCTAGATATTGCATATTGTTGCCAAGATAATTTTCAATACTAAAAGCGTGCCACAACTTTGTCGAAGTGTAAGCAAGTTCTGTTTAGATTCTTAATAGGTTGGATATAAATGGGACCGTGTTGGTAAATTATCATTTATGTTAACAGTGCCATGGATCTTGGATGGTTATGAGCTTTGATTCTTTGACTTACAGTTGTCTTGTTTTCCAGGATGCCAATTTGGGGACTGAATTGCAGGCTGAAAACCGTCAACAAACAAGTGAAGGACGAATTGCCTCGGTTCCTGATGGTTTTTCTGACTTGCAGGGTGTCGATAAGAGAATTAAAGCTATTGAAAAGGCAGTGATGGAAATGGAAAAGCTTGCAATGCTGGAAAACTTAAATCTCAATTCCAAACTAGAGACTGCCATGAGACAGATTGAAGAGTTAAGATTTGGAAGCAGCTCTAGTCGAGAAAGTGTTAGAGCAAAGAGGCACATGAATGCTAGACAAGAAAGGGTGGAAGTTGGCCATGGACTCGGTATTAACAATGTCAACATGCAGAGATCGACACTTGAAATTTCTGAAGAAGACAATGAGATGATGACAAAAGACATCATACTTGATCAGATATCTGAGTGCTCATCGTATGGGTTAAGCAGGAGAGGAACTACAGAGGTTGATGATCGGATGCTTGAGTTGACCGACCGTGATGGTAACATCGACTTGAAAGTCGACAAGGCCCAGAATATGGTCACTGCACCAACTGACTACCAACAGATTGGAACAGTGAAGGCACGCAAGGGTAAAAGTACTTCTACAGAATCTCTTGTGAAGGAGTTGTGTGTAGATGAAGAGAGCTCTAAGAGATTTACAGAGCCCAACCACGAAGGAAGCAAGAGGAAGATTTTAGAAAGACTTGATTCTGATGCACAAAAGTTGGCTAACCTTCAAATAACTGTGGAGGATCTGAAGAGGAAGGTGGAGATAACTGAGAGGGGCAAAAAGGGGAAAGGAATCGAATATGGTACAGTGAAAGAGCAGCTAGAAGAGGCTGAGGAAGCCATCATGAAGCTACTTGATGTCAACCGCAAACTGATGACACATATTGAAGACGGTTCCTGGTCTCTTGATGGGAAATCTGCACTAGAACCGGATGAGAGTGGGAGTGTTAGGAGACGGAGATTATCGGAAGAAGCTCGAAGAGGGTCTGAAAAGATCGGACGGTTGCAGTTGGAGGTGCAGAAACTACAGTTTCTCTTACTGAAGCTCGATGACGAGAAAGAAAGCAAAGAAGGGACCAAAATCATGGAGCGTAGAAGAAGAGTTTTATTGCGGGACTATCTTTATGGTGGGGCAAGAACCAACCTGAACCAGAAGAAGAAGAAGAAATCGTCCTTTTGCGCATGCGTGCAACCCCCAACTAAAGGAGATTGATGCAAATTTCTCATCATCCGCACATATTCAGTAGTTACCAGTGAATTGAGACTTTAGTTGCATTGTCCATAAATCTGGCTTCCTTACTAGTTTTGTGTTTCACTTTCACAATATTTATTTTCTTATACAGGCTTTTCTTCTTTCTTCTTCTTTAGTTTAGAGATCCATTCCTGCTGTATACTTCAGGCACCATCTCTTGCAAAGAAGCCGCTGCACCTTTTATAGCCTCAGATGTTCCCTTCTCCATAACTTTGTTTACCTTTCACATAAATATGGATTTCAATGGAAATTATTTTCTTCAAGCTCAATAAATGTTTTTTTTTTTCCTTCTGTTAATCTTCTGCCTATTGCATAGGGAGCTGTATAATTTTTTTTATTTATTTATAAAAGAAGTCGTAATCTGACAATAATTTTAATTTGGAGTGATGCGAGCTCTTTTATCAGAAAATTTTGAAATAACATGCTCGGAACTGGGGCCGCTATTTAAAGTATGAAACAAATTGAAAAAACAAGGCCAAGTATGTTTTTGGAGATGATACCTTTATATGTAAGCATTGATTAATATTGACATATTTGGACTTTCAAGTACAAACATAGGCACAGATTTCCAATCTAAGCAAAATGGATTAACGCAAGAAATTAATTGCATGGTTGAGAAACTTATTCAGAAAACAAAATACTAATTGTTAAGGCAGTTGCCAACAGCATTTGATGATGCTTCTTTTCTGTTAAAAAAATTTCATTGCCAGGGTATGTTATCAATCTACACCTGGCACATATTTTGTTGGAAGAGGAAAAATAGCCCTCCAACTTCCAATTTGAAGCGTCTAAGTCTTTAATTTTGGCCATTGGATCATTTCTTGTTGATTCAGCTATGCCTACCATCATGCACATCCTGAATTTTCTCAGACATTGTTCCATGGCTGCGATTCCTCTTTGGTGGATTCTGGTCTGCATGTATGAAGCTTGTAATTGCAGGCTTCAACAGCTTCTCCTACTGTCAAATATATCCATTCTTGACCAATGTTTTCCAGGAACTTAGATTTATTCAGTTTCTTCATCACTTCAGCCCCTGGGTTGGCCAAGACAAGCTACACACGGTAGAAACATAAAATTTTCAGTTTCTTCATCTTAACACCATTTCTACACTATGCTAAGTAATTTTACAAGATAATACCTGGAGCCCCCTTCTGTCCGTAATTTTCTTCAACTCTTCAAGCATGCTTATTCCACTGGTATCAATGTTACCAACAGCTGTTAACCAAAAAAGGTAATCCTTGTGAGATTCTGTAAATTTCTTTTTCTGTAATATTGGAAATAATATGCTGCAATTGTTGCCGGATCAATCACTCACCGCTCATATTAAGTATAACATACTGTAGGCTGGTTTCCCCAGTGGATTTCAGCTTGTCTTCCTCTTCATCAATCCACCTTGAGATCCTTATGTAAAAGATCAGCAATCTCATGATCAGGGTAAGCTCAATTTGATCAAATTAAGATGTCTGATAACATTTAAATTGATTTGGTACTACTATTTTAAACATAGTCTTAAGCAAATTAAAATCTAGTACCTTTCTCTTAAGTAACTTGAGTTAGCAAAGTAAATTGGAGCATCTATCTCAAGTATAAGAATCCCAGGAACATTGTTTGTAGTTGGATATTGATCAACATTTCTATAGATGGTGGAATTTGGAATGTTCCCAAGAACAGATGTCCTTGGTCTCGAGACGAACAGCAGCAATCTGAGCACCGAAATCGCAACCTGCATTTTGCACAAAGGATTGAATAGGCGAGGGGTTAGAGAATTTGGTTGCTTTGGATGAAGGAAATATCTTTAATTTCAGTTGTGTGTGGTTAAATATTATATGATCGTACCGCTATGACTAAGCCGACCTCCACGCTTGCAAAAATGACACCAATGTATGCGCCCATACAGACCACGAAATCGAATTTATCGACCTTCCAAAGATGAATCATAGCCTCATAATCGATGAGGCCAAGCATTGCAGCCATTATAATAGCGGACAACACCACAAGGGGAGTGTAATGGAACAACGGTGTTAGGAACAGCAACGTGAACATAACTGCAACGGCCATGATAACATTCGACATTGCTGTTTTACATCCTGCATTGAAGTTAACAGCTGACCGAGAAAATGGCCCTGAAAAAATATCCACAGCAATGACACATTTAGTAAATTAGAAAACTTCATTATATAACAAAACCAACAGCAAGAACTTCAAAAACTTCAAAAAGATTTACCAGTTGTCAGATAACAAGAAAAGCAAGAACCAACAATGTTCATGGTCCCAATAGCTACCATTTCTTTGTTGCCATCAATATTGTAGTGCTTGAACATTGCAAAACTTCTCCCCACTGCTATTCCTTCCTGTATTCACAATAACCAACAACTACAATCAGTTAATAAAATTGATAATAAAAAACTCAGATGGAACCGAAAATGGATAAGAGTTAGAGATGAGTTAAAAGAGATGATAGAAGTTAGAAGGCAGCTTACAGCAAGAGCAATGATGCCAGTGATCAAGCCAGTTTTCACAGCTGTTGTCATATAGGGCGAGGTAAATACAAAATCCCCAAAAGACGGTGGATTCAACCCTTTCTTTAAGTTTCCTATCTGCCAATGTCAACACCACCAATATTGCAGCAATGTCAGAACCGTTCATCTTTCATGAAATAAAAATAGAAATTGTATGACAAGAAATAAGTACTTAATCATAAAATGGTATATTATCCTTGTCTTTTTTAACTTTTTAAACATAAACATTCACTAAGTAATTTTCTTTTATAAGAAAAGAAATATTGTAATTTTGATCATATAACATCTACCCAACTGTAAGAAAGAAAAGGAAATCAATGGATAGGAACCGTACCTACACGGCAAGAGATATGCTGGGAATGGGAACTATCCAATAAGTGAGCAGGCAGCGGAACTTTGTATTATTGGTTGGGGCTCAGTGAACAATTATTGGGATTGGCCCAAGACAACGTCCCTAATATGGCTGGAAATACATTTACAATGTCTGGTGGTCCAATATGTCCCTATTGGACTGTTATGTTATGGTTCCATCTTAGCTGTAAATTTTTGTTTTTTTTTTTTATTGGAAAAGGGCAAATTCGGGTTGTGTTTTTTTATAACATAAAATCATGTACTAATCATTAAATGAAATGTTTAGGTAAATATTTTTATTCTTTACTCAAAGATTATTTGATTATTTATTTATAT
>JBBYHK010000004.1:10507885-10576348 GCA_038382065.1 Adansonia grandidieri
CCCCCCCCCCCCCCCCCCCCCCCCCCCCCCCCCCCCCCCCCTCCCCCCCCCCCCCCCCCCCCCCCCCCACCCCCCCCACTAAAATTTTAATTGAAAATTAAGATCAACTTGTGTGAGAGTGTTTGCAAACAGAGTTAGCCACTTGTCTCGAAAGCCCACTTTTCGTATTCGCCACAGTCGAGGAATGTGAGGCGTGTCGTGTTTATGCGTGCAACGGTGTGCAACAAATCTTACCATTTTAAAATTCTGTCATTATTTCTCTCATAAATTTTAATTAAGGATTCGGAAGCCACCTCCATATAGCAACCCTTATTAAAGTAAGAAATATAAAAAAAATAAATTAATAAATTGAATAGTGATATAATAAAAATATTTATGCTTTTACATTTTTCTTATAACATATTTAAACAAATTTCAACTCCCTTAAAAAAAAAAAAAACTAAAACATCTTTAAAAGTTCACTATTTGTAAAAATCTAATTACGTATAATTTTTTTTAAAAAAATATTATTCATCTACATGGATATCGATATATCCAGTAATCAAACACCAATGAGATAAAATTGCATTTGGCATAATAGTTGATAAATGTTCTCATTTTTTGAGAAACAGAATATAAATTTATCATTTTTCAAAATTTTAAAGCCGGTCAAAGGAAAAAAAAAAATTATAGATTATCATTAAATTAGAATGAGATTACGTATTCATTCTTTAACGTGATATTTTAAAAGAAAATAACTTTTGCAAAAAAATGTAAATAAGGGGTAAAAAGGATTATAGTCCCATTTAAAAGAAAAACATATCATCAATAATTCTTTATACTACAATTTAATAGTTATACTTAATCGGATAAAAAAAAATTGACACAAACAAAAAAGGTTTAATTGTTAGTGTTATAGTTAAAAAGTCAGTTGTCAATATTGTGTATACATATTATCTTTTATTAACCTAAACATAATTATAAAATTTAGCATAAATTGTAGTTGTCAATATTGTATATACATATTATTTAGTGACGAGCTGTACTGTGGCAGGAAATGGCTCCCAGTTAAGGATGAAAACGGGACATTAATTTTGAGGTACTCTTACTCAAACTTGATTAGTAAATATAATATTCATATACCATCCAAATTCGATTATTAATACCTGATTAAAATATAAACCCGTTTATTTAGTTTAAAATGGCTTCTGTATCCATTACAAAACTTGTTCTGATTTGAATTCAATAATAAAAAAAATTAAGTAAATTAAATTATTTCTATGTATTTACTAAGCATTATTAAATCCACAGATTCAGAAGTAAATTTTATATTTTAAATAATTTATAAGTTTTAATAACTGAATTATCAATTATAAATTATATATACACTAAAAATAATCCATTATTTATAATTGAATTCAAGAAACGGATATCCTAATCTTTTTGCTGTACCGACTCTCATATCTCCATGCCTTGTTATGGAATAGGATAGGATCTAAATCAGTCTAAAAGTTGGATATTGCAAATTTGACCTTCTTTTTATTTTAAGTCGCAATCACCGCAATCACATATTTATTATTTATTAGTATCATAAATATATATTTATATTTTTTTTTTTCAACTTGGAAGTTGGAAGATATATATAGAGATCAAAAAAGGAAAAGAAGAATGGAAGTTGGAAAAAAAAAAAAAAAAAGTCCATTACGCATCCTTTCTCTATTCTCATTTGGTTACCCCCTACCAACCAACAATCATCTATAAAAAAAAAAAAAAAACACACTTTCCTTCTAAATTCAAAACACCAAAGGAGTAAAATATAAATTACGTAATCCTTATATTCATGTTTTATTTATATATTTTGGTGTTTCATGATTATATAACATTATATATTTATATAAATTTTGATTCAGTAATAATTTATGTGATATAATTTTAATATATTCATATATTTATGTCAATTTTATTTTATTTTTCCATGCCGTATTTTACATACTTTAATATTTTATTGGTATAGTGTTCAAAATTATTAATTTGAAAAAGAAATAATTAAGTTTATTGTTACAAGTTAAGTGATAAAAACTCAAATTGATTAATTTATAAAAAAAAAAATTAAATTCATAGTAATAAAATTAAAACAAAGATATAATTATCTTTTAAATGTTTTATTATAATAATTTTTTTAAAAAAATTAACAATTTCTTTAAAAATATCCTTTTATTTTTAAAGCTATCATGTATAATTTTTTTCACCCCACGAGTTGAATGTGCATATTTACAGTGCTTAAGTAAAAGCCTACATAATTTATGAGATTTTTGCCCTTCATAATTTAGTAACAATTCCCAAATTGATTGAGACCAATAACTCTGAGTGGGCGTCGTTGTCCAACCAATCAAATTTTAGATTACGATGGGATCCATTATTTTAAAAATATATAAATATACAAAAATACAAAAGGTGGGTCCTGCACCATGTCTCCACCGTGACCTCCATAGTCCTAAACCTTGAAGTTCCAGAACTTTCGAAAAGAAAGGAAAAGATTTATTTTTTATTATTTTTATACAATAAATAAGATTTTTAATAATATTATATAATTTAACCCAAATAAAATAAAATAAAAATATTATTTCAATAAAATAATGAGTTCCAGTTTATATCTCTAGAACTTTCTAATGATTTTTTATAAGGGAAACCCCCATGTCTATATTCTCTTTTTTAAACCCTTTATACACTGCTTTCGTGGCTTTCCTTATATATACAGTACGTGGGTGTCAAAGCTAAGCTACCAAACTCTACTATAACGGCAAAAACGACCTTCCCAAAGAAGAAACCTCTCCAGGGGAAAAAAAAAAAAATCTAAAGCGTTGCTTTGTCCTTTTTTTTCCCCCCCAATTTTCTGTTTACTTTCTATTTATATTCTGAAGACGTCCCCTGTTTTTCGAATTCCCATCGTTTCGTCTCTTTTAATGTTCTGAATCACTTCGAATTTGATCAAATCTTCCTTGATTTTACAATCATGAAAGCAAGGAATTGAATTCGAGAAAGAATCATATCAAATTGTATTACAAGAAAAAAAGTTAGCAGAGTTTTTGGACCATGAATCCATATTTTCCGGTAAAGGAAGAGTACCCGAGGTCAAGTTATTCACAGTCCGGGGATGACCCGCCAGTGATGATGCCGCCACCGCAGCCGATGGAGGGTCTTCACAATTCAGGGCCGCCGCCATTCCTTACTAAGACCTTTGACATGGTTGATGATCCTAGTACTAACTACATAGTTTCTTGGAGCAGAGGAGGTGGCAGCTTTGTTGTATGGGATCCTCACTCGTTCTCCACTAATCTCCTCCCTAGATATTTCAAGCATAATAATTTCTCTAGTTTTGTTAGGCAACTCAATACTTACGTAAGTGTTCTTATCCCTTTAACTTCCGCTTTTAATTTTCAATTTTCTGTTTCCAGTTTTTCTTTTATTTATTACTACATTTCATAAAAATTAAGACATGGACACTCTGAAAGTTCGGTAATGATTTTGAGTAAAAATGTTTACTTTTTTAAATGTTCTTCTGGGTTTCATTTGATTTGCCATTGTTTTAGCTAATTTTCATTCTTCATGTCCATTTTTACTTCAAAACTTTTCCTGGATGAAACTCTATTCAGGCCTTAAACTTTGGAGCAAATAATTGTTTATCTTACATCTCCTTGTTCATTGGATGCTAACAGTTTCCTCTTTCAGTATGCTTTCACAATGTTTTTTATTAATTGATGCTTGAGATTTTTCCCGAAAGTTCTGGAATGGAATCTTACATGACTCACACATCATAAAAGCCAATAAACAAACCCAAGTTTATATATATTTTTTATTTCGTTTTGGTAGAATGTTCTTTGAAGCCCTTTTCCGGGTTTTCCTCTCTATTATTTTCTGCATTTTAAAACTTTCGAGCAATTAGTAAGTAGCACCTTTCTCTCACTTGGTTTTTTTTATTGTTTTTTTTTTATTCACATCTAATGGTTCTTTCTAGATGTGGGAAGTGGGCCTTGCCGAAATATTTTTTAATGGGAAGACTCAGAAATAAAATATTACTTATTCAGTATGCGTCTGCATACTCTTAAGTGCTTGAATTGTTAATTTAGTCTGTCTCCATCACTAAAGAAATTAAAAATAAATTATTAGCTTGTCTCAATTTTTTGATTTATTATTGTGTGATTAATCTGGAGTTTTTGATGGTTGATAAATGATAACCGAGCGTGAAATTTCTTTTCTTGTAGGGTTTTAGAAAGACTGATCCAGACAAGTGGGAGTTTGCCAATGAAGGGTTTCTCAGGGGCCAGAAGCGTCTCCTGAAGAATATTAGGAGAAGAAAGACAACGTCTCAGCCCCCACCATCTCAACAAGCTCTAGGTCCTTGTGTCGAAGTTGGCAGGTTTGGACTAGATGGAGAAGTTGATCGACTGAAGCGTGACAAGTATGTTCTAATGATGGAGCTAGTGAAGCTAAGACAGCAGCAACAGGACACTCGAGCCTATCTTCGGGCCATGGAAGAAAGGCTGCAAGGCACAGAAAAGAAGCAGCAGCAAATGATGTCGTTCTTGGCTAGAGCAATGCAGAATCCAGCTTTTCTTCAGCAGTTAACGCAACAAAAGGAGAAAAGAAAGGAGCTTGAAGAGGCCATGTCTAAGAAAAGGAGGTGGCCAATTGATCAACGACTTGTTGGTGTCGATGTAGGTGAATCAAGCCACCGAGGTAGCGTGGGAGCAAATCCTGTTAAAACTGAACCTTTAGAATTTGGTGATTATCGATACCAGGTAACGGAGTTGGAAGCACTGGCACTAGAAATGCAAGGGTATGGTAGGGCAAGAAGGGAGCAAGAGGAAGCACAAGATGAACTCGAACATCAAGACAGTCATGACAAAGAACTCGATGAAGGATTTTGGGAAGAATTATTGAATGAGAGATTTGAAGGAGAGTTAGATATACCTGGAACTGAAGTAAGTGAAGATGAAGATGTGAATGTATTGGCTGACCGCTTGGGATATTTGGGTTCGAGTCCGAAGTAAAGAAAGTGAACATCTAGGTTCTAGGCGCAACCCTCTTTGTTGGGAGATCATCTCTTATTTTTCCGCAAAATGGGTCTTCGAAAAAAAAAAAAAACACTGCTAGGCCATCATCTTTCACATTGCCTTCATGCTTTCTTGGTATTGGCATGATAGGGGGGAAATTACGTAGCAAGAACAAAATCCGTGGAAAATCTCTTTGTTACTGGTGTTTCTAACCCTGTTTTCTTCAATCTGCCATTTCCAATTTTCCCTTTTGTATATCATATTTGCCGCTTATGTTTCTCTATCTTTGGTTAGGTGGCAGCCGTGTAGATCAGAAAATCTGCTGTATTCATCGTCATGACTTGTTTCAAGGTTCTTGTTTTTATTTTTTTTAGCCCCTTGGAGAGCATTCAATGTACTGTGCACAGTGCATTTAATTCAGTAATTGGCTGCCGTCTTATAATCCTTTTCTCTGGCCTTAAATGAGTGTAGATTGATCTGAAGCTGTTGAAAATCGACAAGATGTAGCGCTGCAAGTTGCAAAGAGAACACAACTAAGATTTTGCTATTGTGGATCCAATTCCAATGATATCACTTGGTAGATTTTTAGCTTTTTTTGCCGGTTTAATGTTCCTGTATTTATGTTTGTCCCTTTCTTTCATTCTTGTGAGACAGTGGCAAGGGTCTTGGTCGGTCAGTGATAATCGTTATGAGTTAAATAATAGTAGGTTCCAATAATTGGTTAAACCTTTCTAACATGTGTTAGAGTTTTTTATTTCCAATCATGATAATCATTTTTTTAATATTTTTTCATCTAATGCCTTACCTTTGATCCATTGTTATCTTAATTTTTTTAGTTTGCATTTTTTAAACATTTAGATTCACTAACAAATTCATTGATAATTTATTTTATTTTATACGTAAAAACATGTTAAAATTTAAATATAATAATAAAAAATTTTCATATCAATCCTATCAATCAAATTTCAACAATAATAAACAATAATAAACAATCATGAAGTGTTGGCATTTATAGCATGAAGATATTTTCATGGCCTTGGCCTGATAGCCACGGCAATTGGATTCTTATTTGGTTGCTTTCAAATATCTTTCACCAATAGCAGAGCTTCTAAAACTGGGAATGTGAGGCTGGTGAGCAGAAGATGGTCATCACACTCAAAAGCGACATTCATGGTTCTCATGTTGTTCACATTCTGTGGCGGAAAATTGCATAGACACGCATGTGTCGATTGCCGCCACAAAATCCATTGAAATGAAAAAAGACCGCAATTTGCTAAATCTTGGACACATGAAACATACGTAGAAGAAACATTGCCATGGCCACTTGGCCATGGTCATGAGTTAATTCGCCGACCTTTCAAGATTTATAGTGATTCCTACCCGTAATTTCTTTTGGAAACAAAGTTTGGGACTCTCACAATTTCGAGTGGAACCGTACTAATATTATTTGAAGAGAAATTATTTTATGCGTATGTCGGTAAAATATTTAAATTTTGTAATTAATAAACCCTTCTCCTAATGTTAATATATTTTATAGTATTTTAAATGTGCATTTTATAACAAGTAAACTTTTACAATTAATTAATATTTTATTTATACTAACAATTGATAAATTTTAATATATTAGATGAAACTATAATGAAATTAAAACTTTTATTAAACATAATAGTCGTTAACGGTCGTATGCTATCCAATGTACTTAAATGGGCCTGAGTTTGGACCTTAAATTGTCTAAAACCCCCCAAAAAATAAGAAACGTTAAACAGCCTTCTAAAATTGTTAACAACTACTTTTTCTCCCTCTTCAGGTTTCTGCAACGATGTATAAACCATTTCGAACAGATTATTGGCTCAAATTGGGGTGAGTGGTGCTCTCTTTGGGCTCTCCTGATGTCTTGTTTCTTTAACGTTCTATAGATTTTTTTTCTCGCAGTAGCTACACTTGTCGTAAAGCCATTAACTTTGGAATTAATGTCATAGTTCAACTCTTACTTGTTTAGATTAATTTCCATTTTTTATTAAGATACCGTTGATTTTAGTTTAGCTTAATGATCATTTCGCTAAATTGCTACCGTTTGTTGTTGATGTTTGCTTTGATCGTGCCGAATTTATTTGATTTGCGCTTTTTAATGGCGCTTCCTGGTTGTTCTTAACAGATCACCATCTTTGGAGGTCGTATTTTGTTTATGCATGCAGGACAATTTGGACGATTTTAGATAAGAATCCGTCTGCTTAGATATTTCTAATGGAGGTTAATGTTTTATTGACAAGTGAAGTGGGGTAATGCTTATCGAAAGAAGCATGGGGAAAGTTGCTGGACCCAAAAAAATTCCTGCAATTTAAAAGGTGAACTGTTATTACTCGAAACGGCTTATGTGAGGCCTTGTTATGATGAGAATTACTTCTGATTAGATGGCAATTTGCAACTTGCCAAACGTGTCATCATTTATCAAATACATAGGAAAAAGTAAAGACAAACGAACACGGTTTTTTCTATCAATTCACATTCTTTTTAAAACATGATCATTAGGTCAAGATTTAAATGATTCCAATCATATCACTGATATTGTCTTGACGGGAGTCTGTTTTATTTGTCGTATATTTTAAACAAGTGGGTTGCTAGATGGCCGACATGATATTACTTGATGCTTGTGAAGTACATTTCACTTTCTTAACAATAAGACATTAGCATACAGAGACAGAACTGCTTATAGGGATAGAACCCAACCCAATCAATTGATTAACCTCCTCTTTATCTTGCTATCCAAATCTAATTACTTGTGTGGTTATATTGTGAATGTAGAAATGTTGGATTGGTAACAGACTGAAAGTAATTGAACTTATAAATGTCTGAAGATGAATTTCTCTTGACCATGAACATCTCATCGCCACAGGGAAAATTTCTTGAAGTGAAGAAATTGATTCGTGTGTAACTAGAAATAATGAAACGATCAGTTGTCTTTGCATTGAGAATTGTCGAACATATGATTGTACGTAACTAGGTTTGCAGAGTCATTTGTATGGGGCTGGTTTTGTATAACTGGAGGAAATGTTTGACTAGATATCTAGTTTTGGCTTAACTAGTTATATGCAGGGGAAAGGGGGGTCAAAAATGATGGCAGTGCAGTAAAGAAAATTTGGCAAAATGAATGGCCGGGTTAGTTGTATGTCTGCAAAATATTGGTTATTTTTCTTGGCCAAACGGATAGAAGAAGAAAATATTAGAAGTTTCCTTTGACACGCTTCTGACTGGTATTTTTCTCTTGTGTTTCGTGGAATTTAATTTGCGAGTACCTTTATGTTCAATGCATGTGAATGTTTTCTTTCCCTTTTTTTTTTTTTGTTTTTTTTGTTTTTTTTGAAAAACAGAATTTTTAGAGAAAAAAAATACAGATCAGAGAGAGGAAGTAGGCTTCACAGAAAAACTGCAAACATTCATACATTGAATGTTCGTTGACTGTTTTAAGCATCAGATATGTGAAGTTTGCAGATTATAACCCTCTAATGTGTAAAATAAGTTTTTGTCATCAATGGAAGTGGATTTCATCATTCAAAAGATCTAACTGGTTAAAACCCTAAACTATCTCACAAGAATAATGCCTTGTATGTCTTTAAAGCGTCAACAAAACAATGCTGACAATTAAAGCTAGTAACATAATCGGACCTATGCTCTGGTTGTTCATGTTTGATGATTATTGCATGGTTAATACGACCTCACATTGATGCAAGTGGTTGACTTATTCAGTTACGTTACAAATAACAATGTTTCTTCGTAACTTCTTGATTTAGGTGTTGTTTTCTTTTAGCAAACATGTGATTTTTGTCTGGTGGGCTACCATCTGACAAGGCAATGTTTCTCTATGTCCATTACTCTGCAGCCAAGTTTAGTAGAAATTATAGAAGACACTAGGTCACAATGGGCAACAGTGCATTAGACTGCAGAGCAGAAATGTATAATGAAATTAATCTTGAATTCTTGGCCGTAACCTTAGTAAGCGTATCACAAGCTCTAATTGTGGTAGTTTGCAACTTCCTGTTGCTCTTTCCTTAGATTGCTTCACTTATTTTAATGTGAATCTGATGACGTTTCGTTGCTTACTAAGGGGTAAATGTGTGGTTTCGCAGCATCCAAAAAAAAAAAATGTGTGCTTTCACATGGTCCGTGTTCAAGTCCTTTTGTGGAATCAACAACTGCAGAAAGTCGGAAAGATTAATTTTTCCAGTCTAATGAAGAAGTAGAATAGTTATAAATTCTTACGGAAATTTTGGGTTGGAGGAAAGAAAATATAAGTCGAGTGCAGCCATTGAAATAATATTTGACATGATCTCAATCTCACACTGTCCCAAGTCTGCTACACTAGTTTTGCAGGTCAACATGATGTATATCATTGTCTTTGAGTCTATTCTCTTTCATTTTAAATGTTCCCTTACAAGCATCAGAGTGCCATTCTTTGTTGAGTTACAGCATTTTGTGCTGGGGTATCTTAACATTGGTTTTAAAGAGTGGAAACATGGAATTTCTCCAAGGAATATCTCTTCATTTTGGTCATAAATGAATAATAGCAGTTGCTTGCCCAACAGATCCAGTTTTAAGTCCACAAAATCTTTGATCAAGTAGATATACGAGAGGAAGATCAAACGGTCCTTTCTCTGATCTAATATTTTAGTAGCAACAAGTTTGATTGATTCCCTCTCAAATTTTATAATTTTTCATCGATATTCATATTGTATTGGTGCTAAGTGCTAACTAATCGGCAATGCAGGAGCCGCCCAGAGGATGAAGGGAACAAGAATGAGCCAAAAATTGGTAATCATGTCAACATTTCTACCATAAAACTCTTAATCTGTGGTCTGTCTTCTGCATTCTTCTCTTTTTCTTCAGTTCTCATCCGTGACTCTCAGAACATTATTCAGCTCAGCACAATGATCAAAATCTTATTAACGTTCTCATCTTTATATCACACCCTTTTTTTTTATTTTTTTGGCTCGCAAATTTTACTGGAATGAGTTGACCCTAACGCAGAAGGAAAAGTGGAAATTTTCTATTTTAATAGTGAAGACAAATAATCCAACAATCTTAGTCAATCATAAGATCATTTTTATGTTTGTTTATTCTACCTTTTTTTTTTTTATAATCTAATCTTTCAAGTGGATGGGTCACAAGGATTATAGTGTGTCTTCAAGGACCCACCCTACTGTCTTCGGCATCTTATCCCATTGTAACTGCTGCGAGGGATTTCCTTTTATTTTAATACCTAACCAAAGTTTATAGAGAGTTGAAGAGAAAGCGAAAGGAGGTAAGTGAAGAGGAATGCTTAATAGGTACTGGGTTTCGTGATATTAATGTTTATGGATTGAGTCTAAGTTTGATTAAAACTTTTAAGATTTTATTCAAAACTTAAATAAATCTGAATTGAACTTTAACTTGAACTTTAAAATTATTATCGAACATCTGATTTAATTATTTTACTTTAAACTTATAAGTGACTTGATTGATGTACAGATCTATTAATATTTTTACAATATAATTTTATCATATTCTTTGAACCATAGGGCACTAGCGGAATTTGTACAGTAAAAATACTATTGCGTGTACACCGTTTCAAAATTTCTGGATCGAGGTTGAGCGTAAAATTGGGGACCAGCTGTCCAAGTCAGCGCTCGTGATTGGCAACAACAACTGTAAATTATTTGGTAATAAGAAATAATTTTAGAAAAAAATGAGGAGGCCTATCTCTTTAGCTCTCTCGTGAGTTCATGATCGTTAATGTGGGCCCTACTTTATCATCCTGGACCCCACCTTTGTACAATACAACCGGCCCTCTCTATTCATTTGGGCTCTACATTTCAAGGCCTCGATTTTCATTAAGTTCTGGCCCTTCTCTCCTTTTAGAAGCCTTGCAGCTGTAGTACAACTATGGGTAAGTGGTTGTGATATGATTATATAAATATAATATTAATAAAATATATAATATATAATATAATAAGAATATATTTTTTAAAATTTATATAATATCATTCATTATCATATTAAAATTTATAAAAATATAATATATTTTAAATATGATTATAATATTATAAAATAAGTAAATGTGATATAAATATAAAATTGTCAATTTCAGTTGAAACTTGAAATACATTTTCAACTAGTAATAAAATAATATTGTACCATGAAAAAGAGATTGAGAAATGTATGGTATAACTTAGTATATTTATGGGGAAAAGAAAAACAAGAGATTAATTATAATAACCATGTCTTAATTAGTTAGCCGCGCCACTGGGTATTATCCTTGAAAATTGATTCTGAACATGTTCGATGGCACCCATTTGGCCATAGGCACTTTGCATAATGGGCTAAAGCAGGTGCCATTATTGATGTTGCTAGACATAGTAAAGCACAAAGCCAAGTTAGAGATGGAAAAAAAATCGAGTTTGACTGGTCTTATAAAAGACTGCAGTTCAGAATTAGGAGGTTTGCCCCTTTTTTTTTTCCCCTCGGTTCTGACACATCTTATTTTAGTATCTCGTCCAGCATACTCATAAAAATATCAAGTGGTAAGGCCAATGGGCAACAATGCTTGAGCTTTATAGATAATCAAATAAATTGCTGAGTTTGGGGAACAGAATCTTGATAAGAATAAGAGGACACAATAAAAATGATAACAAAATTTCCAGGAAAATGTAGAAAAATACCCAAAAATTTGGTCCACCACTGCAAAGAAATAAATACAATTTGTTCCCTTGCGAGGCAAGAGAGCCAAAACTGTATGCGAGAATCTAGTAAAAGAAGAACCCGTGAATAAGTGTATGGACCCCTTTTGGGAAGGTTTGCTATTCTTTCCCCCAATTCCCTCTCTCTGCATGCAAAACAGGGAAAGTAAATAGTAGCAGAATCAGAAAATTGCATAGCCAATTGAAAGACTATATATAATTAGATTGCTATGATAACTCAGCAGGAGCATCTGAATGGCTTGAAAAGGTAAAATTTTTTATTTGTTTTGTTAGTATTTTGGCCAATGGCCATTAACAAAGTGCAAATCCCAAATTGCTGGGACCTTTTGTTTTTGTTCTTCGGACCAAAATATAAACTTTGAATTAGTCTAATTGGTTTATTATCCGGCATTAATGCTTTTAGGCTGTTGTTTGTAGTCAAGGTTTTGAAATCGAATCTTACATTCAACAAAAGTTAGGTTTGCCAAAGACTAGCAGAGACTAGATCAGTGAATTTTTTTTTTATTTTTTACAAAAAAAAAAAGCTTAAATTTAAGATGAAAGAGGTCGAAATGTTACGATTCAAAGTCGACTTTGAAAATGAATGCAAAAATCAACATAAATAAACCTGAAGTCAATGTCCACCGTATCTTAACTTTGTAATATACCAGTTCAAGATTTTATACAAGTAAGTCAAACGGGAGTTCCATTTGTCTTCCCCTTGATATCTTCCTTCTTGTTCAATTTACCAGTCACGAAGCCCATATTTTAGACTTTAGAGTAAATTCTTGGTAATTTCCTCTTTGTTTGCTTTTATTGTTTTATTATGACCACCAACTTTTTGGCCAACTTCGACGAAATCTAAGATGTGTATATTTATATCTTACTGATCGTAACTATTTTACATTTGGCTAAAACCTAAGATAATAATCTTCCATCTATTTAAACATGATTTTATTAAATTTATTCTGTTTTGAAGTTGGAAATATGGTTTTGAGGTTTTTTTTTTTTTTTTTTTTTTTTTATAACGTAAAAACGTCACATTCTTGGATTGGAGATATAATGAGGTTATATATATATATATATATATATATATAGTTTTGTTAAATGGTGGTAATTTGCATGCCAAGCTAACATAAAAAAGACTTTCCGGCCTTAAAAGGTGAATCCATGAAGCATAAACTCATCTTATCGAAAGATAAAAGGGTGCATGAATCTCAATCAAAAGCCAAATGATTCAATAGATTTCGAAATCAGAAAACCCCCATCACACATAGTATTCCAATCGAAACTACCACTTGCAATGCAAAATCAACAACATAAATATTTGTATGTGATATATATATTTATATGTTCAAAGTGAATCTCATTTTGTGGATGAAAGTAGGGATAGTCAATGTTGGATTCGAAGTTTAGACGGTTGAATATAACTTTTTTTTTTCAGTAACGTTATAATCAACTAAACTAACTTTAGATCCATTTATTTATTTTTCCAGCGGTCTCTATATCTCCACATGAAAGAATTTATCCTATCTCTTAGACGCTTCTTATTGTATACATATATATATATATATATATATATGAATGATAATGGGATTCATTTTCCCTGCATGGTTTGTTCACTTTGTTTCCTTAACTTCCCTTTCTCCTTTTTGCCCTCTGCCTCATCAGTCATCATCAGCCGCCAGGGCTTAAGAGCTAGCGATGAGATGTGTTAGCCCACCCATGTCCTCTAAAGAAAGGGAATCCCCTGATATTTGTACATGCAATTAACGTTACTGCCAACAAGTGGTCACTTCTTTTGGACAAATGATCGGGGGATAGAGTGGTCAATTTTAGGCTTTCTCCCCGTGCTTTACATTTGGGTTTGGAATAAATAAAGTTATACAAAGAAGGGAGAAAAAAGAAGAGAGTTCTTCCAAATTCTCTTCGTGGGGTTTGCTTCACCACTTTCACTACACACTAGGGATGTAAGAGAATATTAATAACAAAAGAAAAGAGGCAGAAAAGGGATAAAAATCATCAAAAATATGTATAGTGGAATGTAAAAGATATTTATTAAGATTCCAAAAACCCAATCCAAAAATTTTGAGTAGACAATGTTAATAGCCACTAATAAGTACAAGAAGAGTGTAACTTCAATCACCAAAATTGAAAACTTTTGTGTATTAATTAAGGATATAAAAATAACATAATTTAAAAGGTTTAATAACATAAGCTAAAAACGTAGATGGGTGAGTTGAGAATTATTGGATAAGTAAAACCATATATGTCTTAAACAATGTATTGCTTTTGCATTATCATTCAATTAAGCTTATGGTTTACAATTTGACGGCTGTTGTTAAGTTGTGTTATCCAAAATTTATTAAGTTTTAGGTTTTTCAACAATGCCATATATAAATTGAATCTTTTGACTTATTATCAATTGGTTTTTAATAAGATAATATAATATTATAATTCAACTTTTTAGGTGTCTTATATTTTTATTACTCAATCTCACGTGAGGTTGACTACAACTTGTGAGATTGTTTATGTGCGAACTCTTATTGAACCACATTTGAGTATTAAATGATATTATCACGTTTATTAAGATGTAGATGTAATGTAATTAAATTATTATTTATTTATTTTCAATTGATTTTAAATTAAATATCTAATCAGAATATATATCAATTGATCGATCATGTTATGCAAAAGGGTTACGAGATTAAGAGAAGGGCCATACCTCAAACTAGACCCTTCGCCTTTACCACACTCAAGATCATTTTTAAGCTTCTAAATCCTGCAAGTGATAATCTGGTGGTAAGCTAAGGAATCGCTACTTTTAATACTATCATTCCATTCAAATCAATCCCCTTATAGGGTTTGGGTGTTTTATAACAGGAACAAAGGAAAAGACAGAAAATACCATCGTCATAGGTCAAAAGATAAATTATTATTAAAAATAACAATGTAGAGGAAAAAAAAAAGGGTTTTCTGAATCAAGTGGGGTTAGGATACTTCCTTGTCTTTGCTTTGAGCTGCCCCCTCTCTTTTCCCTTCGTAGAATTCTTCGCTTTTTCTTTGGGTTTCTTGGCCTTTTTTATTCTCATCTGAAATTTTATTTATTTATTTATTTATTATCATTTTGCATAAATTTACCACCATTCTGCCACTGTAATCACCAGTCACCACCTTCTGTACTCTATTATCTAAAGGATCCTGCTACTGAAAACTTTCTCACTCTCTCAAAATCTATCTGTGAATCTTTTTATATATATATAGAAAGGAGAGGGTTATTGGGTAGCGGAGAGGCTTAGATGATAAAATCAATCTTATTGTCTTTATTTTCCTCATGTTTTAATTAAATGGGGGAGAGCTTTCTAGGTCTTGATGGTTCTCTCTCTCTCTCTCTCTCTCTCTCTCTCTGAGAGATAGATATAGGAAAAACATATATATATATATATCTGATTGAGTTGCAGAGTTGTTCAGACAAGCAATCCATGGCTAGATAGCGACTTGGAGAATAATATATCATCATCATCATCATCTCTTCACGAGATTTTGCTTTTGCCACCACCCAATGAATGATGCCCTTCTGTATCTACATGTCACTGCCACCTGTTTATTTACAAAGCTGTGCTTAGCTTGTGTTCCAGAGCCGGGGGATTCTCTATTTCTGGGCTACCCTTCGCTGTTCTCTTTCTAGTTGTTTCTTTCAGAGGTGCAAAGTGGTCACTCTTTGAACAAAAGCTAATAGTAAGTAAAGCGGAAACAAGATATCAAACAAACAAATAGAGAGAGAGAGAGAGAGATTAGAATTAGATTAGACTAATCGTAGGGGGTTTTCTCTTTGTTTTTCTTTCTTGGGGTTTTCTGCTTCTCAGGCATGTTTCCTGCAGCTATGTCCAATTCTACTTCCTTGTCTGAGGAAGCTAGTGTTTCTTCTGGTACAAGAGTTCATGACTTTGGTGGCTTAAATCCTATTGTTTCAACCATTTCCCCTCAGCAGCAACCACAAAAAATTAAGAAGAAAAGAAGCCTTCCAGGGAATCCAGGTAAGACTTTGTTCCCAATATCTCTTTCAAATTTTGTGTTAGATTAGTCTATGTTTCTTTTTTTGTTTTTTTGTTTTTTTGGTGTTTACTGTTTGATCCTGTTATAGATCCTGATGCTGAAGTGATTGCTTTATCTCCAAAGACGCTATTGGCTACCAACAGATTTGTATGTGAGATCTGTAACAAAGGTTTCCAGAGAGATCAAAATCTTCAGCTTCATAGAAGAGGCCATAACCTTCCCTGGAAACTGAAGCAAAGAAACAAAGAGACCAAAAAGAGAGCCTATGTTTGCCCTGAGCCTACATGTGTCCACCACCATCCCTCAAGGGCTTTAGGTGATCTTACTGGCATCAAGAAACACTATTGCAGAAAGCATGGAGAGAAAAAGTGGAAGTGTGAGAAATGCTCGAAGATCTATGCTGTTCAATCAGATTGGAAGGCTCATTCTAAGACTTGTGGAACAAGAGAATACAGATGTGATTGTGGAACCCTTTTCTCAAGGTAATTCTTTTATATCCTTTCCTTTTCTCCCTTTTTTTTTAAAAAAAAAACCATGTTATTGAGATGTTTGATGCTTCTTTTCTTTGCTATTAATCACTTTGGACACTAATGGAGATTCGAAGAACTCTTGGCATTTAGTTCAAAGTGGGAAGTCTTGTTATCTTTAGGACCATTTTTGTTTTTTATTTAGCGGGTTTTTGTTCTCGAAGCTGTTCTCTTACGCAAGACTGGTAAGCTATGCATGGAATATATCTGGAACTTAAATGCAGAGTGGCAGGTTTCGTTTCATCGAAGTGGACACCATTAATACAAGTGTCTCTTACTGGTGAATTTGCGAGAGAGAAACTGTTAGCAACGCCTCTGAAATCTGACCACCTGACATGCTCATATCTGAACATAAAAAAAAGTAAAAAAGATAAGGAACAGTCATAAATCTTTAGTATTTGATCGTATTCTTCATGATTCAATAGCTATTAATTAATACCCACAATTTTTAATTCTTTTATATTAAACGTTTTCTTCAATAATAAAATCTTCTGATAGGCATGGTTTTTTTTTTCACACCAAATTCATGCAAGGGCATGAGTCGCTCTTTACTCAGTGTTTTCCGCTTCGGTACATTGTAATGGCCGGATTAGACTGGCGGTCTCAAAAACAATGATGATATCCAAAGACAAAAGCAAAAGAAGTTTTAATTATTGCTATTTTGGATTTCATGGTTGAGAAATCTGTGACAAGAATTTTCATGTATGGCATTGCCATTATTAACTCGCAGAAACAACACTGAAACTCTGAAACTTTCATCATGAATGATGCATAAAACTGATAAATCTGCAAAAATATCTGTGCGGCTGATTTTGTTTTGCTCTTTTCTTTGGCCCTTCATTAATTAGATTCATGTCTCAATTGCATATCTTTCGTTACATGCATGAAGCTCTAGTTTCAAAATACCAACACTATTCGTCATAATTTACCAATTCTTGAAAATTTGAGCCACTTTGCATGTATTTAGACATCAATTAATTAACTGACGTGCATCTATCACTCTCTCTCCTGCTTTATATTTGACCAATAAAGATAGCTTCTCCTATGATTTTCTTCTAAACTTTATGAGATTTATCCAATGCGCATGCACGATCCTAGGTTTTTTAAATTCTTGTCAAAAGCCCACATTTTCTTTCTTTTTGTAAAGGATAATCATTAATAAAGCCTGCATGTTTAAGTTATTCTATTACAACCCAAGATCCCGTAATCAATCTGCTATTTTGTAATTAAACAGAACTGTTTGATTCACTTCCTCTTACTTTGCTTGCTAATGCAATTGATTATGACGCTAAAACTTTTTGTTGTCAAATCTCCTGCAGGAAGGACAGCTTCATAACTCACAGAGCGTTTTGCGATGCATTAGCTGAAGAAAGTGCAAGGCTCTCTGCCAACCAACTTGCCTCCGCTGACGGCGCCGCCGCAAATCCCGCTTCTCATCGATTGCCATCCTTTGCCAACTCCAACCCATCTTCTCTTTTCCCTTTCCAAACCCATTTCTCTCTCAACCCATGGCTCGATCCTACTCAAACCTCTAACCCTAACCCTAATAACCCACTTCATGTCAAGCCTGAGTCTCACAATTTCATGCCATTCTTCCAAGAACCGCCGCCGCCACCTCCAAAGGCCCACATCACCTCACCCTTCCAAAACCTCCGTGTCAGCAACAACACTCCCTCCAATGTTGCCACGTCGGCCACTCCTCACTTGTCAGCCACTGCACTCCTTCAAAAGGCTGCCACCGTTGGTGCAACCGCCACGCAGATAAACAACAACATCAATAGCAAAATGGCGAGTTATATCTCCCCGAATTTCTTGGGTTTCGCAGCTGGAAACCTGGCCACATGGCAGAAGAGTAGCGACCATTTCACAAGGGATTTTCTAGGTTTGACTGGAGACCATCACCATCATGTTGGTGGCAACGGGAACGTTAACATTAGCATGAACGTGAGGGATTTTCTAACCTACGCTGGAGGAGTGGAGTTGCAGTACTTTCAGAGAGACCATTCACTGTTGAAACCCCAAGGTTCTGGATTCCCTGAGCCTGCCTCGGAAACATGGGGTGATTGTTGAAGGAAAAAAAAAAAAAAAAAGCAAACAGAGATAAAAACAGCAGCAAAAAGAAAGGTAAAATAACAATAATTTAGAGATGGCCTTTTATGATGACAACAATGCCCTTCTCTAGGTGTAGCAAAAAGGAAAGAAAATACTGGAAAAAAATTTGCAATTTTCGTTTAAATTTCCCAAAAAAAAAAAAAAAAGAAGTGAAGTAGTTTTCTTGCATTTTGTTTAAATTAATTTTGTCTCTTTTAATCTTTGGACTAGTGTTCACTGGTAGCAAACTTGTTCATCATGAGAGATTTCCTATGAGAAAATATTTCTATTTTAATAGTGCGTATTTTCTTTCATTTTCTTGGGAAAATATATTTACTAGCTAGGCATAGGTGTTTGAATGTTGGTCGGTAGTGGCATTCTTATATATATATATATTGCAAAGGAGGCAAATCATATATGTTAGTACCTCTCAAATTTTCCTTTGGTTATGTCCTATCTTTTTCATGCCAGCTATATAACATGGATTACAAATTTATTTTTAATTAAATCTAAAATTTTTAAGGGAAGTTAAGCTAAGAAATAAAAAAAATTTTCCTACCATCTATTTTTTTGCTTTCTTATTTTTACACTTTTTGCTTTCACAATTAAGTTGCATTGTCTTGACTGGCTATGTGAGGTCATCTCCTTGAAAGACTATATACTAAGTGGAGAAAAGGACAAGTGATTATGAATTACCCATCAAGAAGTTTGAACTTTTGAAGTGTTTATTTCCCTATAAACAGCCAAAAAAATGAATGAATCTCAAAAATTCATTTATTTGTTCAATCCATCTCTTATCCTTCCCTTTCCAACAGTATCTTTGTCATTAATTTTGATACAAAACATTGGTTAATCCCCTTCAGCCATAGATTTGATATGATTTTTATACCAACCAATTAAAGGTTTGAGATGATCAATATTGCGGAAATTATTAATTAGAAACGTCATTTAAACAAATTCCAAGAATAAATTCTAAGGAGTTAAAATATGGAGTCGTAGGAGATGAGATAAGCATGTCGATGGAGGGTGGAGGACCTTGTTGTCTTGGGATGGACGATCCTGTCGTTACATTTTTAGCAGAGTGCGGCTGCTGACAACCTACTAGTTTAGTTAACAGCAGTGCTCATAGCCCACATGCGCTTTTTTTTTTTTTTTTAATTATTAAATATCATCAACACATGAACGAACAAACCCAAGAAAACCATCCTTCCTTGGAATTTGAATTGTGCAAGTTTTATTTCTCTAATGTAAACAAATTATCACCAAAATGGACCATGTGCACTTCTCTCTATTCTTTTATATTATTCTCTACACAAAAGCAATATGTCTACTGTACAAGAGTTTATATATATATATATATATTTATAATAATCATGATTAATATTTATCCATCGTGTTAATTATTTTATTAGTGTTCAAATTCTTGAATAAATTAAGCTACATCTTTGGAAAACAATGTAATTTTCCATGTTATTACAGAGTTTAATATTCCATTACAATGACATACATTTTTCAGGATAGAAAATTAATTAATTAAAAAAAGAATCTCTGGAGTATTACTTCATTCAAAGCTCTCCTTGCGAATGATTTTTTAGGATAGAAATTAATTAATGCTTCAGCTATAATGGAAGGTACAAATAGGTTTTGAGGATACACCGAACTAAAATCTAATAACCCATGTCTTTTCTTTAGAAATTCAATCACAGCGCTTCTTTTTTTGTTCTGTTTTCTGGTTGTCACGCCTCGAATTATACTTAAAAGATTGATATATATAATCAATTTCCAAGAAATTCTTTTTCCCCAATCATTTTCTTTTGCGATACTATGAAAGAAAAAAACAAACTGGATAATATAGATATATGTCTATATAATATATCTATGTAGCCTTTTGTAAAGAGGGAGGGAGGGAGGGAAGGGCTGTTAAAAAATGTCAACGGTTATGAAAAAGATGGTTGACACAACTTTGAAAGTTTGAGTGAACAATTCAGGCTTTTTCTTATTTTGTTTGTTTGTATTTCTTTTTTCCTTGGTGACCCTTGCACTTGCTTTATCGATTTCTGTGCAGGTCTCCTCTTCCCCGTAGCCTTTGGTTGGGACTTCGGAGCTGAATCCAAATAACAATATTAGGCCTCTCTCTCTCTCTCTCTCTCTCTGCTTCCCTGCTGCTTGCTTGCTTTCATTGCACGATCCAGCCAATCCCATTCCATTCTGTATACGAATGAATGTTTTACAATCTGCTCTTGCTCTGTCTATGTAAAATTATTTTTTTTACTAAGAGCTGTAAATGGTTAAACGCTCCAGCTCAGGTTAAAATAAGCAGAGAGAGAGAGAGAGAGAGAGAGGGAGGGAGAGAGTCGGTCACCTTTGCTTTTATAGTAGCAATGGTAAAAGATCAATTGAATTCATTATCGCCTTTACTCTTTAACAACTTAAACCCCCCCTCCCCCCTAAAAAAAAAAAAGATTCTGAAGTATATTCAAAGAAAGAAAGAAGAGCCTTGGGATTAATGAAAGTAGAAGTTCATTGCTTTGAGTATATCCAATCTTTTATAAGGTATGTGAGAGTTGCAGTATGGATTACGCTACAATATACTTCGATAGATTATAATACATTACACATCCCATTTGCCTACTAAAAAAGTCCGCCCCTTTTCTTTTCTTTAATCTCCCTCTCTGCTGTACAACCAGACAAACACCAAAAGCTTCTCTTCTATTCCCCCCTCTTTCCACTTTAATTTCCTCTCTCAACAGGACTTTACATATATATATGTCATCTTCCATCAGGGAATCTCATCTCAGCAAACCCTACTTTTGCCCTCTTTCTAATAATTACCAAACCCTTCTTTTTTATGCTTTTCTTTTCTTTTACCTTCTGCTGCAAATCCCCTGTTTTCCAACCCCCCCCCCCCCGCCCTTTTCTCTTCACTATAAACATTCGTACTACAAATGAACACACGAATTATAAAGCATCTTTCTACCGTGTTGCTTAAGCCAACAACTGTAAAAGCCCATTCATTAATGCTTGCTATTTTCATCAATAAAACTTTAGAACTTAGCAAATAGAAGCTTAGTAAAAGATAGTTACAAGAAAGGGACCCACGACCATGATAGCATCCGCTATGTGTACAAGGGGTCCCCATTTCCACACAATTAATAGTATTTTCTTGTAAATTCAAAGGAAAGTCCCCAACATCAATGGCAATCTCAATGTCCACTTTAAACACATAAAATAATAATGCAGGTTGGTGTCATTCTGTGTATGGGTGGTTAGCTTCTAGGAAGGCTACTTTCCCTCTACTTTTCTTCTCCTCAATGCATTTTAGGGTTCAATTAAAGCACGTATATATCTCAAGCCAATTACCAGATCCACCCATCATGCTTACCATTTTCATCTAGTTTATGTACAAGGGATTCTTACCCTAAAAACGTTGTTTATGCAAGCTATATAGTCTTAATGGAACATTCAGATAAGGCAACGGTAAGAGCCTAGCAATTTAAATCATATAGCATCCAAGCATAACTGAGATATGCGGCACTATTCGAGGCTTGTAATGATTTAGATTCTACAAAATTTTTTATGAATGATGAAGTACTGATTGCGACAGAAAGCTTCTGGGATGAAATATGCATCAATTTACTACCTTGAGATCACTGTGGAACCAATTCCCTAAAGAAGGATGTGTCATGGGATGTCTCGCCCACTACACTGTTTTGGTACATCGAAGTTCCCTCCTACGTATTTATCCAACACATTTTTGAATGCCTGCAATACAAAAGTATGAAACTAAGAATGCAAAGTTTATACTTTAATCTATGTTGGGAGTATGATGCATCATAATTCAGCAAATTTACTATATTTCGGATCATCAATTTTCTCACAGCAAGATTCCAAAATCTTCAAAACATATGCAATAAGAATTATTGGGCAAGCTTCAAAGAATTCAACAGTCAACCAG
This sequence comes from Adansonia grandidieri, assembly GCA_038382065.1. Classification (NCBI taxonomy): domain Eukaryota; kingdom Viridiplantae; phylum Streptophyta; class Magnoliopsida; order Malvales; family Malvaceae; genus Adansonia; species Adansonia grandidieri. Next base: position 10,530,258 of record JBBYHK010000004.1, read on the forward strand.
CATAATCTTGATATATGCCCTTGTGCAAAATAACCATTGAAACCTTGCTAAAGCAATGAACATACATACCTGCCGTGGAAATAATGATGGAAAAGAATAAAGAAAAAAATGAAAAGAAGTGCCACCATAAGAAAGTTAAAAACACTCCACTTTTGGTGGGGGGAATATAAGGCCTTCAAAGGTGAATAGGATAAGAAAACTATAAAGAAGTAAATTGAAATTTAAACTTTGGTTCATTCTGTACAGCTGTAAGAAGAGAAAGACATACTCCAAATAATACCTAATGGAATCGCAATTTTTATGTCTATGCATGCAAATAGACATTAAGCAGATTAGCAAACAAGTCCCAAAAGAAACTTTGTTGAGATAATCCAAAGCAGTATCAAAGAATCAGAAGATGACTTCTTTTTCATCTACCAGAGTCATACAGTGGACAGGGTTTTCAACACTTTCCTCATAACTGAAAGATCTCAGAAAAAGAAATTATAATTGCAGGAAGGTTGGCAAGTATGAACCTATTGTTTGCATCGTCTCATCCATCTACCAACCAATTTGAAATTTGAATCTCTTGCAGATGAAATAATCTATAAAACTAACGAAAGAATATAATCAACCTTGAAAGTAATTTTTTTACTGCTTTGTGCAACTCCAATTAGGCATGTCGTAGTAAACAACAATGCTGCACTGACTTGATAGGATTTCCTCTGAAAAACCATTTACATTAACCAACATGTAGCTAAGTATGAAGATTGCATTTATTCATCCAATCAGCCCAAGGCAACCACCTCACCCCCTCCACACACGGAGAAGACACTGAAACAAACATTTGTTGGACTTGAATTTGAGCAGAAAGGTTTTTCCTATAGAAATATCTCCTTGCAGGGGTAAAAGTCCACCAGAAGTGTTTGCACTATAGCAAAGGGAGCATTTTAGTCTCTGTACTATTAAATTTAGTATTTTAGTCCCTCTACTTTTGAATTGTAGCAAATAAGGAAAAATGGTAAATGGTGTTAAAAAAATTACTTAAATGTCGATAAAATGTCAGTTGACATATCATGTGATATAGCATTTTAAATTCTATACAAAAAATGACCCTAAAACAGACCCTAAATCCAAACCTATTTTTGTACAAAATTTAAAATTCCAGATCACATGATACATCAGTATTTTATCAATATTTAAACTGCATTTTTTAACACCGTTAACTATTTTTCTTTGTTTTGCTACAATTTCAAAAGTACAAGGCTAAAATACATAATTTAATAGTACAGGATTAAAATGCTCCATTCATTATAGTACAGGGCTTATAGTTGACTTTCACCCATTGCTGATGGCGTCTCCAATCTCAACCATAAAATGATAAATGTTTATATTTGTTCTGAAGAAAAAGTTCAACAAGGTCAAAGCAGCACCTGGCGTGCAAATGACTCTTTCCCATTTAGAATTGCATCCATTGCTGCAAATTGGTTATCAAATACCCCATAGAAAACTTGATAGAATTTGTTCCTGAAACCATGAATAAGAATAATAGTGATGCCAAAAACTATTACATACAAAAGAACTCAGAATTAACTCCAAGAAAAGTTAACATGTACCGATCTTCTTCAGTGTTTTGCTGATCTATCTCATCAAATTTTCGTGTAAGGACTTCCGCCCCCACTGGTGAAAGTAAGTGCAGTATTAGAGCTTCCAAAGTTCTGGGGAAGTTGTGCTGGAAAGATATAGAAACGAATGGATAAGTATTCCTTCATAAAAAGTAAGAGTAACAAAGAAACCAGCAAGGTATAATCAAAGAAAGGAAGGCAGCTTAAAATAACTTTGATAGGTAACCCATTCAATACACTATTTTTTAAAGTTCCTTCATGCAGAATAAAATTTTCTCATATTTAGTTTTCCACAAGTGCTAGAACAGGACAGAACCCTCACTTCGACAAACACTAATCTAGGAGGTCTGTAGGTGCCATTAAGATTCGACAAAACTTCTTCAGTTTTAAAATACAAATAATAAATAGGAAGAATAGCTAGGGAAAATATTTTCCGCATTCAACAAAATTTGAAAAAGCTTCAAGGAAAATTCCAGGCATGTTGTGAAAGTGTAATAATGCTTATAGGGGACTGCAAACTCACCGCCATGGCAAGAAAAATATCCTTAAAGACGCGCGGTTCAAGGATCCAAAGAATTTTAGCCACCGGATCTTCTTCCAAATGAAATATTTCAGTCATTAAAGTTTTATTTTGCTCATTTGTTTCATAACACATCAAACCATTTGTTGAATTAGACAACACTGGTTGATTTCGATCAGAAGCATTAACACGGTCATGAACTAAAGCAACTAGTTCATGAAGAGCCTGGAGAGCACAAGGTTCCAATTCATGCAAAGTAACGCTATGTTGCTCTTCTTCTTTCCTTTCCAAATCCTTCCTCCAGCTAGCCTGATCCAAGCTATGGTCAACATTATCTGATAAAAAAGTTATCAAGTTTAACCATGGCTGCAAACCAATAATTTTTTCAGCATGTTTATCATTTCTTTTTTTGGCAGAAGTCAGCATGCTTATCAGAAATTGACCTTCACATGGAAGCTGTGGTTTAATCCTCTCCTGTCTCCACACAGCAGTAGAACGCTTCAGAAACACTTGGTCCTGTCCTAGTTTCAAAATAAAAGACACAATACAGTGGTTGATGGACATGGGAAATGAGAAGGAAAGTAACAACTGAAAAAGCAGAGATTATAGTATATCTCAATCACCAAAAATACAGAATAAGTGGTAAACATAAGAACAATGTTGTTTGCTGCATTAACCAGTGGTGCCTAATGGATCATCTATCATGGTTCTAGTCCATACTAGTTCAAGGGTAAATTAACAATAAGATATCAAAAGTTCACTGAAGATTTAACTTATTAAAACTTTATGAGATGATTTAAATTTATCTCATTAATAATTGATGATTTTTTTAAGTTTAGATAAGCATATGAAGACTTATATTTGCCACCCAAAAATTCAAACTTCCAACACAGCTATAAGATTTTCAACTCAAATTCAAAGAAAACAGTTTCTTTTGTTACAATGAGCCATTAAAGCAAAAAAAAAGATCTGAAATGAGAATTCTGGAGACAAATGTAAGTTCTGCAAACTCAAAACCCATAATTTGGATAGAAATCATAATCCAGAAAAAATATTCATGGTTAGGCATATGGGGTATCATAGAACGTCAAAATGACCAGATAAGAGGAGTGTTGTTGTCTTGACTAAGACTTAAAAACGTAACTGCAGCAAACAGTGTAGCAGTGTACATACCATTTCTCTGTCTGTCAATCTTCATATAACAGGTTCATTCCATGAGTAACAGAAAGTCAAGTTAGAATATAATACTAATAGCTATTAATAAATTTGTTTCATGGGGGCAAAGGATAATTATAAAAAGCTGAAATATTTTAAAAGATAATGAACCACTGCTACCTTCTTAGTATTCTGCGCAAATAATATGCATCCATGTGGTCTGCCAAGCTAGACATTATGCTAGAGCGCCACCAATAATTAACAGCAATAGTCAAATCATCACTATCTACTTGGTGGAACCTGAATCAATAGGAAACAGAAAATCACCTAACCTGATGCTGTACAAGAAACACTGTAGCAAACTTAAAGAGAGAGAGAATTAATCGTAGGGAAAGAAAGATCAGTCTTATTCTGAAACTTAAGGCCCAATATAAACAATGAACTTAAGGGAAGCCTGCTAACTATTTTATCATAAAAAAAATATGAGCTTAACCTTACCAGCCTTCAGGAATGAAAAGTGCATCTCCTGCGTGAAGAATAACCTTCTGAGAGTATTCCACGGAACATTGTGCTCTTGGATGAATTGAAAAATCAGGGTTTTCCAAAGCAACAGAACTGCCAAGAGAGGAGTTGTTTTTTATTTTTTTTTTCCAGGGCAGAGATAATGAAAAAGAAATCAAAAGTTTGAAAATGCTAAGAATGTAAATTTGAAAGTCAGTTATTTAGCCACCCAAGCGTTCCCATTTCATAATCAGAACTGTGCAAATGAAGAAAATAAAAGCAAAATTAGGTTCTTGATGCCAATACACAAAGTAGCATACCTATGGTTTGAGGCCTCCCCATATATAGGCATGGGATATAACACAGAACTTGCAGAAGGGGGCCATAGAACAACTGCAAGGCAATATAGTTCATCAAGAAAACAAAACCAATTCTGGTATTACTGGCATAATAAACGCATGGGTCAAGCAAGGAAGACAAGATAGTTCAAAGACAACAAACACGTATTCTTATTCACAATCACCAGCAAATAAAGATGATAACCAAAGGGACCATATTGACTTGTAAAAGGGCAAAAGGACCATCTCAGCTAGGGTTGTTGGGTCCGTTGTATTTCTTTGCAAAGAAAAATTAGAAATTACGAGTAAGAAAATGAAACTCAAACACCAGCACATGGGCAAGATTCCTCATTCAGTCATCCTATACAGGGCTGAGTTGGAACCGAGTAAAATTCTCATGTCATTTTATGCCTTGCACAAGAGCATTATCAATCTTCAGCCACTTTCCCACTCACAATTATGCTCAAATTAAAATGAACCGAGTCTAGTCAAAACTCAAAACACAGGCATAAGCATTCATGCCGTGGCTTGCAAGGCCCCATCATGATTAGACATAAGAAGAAGGCTGTTTCTGATCAAAATCTAGATATTTGAATGCCAAATATAAGAGCATTGGTGAATAAGTTGCAGGGTAATGCAAGTTTATGAGACTTAGAATGTGGCATATTCCAATTTATAATTTGATGGAAATTATGATTCTACAGATTACAAATGAGAACAGCCATCTTAGAAAGCTGGCCCAGAGAACCAAAATAACTAAGAAATCTAGAAATTTATAATTTGGTGAAATCAGAAGATTCACCTTGTTTTCTTCCGGTGACTATACATAGAAGATTATGGTGAGGATCATAGTGAGCACTTGATCTAGCTTGGGCATTGTTCATCCACAAATTAATCGAAGATAGATTTTTTCCCTCCAAAATTGCAGGCTGTGCAAATCAAGCAATTGCAATCAGAATTTCCCTGCATTACTAGCTCTTCTTTGGAGAGCTAACTAGTAAACAAGTAGTGGTGGACGGAAATATGCAGACCAATTGAATGTCCTCCTGTAGAGTTTCCAGTTGAACCCTCTCTTCATTCTCAGCATTTAGAATTGGAACCTGACTCAATTATCAAAAGTCAACTATTACATTAACGCTTAAAAAGAAAAAGGAAAATGGATACACAGTAAAAGTGAAAATCTATCTGATCTCAACATATTAAATAAACGAAACAATTGCAGAAAAAGTATCAACAGAGATATCAGAAACCATAAAACTCTTGAGTGGCAACCTGTGCTAGGTATATTTGTTGTGGAGCAGCATCTACAAATGGTGAACAGTCTTGCTCTGTGTCAGATTCTCCAGGTTGATGCCCTTCTGAATTAGAATTAAAGCTACAAGAGTTGTCAACATTTTGCCTATGCCGTTTACAAAGGCCAATAAAAGTGGAAAATGGTAATGGAACCTGTAAACAAATGCAAAAACAAACTGATCGTGATCCTGTCAGACATCCAAGAGAGAAAATGCATCATAATCATCTATGTACAGAGAACGTGAGAATTACCCTCTCATGGCTTCTAAGATCACCATAAAACACTGGTGCAGTTCGAGATAACATAGCCTCCACCATGAATGATCCTACCCTTTTCTAAACAAACAAGAAATAATAAAATTAGTACTTCAATTGAATCAAATAAATTGCACAACTCCACTACTAAAAATTGAATTCTAAAAGCCAAGTATCGAACATGTTTATCATGGCAATTCAAGAGCTCTTGCTTATTAATTAACTTATTGAATTGACTAATCACAGAGGCAAATACAAGAAATGTAAAATTATTTCTACTTTTCTGGATTTCAAGTTCAGAGCATAATTATGTCTTTCAATATTTAAATAAAAATTTTTTATATAAAATTATCTATTTACTGCTAAAGAATCTACCCACTTTTCTAAAATTCTAGTAATTATAAAAGGAGAAAAAAAGATTAAGAGAAAACCTCCAAATAGTTTAGGCCGTCATTAGAAGGATTCCACTTGGAAACAGCTTTCCAGTCCTTAACGCATCCAACGAACACCTTTAAAAGCGAAAACAAAATCAGTGAACTAAGATTGAAGCAAATGCCAAAATTAGCAAAACGAAAGGAAAAAAGTTCGTTCCAATGTTTCTCGAAAAACAAACGGAGAAAGAGAAAAAAAAAATATTAACAAAGAGTTGAGAGAACAGAAGAATACGGCGGGAACATTTCGGGATTCAATCTGGGAAGCAAACTGTGTAGCTGATGGGAGTCGGTCGAATTCTTGGAGTCGTAGCGAGTCTTCCATTTCCTTTTTTTTTTTTTTTTTTTTTTTTTTTCCCTTTCTTGCTACGAAAAGAAACAAGTTTTTTACCACGGAGAAGTTCGAAGTTGGAGCGCTGAGGCCTGAGGGAGTCCCGAGGCGCGTCAGTTTCATTCGACTGCAAGGGCAGATCTATTTCGGCTTTTTGGGCCTTTATAGACTTCCTTGGGCTATTCAAAGGCAGCTCAATGGGCTAATCGCAACTTTATAGTATAATTAATATAAATAATTATTTTGTACGCTAACGCTAAAATATAAAAAAAACTCATAAATAAGTTAGTAAGATAATATAAATTTTATTTATTATTATTTAAATATATTTTATCGGATATATGCTATTCATTATTTGTGAATTTTTTTATTTTACTGCTAGTTTTTACGCATTCTTTTTATTGTAAAAACTTGAAGAGAAAGAAAAATATAGCATGGATTAAAAAATTAAGCAAAATGTATTTATAGCGCTTGAGAAAGATTATTGCTGTTTTTGGTTGAGAATATATATAAATAAAATTTGAATTTTATAGTATTTATTTCAATTTCCTCAATATTTTCCACAAACCAAAAAGTCTATTTATGCATTTATAAGTAAAATTTTTAATTTTTTTAAAATATTGTTAAATAAATTTATTTGATAATAAATAAAATAATTAAAAAAATAAAATTGCTAACAATATGCAATCAAGTTTGTTAGAGCAAAGACAATAATCTTATATCAATTAGCTAAAAATATAAAACATAACTTATAAAACAAATATTACATTTTTTACAAAAATATTATTTTAAAACAGATAATATCTCATAACGAATACGTTCGATAATTTGTCCACCAACAATATAATACCTCATAATAATACAGTTAGATAACCCCAGACCAACAAGTTAGTACGGTAGAAAAAGGCGCAAAATATCTATTAACAATTGATCATGCCATGCGACTTAAGTCTTATCCCAAGCTGGGTCTCGTCTTCTCGTGCACTTACTGTCTAATGCCAATTCCTTTCGCTCATTTCCACACTAATAATTGCTCTTCAATTTTGGCTCATCCCGCTATGTTAATCCAAACACAAATAAACCCGCCTCTCAAAATCCCAACTTTTTCTCGTAAACCCATCCAAACCAATACTTTAAAGGATTGCCTGCGAGGAAACCTCATGGAAGCTTTTCAATCACTCACAGTTTCCGCCAAGGATTACCCAGATGAGACTTACGCCCCGGTTCTTGAACTTTGTGCTGACAAGAATGCTCTTTCACAAGGGCAACAAATTCACGCCCACATGATAAAATCTTGCTCTGTGTCTGAATCCGTGTTTTTAGGAACTAAGCTTGTTTTTATGTATGGGAAATGCGGGTCGGTTCAGAATGCTGAGAAAGTGTTTGATAAAATGGGTCAGCGAAGTATTTTTACTTGGAATGCTATGATTGGAGGTTATGTTTCAAATGGGGAACCTTTAAAGGTTCTTCAAACCTATAAAGAAATGCGGGTTTTGGGAGTTTCTCTTGATGCTTATAGTTTTCCTTCTCTGCTTAAAGCTAGTGCTTTGCTTAAAAATCTCTCTTTAGGGGCTGAAATTCATGGCCTGGCTGTCAAGTTTGGATATGATTCTACTGTTTGTGTTGTCAATTCTTTAGTTGCTATGTATGCGAAATGTGATGATCTTTGTGGAGCAAGGAGATTATTTGGGAGAGTGGCTCAAAAAAATGATGTAGTTTCATGGAATTCTATAATTTCAGCATACTCTTCAAATGGAAAATCTAGGGAAGCATTGGAACTTTTCAGGGAAATGCAAAAGGGCGGTCTTGACTCAAATACTTACACTGTTGTTGCTTGTCTTCAGGCTTGTGACGATTATTCCTTTTGGAAATTAGGTAAGGAGATACATGCTGCTGTGTTGAAATCAACTCAGCTTCTTGATGCTCATGTTGCTGGTGCTTTGGTTGCCATGTATGTCAGGTGTTGTAAGATGAGTGAGGTTGTGAGAACTTTTAACGAATTGAATGAGAAGGATAAAGTAGCCTGGAATTCTATGCTTACAGGGTTTATCCAAAACGGTATGTACAATGAAGCTTTACATTTCTTCCATGATTTTCAGATTGCTGGTGAAAAACCTGACCAGGTTACGGTAATATGCATCCTAGTAGCGTGTGGGCGATTGGGTTACTTGTTGAATGGTATGGAATTGCATGCTCATGCAATAAAAAATGGGTTTGATTTAGATTTGCAAGTTGGAAATACTCTTATAGATATGTATGCAAAATGTTGTTGTGTGAACTACATGGGCTATGCTTTTAATAGGATGCCTGACAAAGATTTAATTTCTTGGACTACTGTTATTTCCGGCTATGCGCAAAATAATTATGGTTTAAAAGCTTTTGAACTGTTTCGAGAAGTGCAATTAGTTGGTATAGATGTTGATCCCATGATGATAGGTAGTATACTGCTGGCTTGTAGGGAACTGACATGCATGTCCCAAGTGAAAGAAATCCATGGTTACATTATGAGAAGAGGCTTGTCTGATGTTGTGCTACAAAACATGATCACTGATGTATACGGAGAATGTGGAAACATAGATTATGCTGTGCGAACATTCGAGTCAATCAAGTTTAAAGATGTTGTGTCTTGGACAAGCATGATTTCTGCATATGTCCACAATGGGCTTGCTAATGAAGCTCTTGAACTGTTCCATATACTGAACAAAACTAATATACGCCCTGATTCTATAGCATTGATCAGCGTACTCTCTGCTGCTTCCAGCTTGTCTGCCTTGAAGAATGGGAAAGAAATCCACAGCTTTATTATCAGGCAAGGTTTCATCCTTGAAGGATCCATTGCCAGCTCTATTGTGGATATGTATTCTCGCTGTGGAATGGTAGGGAGTGCTCGCAAGGTATTTAAGTCTATTCAAAGTAAAGATTTAGTACTATGGACAAGTATGATAACTGCATATGGAATGCATGGCCATGGAAAAGCGGCCATTGATTTATTCAATAAGATGAAGGAAAACCTTACCCCAGATCATGTAGCTTTTTTGGCAGTTCTATATGCTTGCAGTCATTCAGGACTGATCGATGAAGGAAGACAATTTTTTGAGATCATGAAATATGAATATCAATTGGAACCATGGCCAGAGCACTATGCTTGTCTGGTTGATCTCCTTGGTCGGGCAAACTGCTTGGAAGAGGCATATGAATCTGTGAAAAGCATGCAGATCGCACCTACTGCTGAAATTTGGTGTGCACTCCTTCGGGCTTGCCAAGTACACTCAAATCAAGATCTAGGAGAAATTGCAGCCCAGAAACTCTTGGAGTTAGACCCCAAAAATCCCGGACATTATGTGCTCGTTTCTAATGTCTTTGCAGCAAAACGAAGATGTAAGGATGCTGAAAAAATTAGAATAAGAATGAAGGAGAGAGGTCTGAAGAAAAATCCTGGATGTAGTTGGATTGAGGTGGGAAACAGGATTCATACTTTCATGGCAAGAGACAAGTCTCATCCAGAGTGTCTCCAGCTAATCAAAAAATTGGATCAAATCACACAAAAACTGGAGAATGAAGGAGGTTATGTGGCTCAAACGGAGTTTGTTTTGCAGAATGTGGAGGAAAATGACAAAGTAAAGATGCTCCATGGGCACAGTGAAAGGTTGGCCATTGCATATGGTCTGCTCAAGACTGCTGAGGGAACCCCCATTCGGATTACAAAGAATCTTCGCGTCTGTGGTGATTGCCATACTTTCTGTAAACTAGTTTCAAAACTCTTTGGACGGGAACTTGTTGTGAGGGATGCCAATAGATTTCACCATTTTGAGGATGGGGTTTGCTCTTGTGGGGATTTCTGGTGAATGTTACATCCAATGATTTAAATCAGACTTGTCATCATCGTTCCTGCTGCGGGTATTGGAATCACTCTCGATTGATCAAGCCATGGTTCCTTATGTCACCCCTTCTGGCCCAGTCTGCTAAGAGTGAACAGAATTATTAATAATTGGCCCAGTGGCGTTGGCCCAGTTCGAAGCCTGACGATGCCAAAGCTGCTATCAAGATTGCCAATTAATTATTCGATTGCGAGAAGTCACTAATAGGACCCTGATTCGGACGGAAATTGCATGTGCCATGCTAGAAAAAGTGCCTAAAAAATGGATGAATGTGTAACCGTATTGATTCCTGTTTTTGTTCATGCCATGGCTGATTTATAATTGTTGTACAGTATGATTTTAACTCGTCTGAAAGCCGTGAAATAATATTGATTTGTAGATATTTTCAGTGTCTTACTTCCCCTAGAGTCTTAATTAAATCAAAATCTTCACATAATTTGCCCAACGAAAATGCGTGAATCTGCTTGACGATAATTTCTGGTCAGCATTCATTGATCAATCAATCTCCAGTGTTCTGCAGTGCGGCAGGTGGCCACTTGTGCTAAATTGAAAGTGATCATAGTAATGGAGAGAGCCTGAGAAATAGAACATAAAGCTCCAATAGCAGGACGCTGGAAACTCTCTCCACCATGCCACACCATGCAATCATAATAGATGGTCACCGCATGCGTGTGTTACGGTTCACACTAAATTGACCAACTTGCGAAAGTGTAGTTTGCTTCTATTCATTGGATCTCACTTGTTCATACGTAGCGCCTCATAAATTTAAGATACGGTAAACATTTATATCTCACTGGAATTCTAAATATAAAGCCGATGAGAGATTCTTGACTTCCTTTAGGAATATAATACCGTCACCGTTGGTATGGTGGGTCCATTATCAGCCTAAGTTTGAGAAGAAAACAAAAGCAACCTGTTATTACAAGTTTCCGGTTTGTTGTCTTGACCGGGAGATGATGTCGCTATAACAAGCCGACCGCCCCTTGCAACCATTTCTCTGCGCAAAAGTACGAGGAAGCTTCGTGACTCCAACACAATACAAAAAAGCGGTTTCTCTTACCACTATTCCACTTTGGTATTCGCTCTTGCTCTTGGGTCTCGGCTCTTATTGTTTTCCTTTTTGTCTTCTCCCTGTTTAGACATCAGTGAAAAATGCTGATTCAGTTAAGCTTTCAACACGCCTTCTCCTCATGCAATAGAGAAATCAAAGAAGCAATCCATGGATGGTTACCCCTAAAAGTTTGATAAATAAATTTCTCTCTTCTTCATTTTTATTTCCTTTGCTTTGTCGTTAGAATGTCAAGTTACAGCCGTGGATGATACTCTCTGTTTTTAGTTTTCTTTTCTATATTTCAAGACCCATGAATAAATGGACTTTGATGCTTTGTTTCTACATGTTGCATTTTTCCTTCCTTACGATACTGTCAAATGGCCCTTGCTTAAGCTGACTGGTAAGTCTTTGTTTCAGAGTTTTTGTTCCTTTTTTCATAGGTTTATAATAACATTTTTGTTCAAAACAGCAGCATATATAAGTATTAAACTTTGCTGTAAACAGAGGAGACATTCAATTCTCTTATTTTAACTCTTTTTGTCAAATGGTGGAGTGTTTATTTGATTGCCAAAACTAAGCAATCTTGGGAAAAAAAAAAAAAAAAGCAACTGGGAATATTTTCTCAAGCAGTTTGAATTATGGTTTCCTTCTGTTGGTTGGTTCTATTTTCTTCGAATTTAAGGAAAAAAAATTTTTTTGGCTGTGTTTTCTTTGAATGTTCATACATTCACTTGTTAAATAATGATTGTTTCTTTTGCTACTTGCTTATTAAGTATGGAAGCAAAAGGTGAACTTTGATACAAAAATAAACAATTTTTTTTATAACGATTACAGGAGTATAATTTCATGAGTAATAATTGACAACTGAATAAATTTTCCTTCTACATGGAACAATGATATGGAACAATTATGTTCTAATTGATGTTACATTAGCCATTTGCTTGTTTTTTAACAAAATATGGTTTTGCTTTTCATTATTTATTCTTTCCATTCGCTTTAGCTTTATTACAAATTTTTAGTAAGCAATTAGAGAAAGTAATAATGGCTTTTTGTTTGCAACATCCTTACATTTGTGGATTCCATAGTTGAGTTGCGTTAGTTTTTCTCTCCAGGAACAGCTTGTTTGTTTTTGTATTCTTTCCCGGAAAATGAATACAGATTCACTTATTCAAACAAGCTTTAATTTAGATTCTCAAATATTGATTCATATTTTACAATTCTGTCATGTTAGTTTTGTGTAGAGAACTGCTGCTTTTGCCAGGAGCCGATTTCAGGAGTTTGTGGCTTTGGGCTTTGATTGAATTTGAATTCAGACTACAACTTACTCATCAAGAAAACAATGAAAGTAAAAGGTTGCACTTTCATGTCTAATTTTCCTGGTAAATTGTATCTTCTTGTTCTCGAAACTCAATCCCCTACAGTGTGAGTTTTCCACTTCCAAGCCTGCTCATACATGCCAAATATTAGGAGGAATTCATTGAATTGAAGCAGAATTCAGGTCAGTCATTTTGTTTATATGGATTAATGCGATCTAACCGTGTATTCCCGTTAAAAGCATTGCCTTCTGCAAACAGGTAGAGTTTTGTTTTGCCCAAGTTTGCAGCAGGGGACAAAGATATATATATATATATATATATATATTTTGGGTTTAGTAATACACTCTTCCCCTCAAGCACCATGACCTTCTGAGCATGACTTGTTGTTAGCGTGCTAGACTACCTTATTAGCCTTCTTCTTCCTATGACCATAAGCATTTGGACATGGAATTTTCAGTGGAGATTGTAGAATGCACGATAGGATGGCGATATGCCCATATGCATTTATTTGGTGGATTTTTAAGCTTTAATGATTGTTCTGCTTTATCCATTCTTTTTGCCTAATATTTGGAATGTCATCTATCAATTTTTACCATTCCAATATGCTATTTTTTTTTACCCATTGAAGTATAGAACAAAAAAAAAAAAAAATGGAACTATTACAAACTCTTTTCTCTCTACATGCAGAAAATTGGGACAAAAGTTTCACTTCTCGGCTTCATTACATGCATACAAAATTACAGATTTCAGATGCTCGATAGTAGAATAAGACACTCTAGGTGGATACACATGGGGTACTTTCTTTTTATGAGAATAGAAGTACAATAGATTGCATACATCATCTTGTTTTCAGAACTCTTATCAAGGAATAAGCCATCAAATCCTTGCAAAAGAATAAACTAACAATCGGCATGTAGCTAGAAAAATCCTGGGTAAAGTTAGAGCAAACCCCCATAAGGTGAGATTGAATCTGGAACTCAATGGTCCCAAGGTCCTTGCCAGACAAGGCATATATCATATATAAGTTAGTGTCACAGCTTGAGGCTGTGAGTAGTAGAGAAAGGAGATTAGAAGAAGATCATTGACAGTTGTCCTACTGTAGAACCTTCTATTCTAACTGCCTGGGCAATCCAGCTCGGTAACTGTTATCTTCAGTGCTTTCTTCCTTGGCATAGCTGTCAAATTAGCTCCTCAGCTTTCAGCTGTCCCTCATACTCAATCTTCATCCTTGGCTGCTTCACTGCAGCTAATTTTTCAGCTTCCAGCTCGTGCAGCTTGCATCCAGTAGCTTCCAGCTCAGCCCACTTCTCGACCCTTAGCTACTTTTTAGCACCACAGCTCATGTTCATTACAGTTAGTAGCTAATTCTGGAATTCTTGTTTTGAAGGCTGAATGATGAGCCGATAGGCATTCTAGAACAAGGAAGGGCCATCAAGAGAAAAATCCTTTTTTTTTTTTCCATTTTTAATCTTTCTTTACCTTGATCCTTTGTTATTCACAAAATTGATGGTGAAGACAAGACAAGGGATAAAAGAAAAAGAAAGATAGAAATATAAAAAATCTAGAATTATGATCTCATTCTGTTGTCCTTCATTGTTAGGCAGGACAGTGGAGTGATTCTGAACTTATGTCATTCTTTCAGAACCTTATCTTATTCTACTTCCGGTTCCAAGCCCGCAGGATGAAGGTTTCCCATAATAGATGGCTTTCTTAACAATTGTGAAGATGATCCTTAACCTCTTGAGATAACTGAAGAAAGGTTTGTCTGAAACAGGTATGAGCTTCACAAACCATGCAATTGGCCATGAGAAAGCTGCAAGTAGGATACAAACTCCCCACTGCCATAGTTTCAATCTCTCTGTATCTGCGAACTTCTTTAAAAATTCCACCATAACCACCTGAAGAATGATAGTTATCCCCACGATTCCCAGAAATAATCTGTTCCTAAGAATGCCTTCAAAAACGTTTTGCTTCTCCAACTTCCTTGCGTTGAACTCATTAAAAACTTGGCAGAGAACGAAAGTATTGAAAATCAGTGTGTCGTTTACCCTGCTAGGCACATTGAATATAGATTCACCTCTAAATTGTAAGATCAAGAGAATAGCTATCTGGTATACTGCTTGGGCCAAAAGATTCCTCCACATGATATTAGTAATTAGGGGCTCAGTTCGACCGACAGGTGGTTTCTTCATTAGCTCCTTAGTGGGCCTATCTGTTGCAAGGGCTAGAGCACCTAATGTGTCCATAATGAGGTTAACCCACAGCAATTGAACTGCTGTCAAGGGAACCTCACCGGCAGAAACTGCTGCAATGAAGTTAATTACAAGAGCTGCAACATTAACGGTAAGTTGAAATTGAATGAACTTTTGTATGTTGTTATAAACACATCTTCCCCATCTTAAAACTGTGGCAACTGAGCTAAAATTATCATCCAATATGACAATATCTGAGCTCTCCTTGGCTACCTCGGTGCCTTGAATGCCCATTGAAAGCCCAATATCGGCTTCTTTAAGTGCAAGGGCATCATTAGTGCCATCCCCTGTGACTGCGACCACATGACCTTTCTGTTTCAAGCACTGTACCATCAGAAGCTTGTCAAATGGAGAGGATCTTGCCATCACCCTGATCTTGTCTACCTTCTCCATTCTCTCATCAGGTGTATAGTTTCGAAATTGAATACCTTCTATAGCTTCTCCACTTTCTTCGTTGTAATCCGGTCCTAGAATTCCGCATTCTGTAGCTATAGCTTTTGCTGTGAAAATATTGTCTCCAGTAATCATTTTGATGCCCACCCCCGCAGATTGGCAAGCTTCCACCGCTTTCTTGACGCCTAGGCGACATGGATCCTTCAAACCAACTATCCCTAGCAAGGTTAAACCATCTTCTTTTATTCTTTGATGTGTCTGTCCGCTATCATCATCACATTCCATCTCTTCTCGTGAGACTTGCTTATGAGCAAAAGCAATGCATCGTAGGCTACTAGCTGCCATGCTTTGGATTATCGTTTCGATTCTGCTCCTTCCATCTTCAGTCATGGACTTTCTGATCCCATTACTTTCATAATATTGTGAGCACATGGCTACAATCATCTCTGCAGCTCCTTTCCAGTGTAGGTGAATAGTATCATCAGCTTTTCTTCTTACTGAAACCCCACTTCGCTTTTTCTCGGAGTTGAAGGTTTCAACATGGAGAATGCTGTATTTTTGCTTCAATTTTTCCATATCCAGACCCAAATCTAAGACAGCCCAAGAGAGAATTGCCTTTTCGGTTGGACTGCCGGAAAACTCAGGTTGGGATCCGGAGAGGGGCTTGCAAACACTACCCGTGGTGTTCAAACCAACACCTTGGTAAAACAATTCACGAACAGCTGGGTCAATGATGTTGGAATGATCTTCCTCAATTGACTCTTCGCCAAGCCAAAACTGGGTTACTTTCATCTGATTTAGTGTCAAAGTTCCAGTTTTGTCAGTACAGATAACTGTAGCTGAGCCCATTGTTTCACAAGCTGAAAGTTGTCTAACCATTGCTTGATCAGCCATCATTCTTTTCATTGAGTAAGCAAGTGTAAGAGTGACAGCCAATGGTAGACCTTCTGGGATTGCGACGACCACGATAGTTACTGCAGCAGCAACAATGCGGACAACTGCATTTAAAATATCGTCTACTTTGGTCTTGCTACCGATGTACTCCGTCTTCCCATTGTCATCTTTTGTATTTCCAGTGAAATAACGAATTAATAAGACTACAAGGACCAGAAAGGCAACCGCAAGACCTACCTTTCCAATCGAAGAGGTTAGTTTATCCAGTCGTTCTTGTAGTGGTGTTCTTTCATTTTTATCACTGGTTATTGAGCTCATCATTTCACCCCATGCAGTGTCCATTCCGACGGATGCTACAAGCATTTGAGCATATCCATCTGCCACCTTTGAGCCAGAAAAAAGGAATGGGTTCCTAGTGGCATCGACTTCCACATGGTCACTCTCACCTGTCATGCTTGATTCGTCCACTTGCAGCGAATATCCATCCAAGAACAGCCCATCTGCTGGAATTTGATCTCCGATCTTCAGGAAGACGACGTCACCAACAACAAGATCAAAAATAGATATTTGTTGACGGCGGCCACCTCTAACAACCTCAACTTTGATGTTGTTGCTTATTTTTGACAACTTGTCAAATTGAGTCTCCTGTCTGAAGTTACTAAGTGCAGAGACAGCAATCACAAGAAAGACAGCGACGAAAATGCTTCCACCTTCATACCAACCCTCTTCGGCGCCATGTTCTTTGATACCAAAGCCAAGAGAAAGAGCAGCACATACCAGGAGGATAAGAATTGTGGTGTCCTTGAAAGCTTCCAGGACGAAGTATAATAATCCTTTTGGAGGTGGCTTGTGGTAGGTATTGGTACCAAACTTCTCTTGCCTTTTTATAATCTCTTGCTCATCATCTCGGATTCCGTTTTCAGGATTTGTTCCAAGAGCAGTAGCAACGCCTTCAACTCCTCCGAGCTGGCGAAGGGAAACCAAGTCTTTCTGTTTCACGGTCTCGACGAGTCTTTTTCGATCAATCTTCGGAGCAAAGGAGTAAGACAAAAAATTTTCACCCCAATGCTGCGAGCTTGATGGTTCAATATCAAGGGCAACGTAAGGATGTAAGTTCGGTATGACAGCTGCATGTTGACCACCTCGTTTCGATATTATCTCCTTTGCAAGGGAAAGCATTACCCGTACAGAATATATCGATGCATAGGCAATGCGCCATCGCCTTTGAGCTTTGGTGAGGCTGGAGCTGGTGACTTGGAGGAGTAACGTACTGCAATCATAAAGTTTATACTTGTCACTGCTAGACATGGTTGTTGCAGAGTTTTAACCTGTTAAAAAGAATGCTTGATTGAACTATATGAGTCGGGAAGAAAAAAGAGTTAGTGTTTTCTCCTTAACCATAGAATGAACTTCTTTCAACTAAAGAGAGGCGAAGCTTAATTTATAAAATTGTATCGGAAGGTTTGGTCAACAAACCGCCCACGTTGTAGCTTGTTACTGACCAGGCTTGGCCTTCCTGTCAATTTCTATGCCATTTATTTGACAAACTAAACGAGAATAAAAATAAGATTTACAAGCTATATGGTCAAATAAAAACCATAGAAATTTCACAGCTTCCAACTACGAGAAAAAAGTGCTCCCTAATTATGCTAATCTTTTCTCTCAAACCCTCATTGTCCTGAGGCAGACACTGCACCTTTAAACTCCTTTTTATAATCCTTTCAAATCAGACTGCAGCAAAATGCTATCAGATTCTCATTCAACTGTATCAAAAGTTACAATCAAGATAAAGTAGTCTGAACACCAACACAAAAACATAATAACGAACATAACACAGTATGTTCAAACACGACAAAAACATAATAACGAATATAATATAATGTGTTTAAACACGATAAATTAAGTTTAAACACGATTAATTTAATATTATCTATAAATATATCATATACATATTTAAAATTTCAATACACTTGCATAATTTATGTCATAATTATATTTATATTATTGATAAAAAATATGAGATATTATATAAATACGTATACACCGATAATAAATCTGCCGTACAATTTGTAACCTTCTCTTAACTTCATTTGGCCGCCCGGAAAATGCGCAAAGACTATTAAGTTTTTGCTAGTTGTAATCAATTGAATGATTGATAATATTTAGTTCATGTGGGCAACCAATAAAAAAAGCAAAACAGAAAGTGGTAAGCAATTTCGTGCTAATAACTTGATCCAACTTAATTGGAAAACGCGGCATTCTGCTGACTCCTAAAAACATTTATAGGTAATTACGTGTGGGGGAAAATTTTCTCCAGCTAGGAAGAATCAAATATACATCATTCATACGGTCCTAAGTTTGACTGCTTAACAGCAAATTTCAATCAATTATCAGCAGAACTCTGGCTGGCTGTATGGCTAGTAATTGATGCTTGGAATTTTATTTATTTTGCTATGCTCCTGCTTTTATTTTTATTTTTTTTCAAAGGTTTCATTATTTTCTGGTGATTTTAACTTGTACATCCTATGGGTTCAGTCATTTTCTCTAGCCGCCATTATTGAAAATCTGTGAATTAATGTACCAAATGTTCTTATCAATGCATGCATCAATGCCTTGATTTTTTTTTCTTTGATTTAGACTACTTATTTCAGTCGGTTAACAAATCAAATTTTAATTCAATTTATTTATATAATTATTTTTAAAATATAATATTTAATAAATTTTAAATTTATATTTTAATATTTATAATTTTTTTAATTTTTATATTGACTGATGAGACGGGGAAAATATTCAGTCACATGGAAACAGTAAGAACTGTTGCTTGGCCGGTTTGCCTTCAGCGTTGGGTTCTGATAATGGAAGACACAACTAAAAATTTCTTCCTAGAAAAGTTTATAGGACTTGTTTTTGCACTTCTTAATCCACGCTCGTTACAATTGGCTTCTACTCTGATTTGTAACCTCTAATTGAGAAGAACTTGGACTACTAAAATGACAACCTATGGCATGTAAGACAACTTAAGTCGCATGCAACAATTTTAATTTTTTTTTTTCCCAATCCCAATGGCCATGGCCACCAATATGTCAAATACTCGAAGCTGACTGGAAAGTATATGGTAACTGCGTTGCAAGTATTTATATTCTCAGACATGTGATCCACCACATAACCAACCTTCACGACTTGTTGGCACAATTGGTATTATTAAAAGGGTGAAGACTGAGGAACCGTTGAGTCATATTCACATCTCATTTTTTTTGTTGCCAAACTTCCCCCAACTCAAAGAAATTTGTGGGGATTAACTACCATCAGTTCATCACTGTAATAATTGAAGAAGAAAGTGGGAGGTGATAATTAATGAAATAAAATATAGTTAGGTCCATCTCGATTCATAAAGTACTCACTTCGATCGAATTAACTATTTTTGACAATGCCTAACCGGCTAAACCTTTTTCTTAATTGACCATACGGTTTTTCTTTAGTTACCTTTTCTTTTTCTATGTTTCCATGGACACACCAAACTAAAACTCCAAATATAAAGCAAGTGTAGGACTATTTCGTAGCATTTTGGGGTCCAAATGTGGATGTTGAGCTTGTTAAATTGTGTACTCCACCAATTGCCATTGAGGACATTAGCCGGAAGATATTGTTAGGTATAGCGAGACCAAGAGCAAGCGTAAACAATGATCTTTCTACGAAGTTCGATACCTTTATTGCATTTGCTTGCCAACTTCATAACAACACAGAATCCTAGTAGTCTAAATTCTCCTTTCTACAAAGTAGCTATCGGCCCCCCATGCTTCAGTTTTAACACGTACAAGTACTAACATCCACGATTTTCTTTTCTTTTCTTTTCTTTAACTTTTCCAAAAGGAAGAACTCCTTGGAATCAAAGGCGCCGGACACGTTCAAATTGGGTTCGGTGTTGTCTACGTTGCTTTGCCTTTAACGTGGTGGAAATTAAGTAGAATAGTTTGACCCTGACGCACGGCAACATCCCTTCTTTAATGCTAAAGTAGTTGAAACTGAACTACAAGCAACTAAACGGAAGTTTCCTCGTAATTTCTAGTTTGTAGAATTGTTCAGCCACGAGCCAACCCAAGTTGCAAGCTTCCAAGACATGATAATATATTCTAATCTATCGCCATCCACGCAACGTCCTTGCAATTTCCACTTTGTACTGCTATCACACAACTGCCGACTATAAATTGTCGTATGGATGTGCGCCGTGCTTTCTGACTTGTTGATTTCTGCTTTTCTTTCATCATTAGATCGTAAAAAAAGGGAAAATGAAAGCCTTGATTCATGCTTTCTATTAACATATATATATATATATATATATATCCACACACACACACATACACACACACGTGAAACCCAATCAAACTTTGATTTTCTATTTTCACGGAGTACCCCATTTTTTTTTATTCCTCTAAAATATTTCTAAAGTAACATCTTCAAGTTAAAAGAAAATCTCCCACGTTCCAATAAGAGAACACCTGAATTTGAATCAAACCTACCGTGGCATTTGTGCTAATCTAATTGAAAGAGTAGTTCCATTTCTTGAAATAAAAGAAATGAAATGTGTGCAAAAGATTCATAGTATTAAGTTTTAAATTCTTATATTTTATTTTATTTACGGAGCAAAAACATCGATGTTTAAAGTGAATTTTTAATTTTTTTAATAAAATAATTATAATTTAAATTACGAATATTAAGATTTGAATTTTAAATCAAATAAATATATGCACAAATTATACGTATCCAATAAATTTGTGGCTTTGGCAACTATCTCAATAGTTTAAATTGATTTTTTTTTTTTGAGGACTTTAGAATTTTAGCAGTAATCACCCTTTTGTTGGCATTATCCAAATTGCAAATTCATTTCTTTAACAAGATGAATAACAAAACTAATTTTGGAATAGTAAAACAACTTACTTGCCCACTACATTTTTATTATAATAAAAGGTTTCATTCAAATTCTAATGGTAAACATTGCGTTTCATCACAAAATTAAAAAATTATTAACATTGCGTGCTCATCTCTTTTAAGGTTCTTACATTACTATTTTTTTCTTTTTCGGGTTGATATCAATTTATTACATGAAACTTGTCCTTTTCTTTTTTGTTTTTTGTCCTTTCTATTGATTGAAACTCGTTTAGGCAAATTTAGCTTAGCCAGCCATCATGTGATTGTGAAGTTCGATAGCGCTATTAAGGGTTAGTTTCTTTCACAATAAATGATATTTGAAAAATATTTTTTTTATATTTTTTTATGTTAATTTGTTTCTGAAAAATGATTTGATTATTTAATAGAAAATACCCTTTGGGTCCTATACGTTTGAAAAGTATATGACATTTTTCAGAAATTAAAGTAAAAAAAGGATCGATTTCTAAATATAGAGATTAATCCCTTCTTGCAGCAAAGCAAAAATGATCAATCACTTGTGTATGATATGAAGATGATTTTTTAAAAAATAAAAGCTCAAGTAAAATTAAAAAAAAATATTAACCTTTTAAACATAGAGATTGATTATTTTCGTACCAATATAAATTTTTTAAAAATTATCAAATAATAACAATATTTTTCATAAAATCATTTAAATAATAAAAAATATCATTTAAAATATAAATTTGTTTTCAAAAATCTAAATAAACATATCTAAATTTAATTTCAGAGAAATTGTACCATTCATATTTAGTGTAGTTGTCAAAGTCTGAGAGCCGTGGGCATAAGTTTCCAATTTTAAAACCGGATAATGATGCTTGACTCTAAGAAACCAAGGCGATTAAAGAAAATCAAGTGAGCCCATAATGTAAAACAACAGGCTCGATTGTGCTAGCGCTTGTCATCTACGACAATGACATAAAGCGAGGTGAGATATTTCTAGTCAGGCCAGCAACCACGGCAGGCGCTGCATCATTTCGACTTTTCTTGGCGGTCAGGATTGGGAGTCAATCTGCTACTTACCAGTGTCAATTCCGCCGCTTCATCTAGAAATATGAATCAGTGAGGCTATAAGAGTGTATGGCACCAACCGGTTCTGCCAACTCTCCCTCACCCAGAACTCCCCCGAAAGGTAAAAAGCAAGATCAACATGTTTTTCGCTTAGAAGTAAGGGTCCAAGTCATAGGCAAGTGCATACTGATGATTGAAACCCAAATACTTGCCCAACCCCAAGTACAGTTACATAACGCCCAAAATAGAAACAAAAGAGATCACAGTATTTGTATGCTTCGGCCCAGGGTGAAGGGTAGTCGGTTGGGCCGGAAATTATGGGGCCTCGGACTAATGGGATGGGTTGGTCCAATTCCCAAAACAAGTTCTCCCGTGCGTGGAAAACGCAGAGTTAGACGATTGCAACCACCAAAAAAAAAAAAAAAAAAAACCTAAACTGTAGACCTTGATTTACATCAACTTTGATTTATTATGTTTAAAATTGGGATTAGTAAGTGGCAGAAGTTGAATCCATGGCTAATGGTAACTGAAGCTTTTTTCTGTCTTTTTTAAAGCTGAAGTTTATAATTGATCAGCATCAGCTTTTCCTTAACTTTTTTAATTTAATACCTTTCCTTTCCTTGTCCCATACTTAGCTTCAATTATTTATGTATATCTGAAAATTGTCTAGTCATTCTTCATAATTGTACCGTGCTACGAATGCTTACAATTATTTGCAGTATAACAACAGCTGATCATTAATAATTCTAGATTCAGTTCCAGGTTCTTCGTTTATTTTTAGAAGGCCATCATCATCCTTGCAAACTCCTCATAGCTGACGACTCCATCACCATCTAAGTCGGCTTCTTTGATCATCTGTTCTGCTTCTTCTACTGTTAGTCTTTCTCCCAGATGCACCATCACTTGTCTCAACTGCCCTCCAAACATGGAATTTTGTTAATGGATAAACATTAATTTCCTCGCATTTAGATGAAGAATTTGTAGTCAGACTCAAAGATTCTGAATATTAAAAAAAAAAAAAAAAAAAAAGAAGCATCCCTCATACGTTATTAGACTTAGTATTTTGGGTCAGAGTGTTAGTATTGGACTTTTAGACTCGTTCGAACTTCAAATATGGCTGGGGAATTGAAGACTGGGGAGGAACGAAAGAGTGGATAAGGGTGTTGACAATTGATCATGAGTTGACAAATAACAGAATGATGGCCTTTGAATGCTTGATCTAATTGACAGTCCATGACATCTAATAGCGATGATTCGATATTGTTAAGATTGAACCATGTTCGAGCCCAATGTTGCAATTAATTATGTATGTTTTTACCTCATTTGCTGATATAAATCCATCTTGATCCCGGTCGAATACTTTGAAAGCTTCTTTAAGTTCATCCACCACATTTTCCTGTGAGATTTTCATGTTTGCATCATTCGAGCACAAATATCCAAAAATAAACCACAAAAAATAAATGAAGATTTACCGTTTGTAACAAAATGTTTACCTTCATTTTTCTTGCTATGATATTTAAGAAATCTTCAAATTCAATCTCCCCATTGCCTTCAACATCAACCTCGCTAATCATGTCTTCAAGTTCTTCTTTTGTAGGGTTTCCATCTAATGTCTGGACCATTGACGCCAACTCTTCCATGGTAATGAAGCCTGCATTTTAGATCATTGTTATGCAACTAGACTCTAATGCAAGTATTGAATATAAGCATGTGTCTAATACAAGTATATTTAATTTTTTAAAATAAAATCATATTTTCATACTTATGTTCACGAATAATTAAAAAATAAAAATTAAAACAACATAGAATCAATGTTATATGTTCAGAGAAGAGAGGAAAAGATGCATAAGTAATGGGAACATAATCTTGCTAACTAATGAAAAATAATGAGGGAAGAAATTGATACATACCATCTGAATCTTTATCGATCAGGCAAAAGGCTTCGCGAAACTCGGCAATTTGATCTTCTGTCAATGCATCTGCCATCGTGATTTCAGCTTTAATTTGGAGCTGATTACTCTAAACAATATAACTCTAGCTAGAAGATGTGGTGCTGCATTCAATGTAAGGTGAGATATAAAGTGGGAGTTGGTAAGGACTGATGAGCCAATAGTCTACATTCCATTCAAAGCTAGAAAATTTCTAGAAAATTAGTGAGGCCTTTGAATCAACCCCTAACAATGGGGTTTAAATTTTCAATGAAACTCTATGGCCTGGATTGCCCACATTCCACCTTAGGGTCAGATAGACCATGACTTTTATTTTTAACCGATATTTTTACTAAATTTAATATAAGTAAAAATATAAATATTGAGATTTAATTTTAAATTTAATGAGTAATATATTTATTAAAAATAATTATATTAATTAATCAGATTAAATTTAGTATTTAAATATAACAATCTTTGATTAAATAATAAATAATTTTTTTGAGTACTTAGTTTGTTGATTGATTTATTATTTAAAAAATAAAAATAAAAATAAAAATTCTATTTTTTAGTAATAATAAAAAAAATTAAAGAAAAAAAAGGGTACTTCAAATAGCTCTGGTCAAACGGATTATAGTTTAGAGATTTTTCTAGCACATGATTGGGACGGCTGCAAATCCCATTGTTGAAAATAATCATGATTTTCTGCCCTTTACAAATGATGATAGATTGAAATGATGGCTATCCTATTGGACAAGACTAAAAGAAAAAAAAAATGGCAGTCAATTTTGAACAAACATTAAATCTATTTCACATGGAGTGGGGCATGGACTAGTACTAATTTCCCAGATTTCCACATGCCTTATTATTTGCAATCCAAATGTTAAGATAATAACATAAAACCCAGGAAATATTATGTAAAAGCCTATTTTCAAGTCTTTTGCTAGATGGAATGTCATTAGAATTGAGCTCCAAAAAAGATGAATCAATTTTGATAACAAATGAAGTGATAATCAAATTCAGATATAAATCTTTCATATGAAATTGAAATTAGCCATTTTGCCAATTATCCTTCGGTTTTTGCTACAGAAAGCTAATATGGTATACGTAAACAAGCTTGAAAACCAGAGTAAGAACAATGTGAATTACTTAATAAAAGTTGGTTCATTTAAGAAATGCAAAACACCCTTATAGCTAGAATACAGGTTTTCTAGACATACCATATGAGTAAACTAAAGAAACATATGGTACTTGAAAGGTCCGAAGCTCTGGTCTCTCTTCATATAGGTTGACCCTCTGGCACAAGTTGCTGCCATGGCACCCAACACGAAGCGCACGAGAAATACAAATGGATTTACTGGCTTCGATACATCCTCTGCCTTCGGGCTAAGCTGCATAAGAATACAGTTGATTATGAACCAAAGGAATCAGTTCCGTACATCTCTAGTTGCGCATATCTATATATTCTCCGAACTTGGGTGTTAATATCAAATATAATAATTTTTATTTTTTTTAATTTTTATGTATTTAAAAAATTATATATATATTTATATTTAAATATATATTAAATATAAATATCGAATACGAATATTTTAAAAAAATAAAAAATTAAAATAATATAATTGAAAAATCGCATTCCACTGAAAATGTGTGCACCTAAAAGACTAAAAGATAAGACAATCTTATAGACCAATGAAATCAGTTCAATACTTTTATAGCTCTGAAAAATAACATTCTGTTTCCTTAATCAAGCGTCAGCTAAAAATTTTTTTCATGCCATGTAAATACAAAGATATATTTAAAAAATTAGATACCAAAGACCTGCATTAACTATTTTTCCTCATACCCTTTATCATCATTTATGACAATTAATCCCTAAATGGCAGCAAGTACAGTTTCAGTCAACAGATTTGAATAATATTGAATGTATGAGATAAAATACATGCAGAGGTAGGCTCATGGCCGACAAATAGAGCTTGTAACTGCATCTCTAAACACGTCAGTAGGGAAAAGAATTACTACATGTAGCAGTGACCACTTCAAAAATTGATTATGTTCAAAGCAGAGTCCCCAGATGCAGGTTTAATACCGGTTACGGAGCACCCCATGATCAAACCATGTCGGCGAACTCCACGATACCATTTAGGCCTAATCCTTTTGAGTTGGACATCCTTAAATCCACCCTTTTCAAACCATTCGATGTACTCTTCCTCCTTAGGGAAAAGCATCCAAACGTCCGCAAAGAAGCGAGACAACCAAAATGTGGGGTACACGGGACCAATTAAGCAGGCTTTCCCTCCTAGTTTCAACACCCTGTATGCTTCTTTGATGCCTCTTTGTGGGTCTGGCCAGTACTCTACGCCGAAAAGCCACTATAGCATATTCCCAGTCAGACACAGTATTCAAGTTACTATCTTCTCCATTCGCCCCTCTCTTAAATTCAAAACAAATCGTCCATGCAAACCAGCTAGAAAATCTACCATAATTATAATTGTCTAGATTGTACTACGGGATGCCTCAGTTGACAGTATCTATATATTTGCTTGTATATATATGCTTAGTGCATTTCGAGTAAACAAATAGTATAGTCCTGATAACACCAAAAGGGTCGGAAAATATACCTTCCAGCAGACACATATCTATCGGCATAATCGGTAGGAAAAGGGAGATCTTCTGCATCACCTTCAATTATCTTGCATTCCTTCAGAGGCTCCTTCTGTTTAGCCTTGGCAAGCTGGTGCGGAGATAGGTCAAGAATTGTAACATTCTTGGTATCCACATACTTAACAATACCCAAAGTAGTGAAACCAGTTACACCACCAACATCCACAACTACCATGTCCTTGTCATTGAGATCAGCTGGCTCAAGTGCATCATCTCTCATGTCCTCAGTACAATGACCTGGGTTTATCACATGGTCATGGACAATTGAGAGGGCTCTGTAGAACCAAAATGCCTCTTTTTTTGTGTTGTATGAATCTTGGTTTTGAAGCTGGCCTTGACGCTGATAAGCTTCACTTTGGGGCCATCGTTGTTCCTGGCCTGGACATTCTTGCATTATGGATTAAACTCACATTGGAAACCTGTTTTCCATAAAAACCTGACCCCAAAAAACCAATCTTTCTCGGGGTTGCCTCTCCGATGAGATTTAAGTTTTCAGCTCCATTAAGTATGGAAGAAGCCATGGATTATATGCAAAAAAAAAAAATACCCACAAATTAAGAAGTTGCAATCTTTACTTGAAAGATTTGAGCGAATACCAACTATCAAGATAAACACTCACCAGCCGAATCTGGTGGTTGGTTCAGTTATGGTTGGGCCTAGCCTATTATTCATGTAAGGACTGAAGAAAAGAATGAGCTAAGACTAACGATAACATTAGCCACTAGCCAAGACAGCCAGCTAGCGTTCAGCAACTTCGGTTTAGACTTGAGACTTGAGACTTGAGTTGAGAGATTGTGTTAATGGTCACCACAGGATTAAATTATTTTTTGGTTTATTATTTTGCTTGGAGCTTATATTTTATACATGTGACAAGGGAATTAATGGTTAAAATGTTTGAGAAATAAGAACCAAATAAGAAGGGGATGGGGGAGAGCTATAAGTCTTTTGTCAATCGTGGACTCTTAATAGCCAAAGTGCTAACAGTCTCCAAACTCTCAAGTCTCAACCCTAACGACGACGCATTAAAATTTGTTGGCTGTAGCCTTTATTATATACTAAATAGGGGAGATATCCTTTTCATGCTTTCAATATCTTTTTCCTTTTCTTTTTTATCAAAAAAATTTGCAAATAATATATTTAAAATTTATGAAACAAATTATTAATTTTTGTATTTAATATAATAGTATTATAAACTTTATATTAATTAATTTAAAAAAATTGTTTTAAAAATATTAGTCTGCAAAACCTTTGTCAAAATACTGAGAATATAAGAAAAAACATATTATGAATTCTAAAGAAGATTATGATTTTTTCGAGTGAGCAATGCCATTACAACAATTTTAGGAGGCCAACATGATCGTAATATTTGCAAATTTTGAGTTTTTTTTTTTTTTTTTAAATTTTGCCATTGGATGTGAAGATTTTTAATAGTTTAAGATTGGGAACTTGGGAAGGCAAAGACTCAAAGTCAAGGGCTATGGGCCCAATGCCTCTTCCAATTTAACTCATTAAATTAAATTGACTAATAAATCCGGCTAAGAGTAAAGATAATCCGGGTTGAGCTCTTTTTTCAGTAATTTTGTATTTATTATCTTTAATATATAATTCACTTATAAATTATAAAAAATCATATTACGTAATGATAAATAAGAAATAATAGAATAGATCCTTCCCTCAACAATGCCACTACCACATCCATTTTCTATTTCTAGCTTTCCTTTAACAAAAACTATTATTAATGGTTGGGTATTTATTGGCATAGGTTTGAGATGTCGACTATCCTAATCTAAACACTAAGGGAAAAAAATGTTATTACTTGTAATAATGTTGGGTTTGTGTTGTTTTGAACATTGAAGAAACAAAAAGGGAAAAAAAAAACAAGGAATTGTGTGTGACACGAGATATATAATGAAAAATGTTGTACAGTTTAGATTTTCATTCGCAACAGGTAACAGGCAACAAGGTGTGCATTGTTTTTTTGTCTAACTCAAGAATCAAAGGCAGCCACTTTCAGTCTTGGCAAGGCAAGGCAAACAATCACTTTTGGATATTCTGGCGAAATTGATTATGTCTCCAATATTTGACCAATAATGACATGTTCTAATTGTCTAATTTGGCCATAATTCACAAGCATTTAAGACATAACCAAACCAAAATATATTTAATGGTAATAATGTAACGGGGCATGTGTATATAAAACTATTGTCCCTTTCATTTCAGGAATTTTTTTTTTTTTTTTTACTTAAAAGGTGAATTAGGTGATAATGGACTTCGATCAACATTCCTCACTGTATTTAGATAATCCGAATCTCTTTGAAAGCAATAAATATAGTATATTAAACACGAACAATGCCAAATGAATTGTTTCTCATCTAGCAAGCTCCTTCTTTCGAAAGTATCATATAAGCCCAAACAAGCTCCAACTAAGTTTCGTCGGTAATTCCATTGCTCAGACTTTAGGCTTTTGGATGGTCCGTCGCATCATGAAAAAAAAAAAAAACCCTCACATATTAATTTCTTTTGTTAAGACTTTTGTGAGTTTTATTCTCTTACACACTCAAAATGGCGAAACTAGCCCTATAGATAACAAAGTCCACTTACCCAAAGACATAAAAACACCAAGGTCATAAATGTATTTTCGTTAGGGCGCGGGCGTCGACAATAAATTTACAAAGAAAAGGACATTATCCAGGCATCTTACAACAAAGTTTAAAAGCCTCTTTGCCTCCAAACTTGCTCTTTATAAGCACTTTCTTGATGCTCCCCGTCCCTTCAATCCTGATTCTGCTTTGCATCTAAATATTATTTACTGTGAAACGACGCATTCAGCTGGACAAGATTCAACCGAAATGTCTTTACCGGAAACTTGCTGCCTGATGAGGCACGCCTATACTGGTTGAACGAAGGTGACAATGCTTGGCAGCTCACTGCAGCCACCCTGGTTGGCCTCCAAAGCGTTCCAGGACTAGTAATCTTATACGGGAGCATAGTGAAAAAGAAATGGGCTGTCAACTCGGCCTTCATGGCCCTTTACGCCTTTGCTGCGGTCCTCGTTTGTTGGGTCGGGTGTGGGTACCGGATGTCTTTCGGGGACAAGTTCATTCATTTCCTAGGAATGCCCAATGTTTCGTTGGACGCTCAGTATCTCATCGAGAGGACCTTTCTTGGCTATTTACCAAATGCAACCATGATCTACTTCCAGTTTGTGTTTGCAGCTATCACCTTGACTCTGGTAGCCGGGGCACTGCTTGGAAGGATGAATTTCCTTGCATGGATGTTGTTTGTGCCACTCTGGTTGACATTTTCCTACACTATAACTGCCTACAGTATTTGGTGCCCTGGGTGGCTGGCTAAGTGTGGCATTATTGATTATTCAGGAGGATAAGTCATTCATTTATCTTCTGGTGTGGCTGGTTTTACTGCAGCTTACTGGGTAATTTCTGTAATATATAATTACTCGATGATAAATTTAAAAGATTAAAATTTTGATTTTGAGTCACTGAGTAAGTTATTCTAAATCATGGTGAAGCTTGGACCAAGGACTACCAGGGAGAGGGAGAGATTCCCACCAAACAACATCCTGCAGATGCTGGCCGGGGCTGGACTACTTTGGATGGGATGGACCGGCTTCAACGGTGGTGATCCGTATACTGTTAGTACGGATGCATCATTAGCCGTCCTTAATACCCATGTTTGCACTGCCACAAGCTTATTGACATGGCTCATGCTTGACATTATTTTCTTCGGAAAACCCTCCGTGATTGGTGCCACACAGGGCATGATCACTGGTTTACTTTGCATCACCCCTGCAGCAGGTAAAACAATATGTTCACGATATTATCGATAAATGCATCAATATAGTTTAATCCTAACGTATTTACTAAATTATCATCTGCCTCGAACAAAATGCAACTCGATAATTACCTAGGAAAATTTATGTTGCTAATGAGAACCTGCTTCATGCTAACAGGTAGACCTGAAAATGTTAGCATTATTACACGCATATTATTAAAAAAATAATTAAAATACGATATAATATGAACATACAAATGTCTTAAAATCTATATAATAAGAATTATTAACGTATGCAATTCATTCGTCTTGATTAGGAGTCGTGCAAGGATGGGCTGCAATATTGATGGGAATTATGTCTGGTAGCATCCCATGGTACACCATGA
Source organism: Adansonia grandidieri (assembly GCA_038382065.1). Classification (NCBI taxonomy): domain Eukaryota; kingdom Viridiplantae; phylum Streptophyta; class Magnoliopsida; order Malvales; family Malvaceae; genus Adansonia; species Adansonia grandidieri. The sequence goes on from JBBYHK010000004.1 coordinate 10,561,195, forward strand.
TGGTCTTGCACAAGAGGATATGGCTTCTCAAGCAAGTTGATGACACAATGGCAGTGTTCCAAACGCACGCCATAGCAGGCAGCCTAGGAGGCATCTTGACTGGCATGCTCGAGGTGCCTAAGCTCAACCGACTTTTCTACTTAGTACCTGATTGGCAGCACTACATTGGCCTTTTGTACGGATTGAATAGCGGGCGCACCACAGCAGGATTCAGGCAGTTGGGTATTCAATTGCTAGGGATCCTTTTCGTAGTGTCCGTCAACGTAATCATGACGAGTCTGATATGCTTGCTGATCAACCTGGTGGTTCCGCTGAGATTAGCTGAGGACGAATTGCAAACTGGGGATGATGCAATCCATGGCGAGGAAGCTTATGCACTGTGGGGAGATGGGGAGAAATATGAATCTAAGCTGAATTCTGTTTATGATGAATTTCCACCACCCACAAACGGTGGTGAGGTTCAAATGGCTTGATTTGATGGCGCTTATTGAAGATACTGGCCGTAGAGGATCTAATTACATTTCATGAATTTTAACATATTTATCTATTTATGTTTATTTTATACCATTTTTAATTATTTTTATCATGTAATTATGTTTGTATTGTATAATGGTTCTGTCATGTAAGTCTAGATCTATTGACGTTCCGAAGTTTTGCCTGAATGTTTGTTTCCAATATCGTAAAGAATTACATATAATGATCTATACTCCTGTAATTCTAGTTGAATACAAATACGATCATTTCGATCATAATATTTCAACTTTGCATATGCTGATCGGCTTTTGGGTTGGATTTTTGTTGTCAATTCGCGTTCCCATTAAGAGTATTATTACTCTTTCCCTCATCAATAATATATTTCAGCTATATATAATCCAAAAAAATATCATACCTCTATATATTGACATATTGTGTATTATGTACGAGTGACACCAAAAATTTCATTCTTTCCTCAACAAAAGAAGAAAATGGAAAGAAAAAGAGAAACCTACACGGAACTTTTTCTCCCTCTACAAAGCCTCTGATGACAATAAATACTTAGAATTTGGATAAGTAAAAAAATATATATTTAATTTAAATTTAAATAATAAATTCATTCGAATTTTTTAATAATTATATAAATTAAAATTCAGATACTAAAAAACAAAATTCTGACCAACTACCGACTCCGTTAAAAAAAAGTGATGTGATTTCTATAGAGTAAATACTACGGTATTAAGAGCACAAGGAGTTTTTGGGTTTTTTAATTTTTTTAAATCATATCCAAAACTTGGTGCGAAGCCAGTAGTCTACTTGTGCACGTTTGCCTATAAATTAGATATGGCAATGAAAGATGGATGAAACTGGGACTTACAAATATTAATACACGTTTTAAATATTTTATTTATTTTTACAGATATCTCATCCTCTTAAGAACATAATTTCATTTCATTATTTTCATTAAAAACATATTAAAAATTTTCTTTAAAAAAAATAGCATATTTTTATCATGATTTTTTTTCTTTCAACTTAAAATATTTTTTTTCGAAAATATGATATATGTTTTTATTTTTCATGACGTGTCAAATCTAGTGTATATATATATATATATATATTGTAATATGAATGGGTGTTAAGGGGATAATAGAAAAAGACAGCGGTGAAAGGCACTGTGCCTAAGTGGGATTGGACCTGTTTGCCTTGCCTATCAACCACAATGCAGAGAAACCCATTTTGCTTTAGCTGTTCTTGAAAATACAGCATTTTTCTGCTGGCTGCCAACCACAATTTCTCAACGTTGTCGTACAATAATAATAATAATTTTTTATTAAACCCCAAAAATTATTTGATTTAAAAATAATAATTTTATACTTCAATAACAAAATAAAAATTTTACAAATAAAATTAATAAAATAATATATATTTTATTTATTTATATTTTTTAAATATAATTTTAAAAAGTGAATTAATTTATTGATTTTATTTATTAAATTTTTTATTTTTTCATTGATACATAAAATAATAATTTTTATTTAATTAAAACCATAAAAAAGAAAAGAAACGAAATTGACATAATAAAACCCGTTTGGAATATGAAACGAGACATGAATGGAGGTTATAATGGTCTTTTCAAGTTACGGAGAAAAGAAAAGGAAAAGCTCGTTTTACAAATATTATTTTATTATTTAATATCTAATTATTTTGGGAGAGGGGGGGGGTCAGAGATATCGAAATCAGGAAAAAAAACGAACAGCTTTCGAAGAAAACAAACAGTAAGGAAGAAAAGTCGTTTACTCGTTTCCATGTTCAGAGTTTTTAGAGAGAAAAGGAAAGTAAAAGATCAAAGCTTTTGTACGAACAAATTCAGATCCGAAGGTTTAAAAAGTTTGTTTTGGTTGCTTTTAATGCAGTGAAAATTCCAAATTCTAGAACAAGAAAAAATAAAACAAAGAGGGAAAGAAATGAAATCATCCGCGTCGTTTTCGGAATGAGCAAGTGGCATTGAATTTGAAACTTTTCCAGCAACCAGCCGAGGCGAGCGAGCGAGTAGGAATGGAGTCAGAAACGGCGTCGTCGACAGATGAACAGCGAGCGGTTGGTACAGCAGCTGATAGCAGAGGTAGGCATCGGATTCTTGCTGAACTCAAGCGTGTCGAACAAGAATCCAGGTTCCTCGAGGTTAGCCTTTTTTTTCTCTTTTCCATGTAGTTGTTAAGTTGAGCTAAGTAGACGACGACAGCGGTGGCTTAGAGCTATTGCAAGAGAAAGCTAAGATCTTTTTGATTCAGGATTTAATGGGGGGATAACGATTCAAGGCAGATCTTAAAATTGTGTGGTTAATACTTTTCTTATCACTTTAAGGGCCATCCTAATTCTATAGGCTTTTGATCATGTTTGGATGTTATATTGTAATATTTTTGCAAAATTGTAATTCTTGGACTTGCAGAAATATTTTATTATGATCGCTCAATATAGAATGTGCTAAACTTTTTTTTTTAATTAAATTTGCTGATAGTCTTCAATTAGTCTTTTTGTAATCATAAACACCTCAATCTTTATTGTTTCCCATATGTTATTATGAAGAATTAGGTCAATATTCATTGCTTAGTGTGATGGTGTCATCTCTCCATCATGGCTTGTAGTTTTTTGAATTGGTTTTGAATTGTATTGCTATGGTTCACTTTGATTGGTAATTCTTTCCATGAATATAATAAAGAAAGCTTTAACAATGTTGTGCAATTGCACCACATAAAAATTATATAGTGGCAGGTATTTGCCTTTGATATCTTTTAGCACTCCATCGAAATAGATTTGCATATCGAACCTATGATAATCACTTCTTGCATTCACTTTGGACAAAATTTTGTAACGTCGATTTGTTCCTAGGTATTTAAATTATGCCTACTATATCTAGGCAGACCTAGAACTTCCTAACTATTAACTGGCAAGCATGTTAGCGGATCCTTAAACTTGTGACCAATCCAATTGGCGAGTTGTAGGTCATTGATTCATAGACTAAGGCCTTGTCCCGCCCTTTTTTGTCTATCTTTATTGCTGGCAGATGACGAATTCAGTATTTATATCAATGTGATTTGTTTTTCTTTGAGCAATAATCATACTTTAATGATTCAAAAAGTTGCTGTTTTGCTGATGTACTTTTTCCAGGAAGAGATGGAAGAGCTTGAGAGAGCAGATAATGTCTCAACACTGTGTAAGGAGTAAGTTTTTGAGAACCAAGTTTTTCTTTCCCATCAAGTTGCAAAAGTAGAAAGTAGGAGGGGCAGTGGGAGGAATTTTTAGAACCTAAAGGATTATCATTTATCAATATATTTGAAAAAAAACTCCATGAAGAGGATATCCAAAAATCCTTCTCTTTCTGCGAATAATCATTTAAGATATTGGTATTGATCAGGATTTCTTGATCTAATTATTAGCTCGTCAGCTCTCAGTATGCTTCTCACGGTTTTGTAGCACAAATATTAGTGTGTTTGTACCTAAATTGTATGGTAACTTGTTTGATCCGGATTAATGTCTACCTTTTTTTCTCCCATCAGATTGCTGCTTAGCATGGAGACCAGCCCCGATCCACTACTGCCATTGTAATTACAATAACTTGTTATTTTGTTCTCGTGTTCCCTGTTTTAGATCAAGTTGTTTTTTTACCTCTAATGCTCGGATTTGATCTGATTACAGAACAAATGGTCCTATAAACCCATCATGGGATAGATGGTTCGAAGGGCCTCAAGACGCACAAGGTTGCAGATGCCAGATTCTCTGATTTGAAGGCAATATAATAACATTTGTTGCCAAGATATGTTTACATTATAACATACATGTTAACAAGTTTCCGTCTTGATTGTTAACAAATATTCAAATTGACTCTTTTCCACCGTGTGCAATGCCAAAATTTTGGGATTGTATCAAAATTGAATGTAGAATTCTATTTATTTTTTTTAAATGTTCAGACGAAATGTGTATATCAGTAGATCTACTGCAGAAAATGAGCTTCCAAACAATCATGCTTTTGTTTGATTTCCTCTTGTATTTCCTTTTTTGGTTTAGCCCTTATCGTAAGCATGAATTTCATCTCTCTTCCACATATTCTAAATAGGGTTGTGCTTTCTGCAAAATCGATCTTTTTTAATATATCTAATCAACCATTTTAATTCTAATATCGATAATTACCAAAATTGAATTAATTCGGTTGGTTCTTTGGGTTAAAGTCGATTTTGTATGCTTCTATCAATTTTTTTATCACTAATTTTAAATAATAATTTTCAACAATCTCTACCCAATCAAAAGGATCAATTTTTCAGCCTGGTTAAGATTAGATGCCTGTGGAGCTGGGAAAACAGGAAGCGGACGGATGAGCTTTGCTATTGCAATATTGTTAGTCGATTGATTCCCCCTGAGCTATTGTCAGAGTTTCAATTGGATTCTGAATCGGAATTTGGTAGAACTACCTGATTAACAAAAGCCGCCGGCATGAGGGTAGCCCATATGATTAGCTTGACTTTCTGTTATGTTCGTGTAATATTGAAAAACCCTTATTTCTTTTTTTTAATTTGACTTTCTTTTATCGTATTAACTTACACAAATTCAACTCCTGTAATCATTTTCAATTGAAGCTGCTTTCAGCTTACACGAAAGTTTAAAAAATAAAAAAGCACCAGAGTCCGCAGGAGTCTGCGAATAAATACGGAATCATCGAAAGCTAAGAATGCGACGGCTATTTCCTACATATGATCCTTATTACAAAACGGAATGAAATTCTTGAAATTTCCTCAGTCAAATCAACTTTCATAAGGCATGAAACGGAATTCCTGTTATTGGCTCTAAGCTTCAACATGTAAACACTCAATTCCTCCAAATAAATGAACATGTTATATACACCGGAAAGGTTATATAACGAGGAAGGTTGAAGGTCCCGCAGCCGCCTGCAAGAGATTTAGCAGCAATAGCTCACAGATCCCCTGAAATTGTCATTGGTCGAGCGGTGGAGCCTCGAACCAATTGAATCCACACACGTGATCAGATCACAGAACATTGCGCAGACAAAAGGTGTCTGAGCTGGAGTAGGTGTTCTTCGTCGGAAATATTAAGGGAGAGGCGGAGATTTGTTAACAGGGACTCCTGCTCCCAAGTTAAAGGACCTGAAGCATACAATGCCTCAACTGTTGACTTGTAAGCGCGAAGCTCTAGTTCATGGATATCGACTACTTTGTCGACAGGGGACAAGGGTGAGTCTCTTTTGCCAGACAAAGAAGGGAATGATGACTCAGCATCGGAATGATCAGGTGGGTTTTGCGATGATTTATGAGAAATTTGGTCAGCATAGTCAGCAACACCATTAAAACTACAGCTAGCAACTGAGCATTGGTCACTATTTTCAGTAGACCAAACAGGCCTAGATAAAGAAGAATCATAGCGAGGAATTGTTTCCTCCATTCTGTTATTCTTCTTAGTTGACTGCTTAATGAATTTTTCATCAATCCCTGCATAGGGCCAAGAAAAATCATCCACCTGGTTAAAAAAAGGAAGTGTTCTCCTAATAGTTTCAGCGCGGCCTCTAGAACAAGCAGGTGATTTCCTCGCCTTGAAGGTTCCTCCAAAGAGTTTCTCCACCTTGCATTCTTCAGATTCAAGGGCATAGCCTTTACTTATGGTTACATTATCAGCCCCAGCCTTATGTTTTCCTTCAGATCGCAAAGTTTTCCTCATACATAATAAAGTCCTGAAACGCAAGCCACCAGCACAGTGTGGAATTTTTGGTGTAAAATTGTTGGCCAAATCTTTACCCCGAGCAACCTGCAATCACATGTAGTCTGATTTACAAATAATACTGGTAGCAGTAGGTTCAACACATAAGAAAAGACTTATTATAACAAGTTTGTTCTTAGGGTCTCTCACAGTATCAAATCGTAAAAACTACCATGATTATTACAAGCATAGCAGTAAGGACAGACTTTTCCTAGCCAGTTTTTGAAATAAGCTAACTCTGCCAGTGACCCTCACTCGTAAGGACATTTACGTCACAGATGCGAGTTTGTAACATTATTCTGAGTTTTCTCACTAGTTAAGTAGTAGTAATGTTTTTCCATTTTACTAGCTATTTTTTCTTTTCCTATATTCTGTTAAAATAATATTAGCAATGAAATCATTGGTGGGAGTAACATCTCACTTCAAAACTAGCAAAAACAGCTCTTTCATTGCAAAACTACTTGCCAACTGCCAAGCATCAGTAGACTCAAGCAAGAATGAAGTTCATATTATAAATATTGAAAGGCAATTGCATTGATACCTAGTAATGCAGTTTTGATAGATAGACTTCTAATGAGACCATTAGAAAAAGAAGAAAATCAAAGGCAACAAGAAGATATTTTCTTGAATACTTTCAAAAGGATTTATCATGAGTTATGCTTGATTAGACGCTTGGATACAAAACTCCAAAGATAAACATTTCAAAAAGAGAATGTAGGGCAAAAGAATGATGAATATAAGCCATTACCTTCCCAACCACCATCCACCTATTGCCATGCCAAGCCTGCCTAATCCTTAAACTTGATGCATGAAATTCCTTGAGTTGGATGGACCCAAAGAACTTAACAACAAATGAATCATTGTTCTTTAACACCTTGACGACCTTTCCTATCCTCCAACACCAGATATCAAGCACCTCAGCTATGTCACCAACTTCCCAACTCTTCCTATTTACATATGGAGGCAGCGGTCTAACATCCTTCACTGACACCTTCTCCACCACTTGTTTTCCTTCGTGGTCTGTAAACAGTTTGTACCTAACAGTATAGCTGTCAACATCTGCTGAAAGTATGTTACCAGTAAACCAGGAGCCACACGGATCGTCTTCTCTTCTCAAAACCTCCACCGAATTCCCTTTTCTGAACCACATTTCTTTCAAACTTGATTATGCTTAATCCTGGAAAACAAGAGTAAAAAGGAAAACAATAATTAATACTACTTGCTTCCAAAAATATGAAAACTATGATATCTGAAGGTGTTAATGCAAGTATCAAGATAGATGGTTGAAAACCTATATGAGATTTTGACCTCTGATATTAGCAGATCCTTGTGACTCATTAAAAGTCCTAAAAAGATTTAAAAGTTTGGAACTTCTCGACTCAATTCAGCTATAAGACATGGAGCCTTCAATTTTAAAAGATGAAATCAGAAATCTTCAAGAACTGAATGAAACAAGGTTATAGAAACATAAACAGATATATAAAAAAATAAGATTGATACTACAAATAGGGACATTCTACACCAAAAACTCAGATGAACTCATGGGAACCAGTTTTTATTGACAGAGTTGTCAATCAGCAAATGGTTTCAGAACTACCTCAAAACATCAATCAACCCATGTTTTAGCATTTCTCAAAAACACCCAGAAACTAAATTCAGTTTCTATATGTTCATCTTTAAAGGAAAAAAAAGAAAAGAAAAAAGAAAAAAAAAACACAAATGATTCAAAAACTAACACTTACCCAGAATTAAAAAAATAATTAAAATTATAAAGTATAAACTATAATAAAACAAAATTAGACTGACCCATACAAATAAAACAATATCTAATTCGATTCAAAACTTTAAATGAATCAAATGGGACTGACCTATGAGTAAAAGTGAAGAAATGAAACGAACAGGACGCAGTTTAGTTGCGGTCATGACCAGATCTTTACGCAAAAATGGCTTACTTGCGCTCTCTTCCGATTATCTATTTAAGTACCTTAAAAAAAATATATCTAGTAATTACTAATTAGGAATTAGGATTACCTTTCATTGTAACTTGAACCGTCTTTTATTTATTTATTTATTTTTTTCAAAAAAAGGTAATTATGGGGACCAGCATATTTTTCATAGTCGAGTTCTTGCCTAATTGCAATTATACGGACCATTCATTTTTTTCATAATCTAATTATTGATGTCAGGGGTAAGAGAAGAGGAGTCAGCTAATAGGGAGTCATCCTCCTCCATCTAGTGGTGAATGGTCCCTTTGCGTTTCATTGTTTGGGACAAAATGTTTGCCATGTCTTAGACCTTAGATTTCATTACAGCCTCAGATTCCATGTGACCATTAAAAAAATGGTCTTTTTAAGTCCTAATCTTGTGCTTTGCTTGTACAAAATCAAAAAGATATTCTATTTCATTTTTTTTATTTTCTTTTTAAATCATATTAGTCCTATATAACAAAATCCTGGGTATTTTGAAATTAATTATCTTATAAATTCTTAATGCTAGATTGAAAGCAATAACTGCCATGTCTTGTAAAAATACGGAAGGGCGGCCCATTCTTGTCTTTAGTGTTGATGGCTTTTATTAAGTTGGTTGGAAATTACATAAAAGGCTTGGTATAGGGCTGAAGGCCCTTTCCCCTAATTAGCATCATAATAGACCCCAAATAAAGGGAATTTTGGAGTATTTTGCATAATGACATCATCTGTAAGATAAACAACAGAGGACACCCTCATTCAAATTTTTATGTTTTAATACTTCTTAAAATATATTAAAAATAAAGTGGGACTACTTGTAAAATTAATAATATGTCATATTCTTAGCATTACTTGTAAAATTAAAATTTTCAAATATAAACTCTTAATTCTTCAGGTTTAGTTCTACTTTTAATTGCAAGTTTTCCCTTAACTCCAAGGATTCCAAAAATCCAGGAGCCTGTTGACAAATGCCGGAGCTTAAGACATGAGGAAAGCCCCCTCCCGGCTATCAATCATCAAGTGGTCAGACAATCAGTGAAGCTGGGCTGCCTGCTACTATTGTCTTTTCGATGGAAAACTTCCCATTTTCTGGGCTAAGATTGGACTGTCTTCCATCAACCAGCCTATAAAACACAAGTTTTGGGTCATTGACCCAACAATTCTGAATCAAAACCCCAGGCTTTTGATCCGAAATAAACGTATAAAGAAATTATTTCGTCCAGAGTTATGAAGTTTCTGAATCTACAAATAAAATTAATAATATAAATAATATTTTGAGACACATATAACAATAAAATAAATTATGTGACAGTCTTTTAATTTTTTATGTGAATTTAAAAAATCTTTCACTATCAATATATAATGAATTTTAAATTTAAATATCTAATTTTTACGTTAATGAATTGCGTCATCTTTATGAATTTTGCAGAGTATTGCAGAGACACCTGAAACTTTATGTGGTATAACTATCATAAAAAGTCTAAATGTTGGTAATTAAATATCCTTATTTCCTTAGGCCATGATTATGTTGTGGATTATGCTAGCAACCAACGTATAGCTTACTATTATATTAAATACATTATCATTATTACTGTTATTTTTTTGTCATTTACTTGTCCGAATGAAGCCACTTTCAAGTTCCAGTTGCAGCTTTGTGAGGCGAAAAGAAAGCCATGTGAAAGTGGACATCTATCGATGAACCTTTTTTTTTTCTTTTAAATTTTTGGGCAGCTGGGCTACGATTCCCAAAGCGAAGTGAAAACAAATACTGAAATCTTTTACTTGGCTATGAGACCGTTAAGCATTTCTTTCAGGCTCACTTTCACTTTGTCCTCCCGAGAATCCTAGTCTAGTTTGTCTAAGGAGAATGAACTATTATTTATTATCCACAATGCCAGTTGCTTTAAAAAAATTCGCTGGAAAGAGATTGATTGCTTTTAAAAGTCATTTTGCTTGTGTCCACATCTTTTTGGTAATTGCGCTGAGTAAATTTATGAAATTGTTAAGTGAAGGTTGGGGTAAAAAAGAATATTATTGTGGGTTATCGAAATTATATTTCCAAACTTGCTTCGATGCTTAATTAATGAATTGCGAGGGATAATGAAGGAGACAATAAAGTACTGGCAGAGTATCAACTTGTAAGGGTCCAACCATATAAGATCAACTATGGCAATAACTTTGATATTGAAATTATTCTTATGTGTTTGCCATTGTAATTAAACAAATATTGACCTTAAAATCGATATCATGCATGCTTGGTTATTGTTTGTTTCAGGATACTTTGCAGATACCTTATTGAATAGTTCTCCAAAAACTACAATGCAGTAGTTAAGATGCTTGCATTGCATTTAACGCATTTTAATTCTTGTTTGGTGACTTACACTTATAAATGTTGGACTTAATTAAATTCTTTTAAGATATATTAGCCCGTGGATATGGGAAACTTAGTTGAGATGATAAGCAAAGTGGTAGCACAAAAACATTTTTATGCGATGTATATAGACGTTAATATCATGTGCAAATCAAAGCATTGGGAAATTGGTCGCTTCTTCCATTTCAAAACATAAAAGGCATTGCCTTATGCTATCAGGTTTAGATAATTGTGAGACTTTGACTATTTTTTGGCCTGCTGGGGATGACTGCTCTTTTTCTACGTACTTGAAACTTGATAAGTGTAAAATGTTATTATAGTAAATATTGAATCGTGAATACTCATATATAAATAATATGATACTCATGACAAGAAAATAAGACAAATGCTAAAATGTTTTAAAATTTATATAATAAAAATTAATATATCAAAATTTATTTAAATATAAAATATTTTAAATATAATTATAATAAAATAACATATATAAACATGATATGAATATTTAAATTGTTAACCTAGATGTTAGGTGATATTGCATATGAATAGTAACTTCAGATAAGGCTTAAGACCTTTAGAGGCATGTACAAAGGGATATCGGCTCCTCTAATCTCACATGGTGCAAACAGAAAAGGGATTTCGCTATTTCATTTGCAGAGACAATTCAGAGGGAATATGGCAGCTCGACCCTTTGCTCAAGTTTGGAACCACACCTCTGTCATCGGAAGGCCATGCCAATTCGCCCATACGGGAGTATATGAAAAAGCTTCAGATATAAATAAAGAATGATTGTGTTTGGCAGGAAGGAAAACTAACTTCAAGGATATGATTCTTCTTATTACAGTCACAAACAAAACAACACTTCCACTGATATAAAACGAGAGGATCGGAGTGGCAAAAACTACTCCTAAAATAATAAGTTTTGACCACTAGCACCTGGTTTGATCATTTAAGGGAGGAGAAGGATCCTCAAAATGGGAAGCTTGGCATTTAGAGCCTAGGGATACATATCGACATATGTTTACTGCTACCTATTGTAGTCAGAATCTAGGTTGCGATTTGCAGCTTTCACCAACATTATATATATATATATATATGTATATAAGTAACGATTGGAAACAAACAAGGTTACTTTTCCAAATTCAGGATAGTTTTTTTTTTTTTTTTTAAATTATCGTGTAGAAATTGAGATTATTGTTAATACCAAGATCCACAATAATCATCGACTGATATGCTACCACAAGCAAGCATAGTTTTATTCTAAGTGATTGTTTACTGTTACTAAGAATAGTTTATTATAATTGAAAAGCTAAGAAGTTATATATGAAGCCCATTAGGATATACTGTCCATGTATGTATTCACGTAACAATGGCAAACTGCAGATTTTTTCGAGTATTATGTTAGTGACTGGATCGTGTGACTTGGCTTAAATATTTTTCATAGGATTCCATTGCTTGAAAAGGATCAAATATAATCAGTTAGACTACGATGTTAATAATTTTTTAATTTGAAATTTTTATTTGTTGATAAAATATTAAAATTTTTTATTGATTAATTTTTTAAAAATAATAACAATAATAATTTTCAATACTTAGGTGGCATAAAATAAGCGGTGATTATTTAATTAGTGATTATTTAAGAAAATGAAGGGCGTTAAGGAATATTTTATTAAAAAAAAAAGCATGGCGTAAATGGGAGAATTAGTGAAAGGGGTAAATATGAAAGGGTCGGTCGTGAGGCACGAAAATTAAGGGAGCAGATGAATAACACGTGAGAAGAGAGCATTGCCCACGGAAGCTTACGGCTTACCTGTAAGTTGCAGTTTCGGGTCTGTGCCAGTGCCACTTATTTACTTGCTACTTGCAATTATTAAGTCGTATTACCGTATTAATGTGACATTTTTTTATCAAAAGGGAAGGCCAAGTTGCGTCCAACTCACCAGCACTGCCCCACGCGACTGCTCTCTTACCCTTAACTTCGCTCACCCTTTTTAAAGACCAGGGAAGCGGGAGAATGGAAATGCAAATAGAGGTTGCACCGCTGCAGTCACGTCCCCACTCAGCCAGAGAGAAAAGCCCCAAAGAAACAGACGGGAGAAATTAGAGAGAAAGGGAAAAACATGAAGGGAAATGTGAAGATGTAAGTCCAAACAGAAGATTAAGTTGAATGAAAGAAGAGGCTTATTTAGAACGGAGATTGAATTTTTTTTTCCTAAAACAAATGATGACGGACATGGTGCAAGAGCAAAATCTAGAGAAGCAAATGGGCTGCATGGCTGGTTTCTTTCATAGTTTTTATCCTCACCAGATTCTTACCGGCAAACCCCATTACTCCACCAAGCGCCTCCCTTCCACGGCGGTTGGTTTTTTATTTTTTAATGTGGATGTGAACTTTTATCGAAGTTTATGTATTTCTACGTTTTTTTTTTTTGACTTGTTTTTACTTTCAGTCAAGAGAAACGATATCGGACCAAGAGAAGACCATTGTATCACCAGCAATATCGAGAGAATTAGAGAAGCAACCACAAGGTCGATCAGCACCATCACCGGACCGTTTGAAGCACTCTCTGGTCGCATCAGAGCTCCGACATCCGGCTCCAGAACCTTTCATTAGGGCGAGAAACCAGAAGAAGTCACCTCGTACCCTTCCTAATTTCGAATTCAACGAAGGCGGCGCGAGTTCACCGTGGAATTTCTCCGAAGAAGCGCCAAGGCTCTCTCTCGATAGCAAAGCTGTAGTTTTTGCAACGGGAAGCCTTAAACCCCGAGAGATCCTTACGAATGCCGCTATTTTATCTGCGAACCAATGCGAAAGCAACAGAGAAGAAGACGGGGTGGATGATATCGACAAACAACGACGTTCACTTAGCGTAATCGCAAGGCTCATGGGGCTTGAATCGTTACCGGATTCGGATCCCGAACCGAATAGAAAAGCGGAGCTCCTAAGATCAGCGTCGGAAGCAAGGGGGAGAGATCTATTTCAGTATCGTTTTATAGATGGAGTTAATTTCCATTTAAAACAGAACCAGAAACCAAATTTACTAAAGGGAGGGATTTCGAGCAATGTGGAAATAGAAAATGGAACTGAACAAGATCAAGCAATAAGCAACGGATCAGAAGGCTCAAGAAATACAAGAGTTGAACCAGTTAAAACTCAGGTTCGAGGAACGTTCCAAAGGAAATGTTTTTACGATTTAGTTGATTTCTTTCCCGAGACAAAACAAACCGTTTCCTTCTATGGAGAGATTGAGAAACGGCTTAGGCTCCGAGGAATTGACGAGCCGTCGAAAGATATGGAGACTCTTAGGCAAATCCTCGAAGCTTTGCAACTGAAAGGCCTTTTGCACACTAAGAAACCTGCAATGCAAACGAATAAAAAGAACTTTGTTTCTGAACATGAACCATCTCCAACTGTAGTTATCAAACCAGGAAGATCACCGGCAGTCAGGAGGATTGGCAACGATTCTCCACCTTCGAGTTATAGATCCAGTCCTGGAACTCGCCGGAAGTTGAATCTCGAGTCGCCGCCGGCGATGAGTCAAAGACGTGATCGGCCAGATGGTGAACGGAATTTACGGAACCAAAGCAGAGTGAGGGGTTCGATTTCTCCGACGAGGAGTGAGTGTGGCGTCAAGAGTCATAGCAGAAGGCCTTTGAGTGTCGAAACGCAGAGAGGGAATGGTAATGTGGTGCAGAGAAGAGTGTCTCCAGTTCAGTCCCCTAAGGTTACCGTTAGAAAAACCGGATTTGATCAGATGACGACAAGATCGCCAAGAAACAGGAAATCAACGGCCGAGATTTGTCAAAAAGAAGAGAAGGCAGCGGAGGATGAAACATCCACTGTTTCGGGGTCTAGCATTAGCACATGTTCTCAAACTGATACCGAGGTAAATTTGCTCAATTACTAAATTAGACTGCTTAATTAATTGATTGATTGATTATGCTTAATTTTATGGTAATTTATTGTAATGGCATGCTGGCTTTTACAGATATCGAGAGTGGAGGAATATAAGGAAGGGAGGAGCCTCCTGGAAAGGTGTGATAAATTGCTTCACAGCATAGCAGAGATGACTGCAGCTACGACTAAGTTGCAGCCGAGTCCGGTGTCGGTACTTGACTCGTCGTTCTACAAGGATGAGTCGTCTCCTTCCCCTGTTATGAAACGGAGCATCGATTTCAAAGGTCAGAGAAAAAAAATTCCAATATTAGTACTTTATTTGTTTATTTATTGTAGGAAAGTCTACAAACTGATTTTGATTTGGTAGATTTTGCATTTGACTTTTGTTGGTGTCGGCGTCGGTGTCGGTGTGGCATGTAGTAATTTGGTAGACCTCATCGTAGTTTAGCCCGCGCAAGTTTAGAGACGACTCGTTATGACCTAATTCAATACGCATATATATATATATATATATATATGAAATTAACATTAATATAATATTAATATAATATATAAATATATTAAAATTTACCTAACACAATAAATTTATAATATATATATATATATGATATTTTAAATATAATTATAATATATAAAATTAATTTGAAAACAGAGCTAATATGTGACAACGATCTATACATAAAG
>JBBYHK010000004.1:10582937-10604380 GCA_038382065.1 Adansonia grandidieri
TTGAAATGTCTCGCTTACTCCTGAAATCCATCTTTCCATTTCCTGAACTTCCTTTGGCATTTGAAATGACTTGACACCTATTGTCTAGGGATCTAAATGGGAGGTAATTTTGAAATCAGTCTTAGGTGTGAGCTTGTGTTTAAAGATTGGAATAATGTGGATGATTGGTTTATCAATGCACAGGTGTTTTCTTGGCTGAAATTTTTAGGTTTTGACTTTGGATTGTAATAAAATACACCATTATTATCATCTATCACAGGTATCAAAGATGTTAGATGTTCTTTGGTTACAAATAAATCCTGCAATGTCCTTTTCCTCTTTGTTACCACAACTTCCTTGTTTTGGTAAAAAAAAAAACTGTGTGATAGTGCAAGATCCTTTTCGGTGCTACTGCTGCCTGTTTTCTTTAAAGTAGGGAGTTGATAATAATGCAATGCTAATGCCTCTTTGTCAGTCCCGTTATACCGATGTGTTGAGTACGAGGTTATGCTAAATATTTGGTGTTCAACATTAGGTTTCAATGGCAACTTTATTTTTTGTTTTTCTGCAGTATTTAATCATACTTATATTTCCCTTAGGTTTTAGTGTGATTATGTGACCAGATTTTTTTTTTTTTGTTTTTAAGTTTGCTTATATCTATTTATTTAAATTGCATTTTAAAGCTTGCAAAGTGTCTTCTTTTCTCTGCTTCCACTGCTTTCGCTCTATGGATGTGAATTCTTTCTGAATGACTTCACTTTTTTTACTTGTGGCAGCAGAGACAAACATGAATTGGAATTGGACTTCAAGAGATATTGGGAAGAGTTCCGCTCATCCAATTCTGAAAAGGTTCTTTCTAATTTATGTTTTAATTCCTGGCACTCTTTTATGTAACATCTCGATTTCCCTTATGTTTGTATTGTCTTTGCAGGAGAAAGAAGCGGCCTTGAATTTGACCATAGATGCCTTTTGTAGATTAGTCAAGCAGCATGCTAATGTAGCTCAATTAGTCACGCTGTATGAATGCTGATCCTCTGGTCTACTTTCTTAATATTGAATGTTTTTTTTTATGTCTAAAATATTTGTCTATGACTTTTACTCTTCTCTGATAATTGAGCAAAACTTTTTGTACCTTTTCACATTGTTAAGCACTGCTTCCATTGGTTGCTCCGTTCTGGCCAGTCTTTACATACTTGTTTAGTTGTTGGGAAACTCTTCTTCTGCGACATTATAACTTTCTTGCATGTTTCATCAGAAAATATTTCAACGTATAGTGAGTCTTACTCTGAAGTTTGCTATCAAAATTCATTCTCCTGATAGAGTCATTTTTTATGATTCATTCCTGTTGTGACTTGATATGGTTGCTGTTAGAAAGATTTTGTTTTCTCTATTTTCATTTTCTATCATTATTTAGGTTTATGGTGGTGTTGGCTTTAAGTATTAGCTAAGACCCATATTATGCAATTTAAAAAAATATTTGAATATTCAAACTATATAGATGCATGCTGTTTAGTTGATACAGTTTCCTCCTTCCAAATATTAACTTCTGACGAGGGCTGTAATCTTTGAAATTTTCATCAGCTTCTGCTTCAAATCTCATAAAGAAATTGTCAATGCATCAGTTTCATGTACCATTTGAATCATTAATCTTTCTGTATCTCTCCTTAGAGAATAATTAGATTGTTTCTGTGTTAAATGCTTGCCGAATAATTATTGGCTCGGTACTGTGCATCTCCAGTGCTATGCCTTGGTTGTCTTTATTCAAATGATATTGTTGTTTCCTGTCTGTCGCTAACTGTGAGCATGTTGACTAATATTAAGAGCTTTAATTAATTACAGGTTAGTAGAAACGCATATATTCTCTTTTGTTGTGGGAAGAGCATTTGTAACGGATATTGAAAAGTTAAAAATTAGCAGCAAAACAAGATCTTTGGACGCACTGAAAGTTTTACAGTTTTTCTCTGAAGTTAGTAAGGTTTGGCTCTGGGATCCAAGTGCTTTACATCTCAATATATTTACTACCCGTATTGTTTGTGGGTTTCTTTTGGAGTTACATCATGTGTGTTTATCTGCAGGGTGGCTTCAGTCCCGGTTCAAATTTGTTGACTGCTGTTGAAATCATTGTGTCCGGGGTATAGCTCACTAATCTATAATAGCTTAATTGATGTTCTGTAGGTGGAATTATGTCATTATATTTCTTTCTGATATTCAAACACCATTAATTGTTATTACTATTATTTTATGTTGTTTGCAGCCTATTGATAAACAATCACTCCTTGATTCTGGGATATTTTGCTGTCTCATACATGTTTTGAATGCTCTTTTGAGTCCTGATAAGGCCTATCAGAGGCAAAAATTTACTGATTCTGAGGAATCAATGCTAGCTGAAAGGGATTCAACTGCTGATGGTGGACAAGCCCGCCGACTTGAGGTAGTTTTCTTACCTAGGTTCCTTGAACTTCTAATTGCTTTTACATGTTGAATATATATGTTTGTTTGTATGATGCATGTGTTCAGGCATGTGCAGTTAGTTTTGCTCCTTATTGTTACTGCTTAAATTTTTCTAAAAGAAATCTTATTGCACAATCCTGATGTTTTTGTTCTCGTTTATGACTAATTTATAGTTTTAAATGTGCAATTCAATCAGACATCTTTTTCGTTCCCATTTGGGAATCTCTACTTTGTTTCTATTTACTGTATTTTCTTGTAAACGAGTTTTATATTTTGAACATGGTTGACTTGAATAATGCCTTTTGGTTTGACCTGAAACTTATTGCTATTCATTCAGGTAGAAGGAAGTGTGGTGCATATTATGAAAGCATTGGCAAGCCATCCTTCAGCAGCACAGAGTTTGATCGAGGATGATTCGCTGATGTTGCTATTTCAGATGGTTGCCAATGGATCCTTAAATGTCTTCTCTAGGTATAAGGAAGGTCTTGTTTCATTGCACATCTTACAACTTCATAGACATGCTATGCAGGTAAACTTGTTTTGCTTTACTATATAAATGTTAATATGAAGAAGGTTCATATGAGCTTCTTGTGCTGATTGTTAACTGTTATAATTTGCCTGTTCTTCAAGATCCTTGGACTTCTTTTGGTAAATGATAACGGAAGCACGGCCAATTATATACACAAACATCAGCTGGTACGTGCCTTTGTGGAAATTTTTAAGAGCATATCTGAAGAAATATGTTGCTTGCTGGATGCCATTTCGTTTCTTTTCTTTCTTTCTTTTAAATATAGTTTTCTATGCTTTCAGGATCTTTAGTCGTTGGATCACATTTCGTCTTTACATTTAAGGCTGTTTGACATTTAATTTTAGGTGGAACAGTAAAGAATTATATAGGCAGTAAGATATGAATTATGCTTTAATTTAGGGATTTACTAGACTAATTTAGGCAAAAATTTGGGGAGTAACAGTGGCCATGGGTTAAGTGAGGGTAGGATCCTGTGTTAACTAAGAGTGGAAAAGTTAAGGTGACTTGTTTTTTAGGAGTTTGATGGATGGTCGGTGTGTTAAAAATAATGTGGAATTGTGTATATAAAACAGTAGGATGCTTCCTTGAGTCTCTCTCTCTCTCTCTTTTGGTTTGTTTTTTGGTATTTTCCCTTAAGCCTCTTTGTCTAGCATCAACTCAAGTCCAGTGACGATGATAACTCAATTGATTGGCTACTTCATTGCTTTGGGGTTTATTTTCCTTGTTAGTTGGGTTATTTTCTGGTGAGCAAAATAACAATGTTGTTTGGTATTGAGAACCATTATTGTTGATATGGTCTTTTTGATGACAATGGCTTAATAGAAAACCTGAAGGAGTTAACCTTCATTACCTATTTGACAATGTTCTTTTCTCTTAAGAAGATCATACAATTAAAGCTTTCTAAATCGTCAATACATAGTTTCAATATAGTGCTTACATATCATTCTATTATTGCCTACTTACTGTTTTATGGCTTGACCTTGATGCAAAAATTTTATTAAACACTATGAAGAATAGTTCTTAATTGTAATATCTTAGTTGGTGGCTTTGGCCACAGCTCCTTTTGTTCCTGTGTTCTGCATAACCAAGAAAAATAGGAAAGCTTTCGATAATATGCAGTAGGTACTTGTAAAAGATTGAGATATTCATTTTGAGGAGCCTTTGTTCTACCTGTCAAGCATCTTTTCTCGGTCTGCTTCTCTTTCTGCATTCTGTGGATTGTTTTTATATGACCTATATATGGAAGCAGTCTATATTCATCTCACCTTGGGATGGACTGCCACAGGTGTTTATCATCTGCTTTTAAGGAGCTGAGATTCTAGCAAAGACACGTCTTTTGAAGCCTAAATTATGCCTTTAGCTTGTGATAAACTTCTATTATGCTCAGCATGCAACCAAGTTTGTTAATTTTGTTTTGTCATATTTTTCTTTCAGCAATCATCTTATTTATGTTTTATATGTTTATCAACATCTATGTGGACTATTATTTCCTTGTTGCCTTGTCATTCATCAAAACTGTGCTTCTCCGTGTGTTCACACGTTGCTCTTTTTTGTGCAGATTAAAGTTCTTTTAATGGCTGTGAAAGATTTTAATCCAGATTGTGGGGACCCTGCCTACACTGTTGGGATTGTTGACTTGTTACTTGAATGTGTGGATTTGTCCTATAGACCAGGTAATACCTGGTTTGTGAATTTCCCTTTTTGAATTGTTTAAGAAGACTATGGCTAGCGTATGGATTTTTTTTTATGTATTGTAAGTTCTGTGTCTTGGCTTTTGACCGAACTAATGTTTTAGCTGCGCTTTTGTTTGATGATTGTTATTTGAGATTTTTCCTTTTCTTGTGTTATTGCTGATATGATGCAACTTCGTTTTGTAGAGGCTGGTGGTGTCAGGCTTAGGGAAGATATACATAATGCCCACGGTTATCACTTCCTTGTTCAGTTTGCTCTAGTTCTGTCTTCCATGCCACAGAATCAGGGCGTTCAATCTATTTATTTGAAGCCTGAGGCTGACAAAGACAGTGGTTCAGGTGGTGATCATGCTTTTGACGAAGTACAGGAAAAGGATTTCGTAGAAAAAGATGACTCTTCTTCTGAACATCTCTCACCCACTTTGAGTAGGCTACTTGATGTTCTTGTTAACCTAGCTCAAACAGGTCCTGCTGAAGGCAAAAAATCCAAATATTCTCACACCAAGGCCAGTGGCCATGGCATAAGTCAAATATCATCGACTGACAGGCTTGGTGATGATATTTGGGAAGAGGGAAATAATAAAGTTAAAGACCTTGAAGCTGTCCAGATGTTGCAGGACATTTTTCTCAAGGCAGAGAGCAGGGATTTGCAGGCAGAAGTATTGAACAGAATGTTTAAAATATTTTCAAGTCATCTTGAAAACTATAAGTTGTGTCAGCAACTGAGGACGGTTCCTCTCTTAATCTTAAATATGGCAGGATTTCCTTCAGCGTTGCAAGAGATAATTTTGAAAATTCTTGAATATGCTGTGACTGTGGTGAATTGCATTCCTGAGCAAGAACTGCTTTCTCTATGTTGCTTATTGCAGCAACCAATTACATCAGAATTAAAGGTCACCATCCTTTCTTTTTTTGTAAAGCTCCTATCCTTTGATCAACAGTACAAGAAAGTCCTACGAGAAGTAGGTGTGCTGGAAGTCCTGTTAGATGATTTGAAGCGACATAAGTTTCTTTTGGGTCCAGACCAACATGGTGGTAGTGCCAGTCCGTTGGAGAGGAAATCCAGCTCCGGCAGCTTCCAGAAACACTTGGACGATAAGGATGTTATTATTACTTCACCCAAGCTCATAGAATCTGGTTCAGGGAAGTTTCCTATTTTTGAAGTTGAGGGTACAGTTGCTATTGCCTGGGATTGTATGGTTTCATTAGTAAAGAAAGCTGAAGCCAACCAAGCTTCATTCCGATCCGCCAATGGTTGGACCACTGTTCTTCCCTTCCTGGTGTCTGATATTCATCGTCCTGGAGTCCTCCGGATATTGTCATGTTTGATCACTGAAGACACTATGCAGGTTTATTAAGATGCTTGTTCTTCTGTTTGCTAGGTTTAAAATTTGGATAGATCTTACATTCAAGAATGCTTTTATTAACAATTTACCTTTTCTCTTTCCTACCTTGATGAGCATCCTTAATCTTAATTTCCAATATGTGTAATGTTAAGTGTACTTGTCCTTTGCATTTTTTCATGAATGAGTAAACTGCACCACCAAATTGGATAATCCTTTTTTCTTTTTTTTTTTTGTTTAATTTTTTCCAGGGTCATCCTGAAGAATTAGGATCACTTGTTGAAGTTTTAAAGAGTGGAATGGTTACAAGTGTTTCTGGACATCAATACAAGCTTCAAAGTGGTGCAAAATGTGATACAATAGGAGCCTTGTGGCGCATTCTGGGAGTAAATGATGCTGCTCAGAGAGTCTTTGGTGAAGCCACTGGATTTTCTCTTCTGCTGACCACCCTCCACAGTTTTCAGGGTGATGAAGTACGCTCAGAAGAATGTTCTTTATTAGTTTACATCAAAGTGTTCACATATTTATTGCGCCTTATAACAGCTGCGGTGTGTGGTAATGCCATTAATAGGACAAAACTACATGCTGTTATATCATCACAAACTTTTTATGATCTTCTATCTGAGTCTGGCTTGCTGTGTGTGGATTATGAGAAGCAAGTGATACAGCTGTTATTGGAACTTGCTCTTGAAGTTGTCCTTCCTCCTTTCATGACACCAGAGAGTGCCATATCAGCAGATGTGGCTGAAAACAACTCGACTAGTTTTCTTTTGACCACGCCATCTGGTTTGGTTAATCCTGACAAGGAACGGATATACAATGCTGGTGCTGTTAGAGTTCTGATCCGTTCATTGTTACATTTTACTCCCAAGGTGCAAATAGAAGTGCTGGACCTTATTGGGAAGCTAGCACGTTCTGGCCCCTTCAATCAGGAAAATCTCACCTCTGTAGGTGAGATAGAATCTTCTGTTGCCTGTATGCTCTTTGTGCATTAGACATTAATTTCTTACCATTTCCTTTCCAATGTATTTAGGTTGTGTGGAACTTCTTCTGGAGACAATTCACCCCTTCCTTTCTGGCTCATCAGCGTTACTTTCTTATGCTTTAAAGATTGTAGAAGTTCTAGGGGCATATAGGTAGGCCTTGTATTCATGTCTAGGAATCATTATGTTTGTTCCTTTTATTCAATTTTTGTTTGTCTTCTATTATTTTTTTAAATGAGGTTTGGATTTCTGCTGGTAGGTTGTCTGCGTCTGAACTCCGAGCACTTGTAAGATATATTCTGCAAATGAGGCTGATGAAATCAGGTTATACAATTGTTGATATGATGGAGAGGCTAATTCTCATGGAAGATATGGCCTTGGAAAATGTCTCTTTGGCTCCATTTGTTGAGCTGGACATAAGCAGGATTGGGCATGCTTCTATTCAGGTGTCTCTGGGAGAAAGATCTTGGCCTCCTGCTGCTGGATATTCATTTGTTTGTTGGTTTCAGTTTCAGAACTTTTTGAGAACACCAGTAAAAGAAACTGATCCCGCCAAAGCTGGTCCTTCAAAGAGGAAAAGTGGCTCAAATGGGCAGCATCATGACCGGCATATTCTCCGGATATTTTCTGTTGGTGCAGTAAATAATGAGAATACTTTTTATGCAGAACTTTATCTTCAAGAGGATGGTGTTCTTACCCTTGCTACGAGTAACTCTTGCTCCTTATCATTTTCTGGGTTAGAATTGGAAGAAGGCCGATGGCATCACCTTGCTGTTGTTCATAGCAAACCAAATGCTCTTGCTGGACTTTTCCAAGCTAGTGTTGCTTACGTTTATCTTGATGGGAAGCTAAGGCACACAGGAAAATTAGGATATTCACCCTCTCCTATTGGAAAACCTTTGCAGGTAACTATTGGGACTTCAGTTACTTGTGCAAGGGTTAGTGACTTTACATGGAGACTCCGCTCTTGCTATCTTTTCGAGGAAGTGCTCACACCAGGTTGTATTTGTGTCATGTATATTCTTGGTAGTGGATATAGAGGGCTTTTCCAAGATGCAGATCTTCTCCGTTTTGTTCCGAACCAGGCTTGTGGTGGTGGTAGCATGGCTATCTTGGATTCATTAGATGCTGACTTGTCTGTACCTCCTGGCATGCAGAAGCTTGACAGTGCAAGCAAGCAGGGAGACCCTAGGGCAGATGGAAGTGGAATTGTTTGGGATTTGGATAGAATAGGAAACCTTTCATTTCAGCTCTCTGGTAAAAAACTCATATTTGCATTTGACGGAACATGTGCAGAGGCTGTTCGAGCATCTGGGACATATTTCATGCTCAATTTGGTTGATCCCTTGTCAGCTGCTGCTTCTCCCATTGGAGGTAAATACCTTTTTGTTTTTTGTTTTTTGTTTTTTTTTGTTTTGTGTGATCATTGTGAAAATTCACCTTAACTGAATTGTTCTTTCTTTTGTTGTCTATGCAGGTATACCACGGTTTGGGCGTCTTAATGGGGATATCTATATCTGTAGACAGTGTGTGATTGGTGATACCATCCGCCATATCGGCGGGATGTCTGTCATTTTGGCCCTTATTGAGGCTGCTGAGACTAGGGATATGCTCCATATGGCCCTTTCATTTCTTGCCTATTCACTTCATCATAATCCTCAAAATGTAAAAGACATGCAAACATACAGGGGATACCATTTACTGGCTCTATTCCTGCGTCGAAGGATGTCATTGTTTGATATGCAGTGTCTTGAGATATTTTTCCAGATTGCTGCATGTGAAGCGTCATTTTCTGAGCCAAATAAATTGGAACGCATTCAAACTTTTATATCACCTACTGCAACTATTCATGAAACTAGTTTTGAGGATCTTCATATCTCGAAGTTTCGGGATGAAACATCTTCAGTTGGATCTCTTGTTGACATGGAT
This sequence comes from Adansonia grandidieri, assembly GCA_038382065.1. Lineage (NCBI taxonomy): Eukaryota > Viridiplantae > Streptophyta > Magnoliopsida > Malvales > Malvaceae > Adansonia > Adansonia grandidieri. Next base: position 10,591,843 of record JBBYHK010000004.1, read on the forward strand.
GATTTTTCTGTCCCAAAGGACTCATTCAGTCATATTTCAGAACTAGAAAATGCTGATATGCCAGTTGAAACTTCGAACTGCATTGTCCTGTCTAATGCAGATATGGTAGAACATGTTTTGCTGGACTGGACACTCTGGGTAACTGCCCCAGTTTCCATCCAAATTGCATTGTTAAATTTTCTAGAGCATCTTGTTTCCATGCATTGGTACAGGAATCACAACCTTACAGTTCTTCGTCGAATCAACCTTGTTCAACATTTACTGGTGACTTTGCAGCGTGGTGATGTTGAAGTTCCTGTATTGGAGAAATTAGTTGTACTCCTTGGGGTCATATTGGAAGATGGGTTCCTGGCATCTGAACTAGAAAATGTGGTTAGGTTTGTTATTATGACGTTTGATCCACCTGAGCTGAAACCACAGCATCAAATAGTGCGCGAGTCCATGGGAAAGCACGTGATTGTTAGGAATATGCTTTTGGAGATGCTAATTGATCTTCAAGTGACGATCAAGGCAGAAGAGATGCTCGAACAGTGGCATAAAATTGTCTCCTCTAGATTAATAACATATTTTCTTGATGAAGCCGCTCATCCTACTAGCATGAGATGGATCATGACTCTTCTTGGTGTGTGTCTGGCTTCTTCTCCCACTTTTGCCCTTAAATTTCGCACAAGTGGAGGTTATCAGGGTCTAATGCGTGTGCTTCCTAGTTTCTATGATTCTCCTGATATATACTATATCTTGTTCTGCCTCATATTTGGGAAGCCTGTTTATCCAAGACTACCAGAGGTCCGTATGCTGGACTTTCATGCACTAATGCCAAGTGACGGAGGTCATGTGGAGTTGAAATTTGTAGAACTATTGGAATCTATAATTGCTATGGCAAAATCCACCTTTGATAGACTGAGTATGCAGTCAATACTTGCTCACCAAACTGGAAACCTTTCCCAACTTGTTGCAGAACTGGTAGAGGAAAATGCAGACATGGCTGGGGAGCTTCAAGGTGAAGCTCTCATGCACAAGACATATGCCGCACGCTTAATGGGTGGGGAGGCATCTGCTCCTGCTGCTGCAACCTCAGTTCTGAGATTTATGGTTGATTTGGCAAAGATGTGCCCTCCCTTCTCTGCTGTTTGCAGACGTGCAGAGTTTCTAGAAAGCTGTGTTGACCTCTATTTTTCTTGTGTTAGGTTTGTCTTGAGATGCATTCTCCGTTTATACTTGAATATTTTGTTTTGCATTAATTTCATATTTAATATTTGTATAATGTTCCATAAAAAACATTTTAATATAATGCTCACATCTTCTCTAATCTGATTCACAAGTAATCTTTTTCTTTTTTTGGTCTTACAGGTCTGCTCACACTGTGAAGATGGCAAGAGAGCTCTCTGCAAAGACAGAAGAGAAGAATTTAAATGATTGTGATGATGCTAGTTCACAAAATACATTCTCTAGCTTGCCTGTGGAGCAGGAACAGTCTGCCAAGACTTCTATTAGTGCTGGAAGTTTCCCTCAAGCACAAGTCAGTTCAAGTTCTGAAGAAGTGCCTATCTCTTCAAATTTCATTGCTGAAGATAAAGAAGAGATGAAGCCTACTACATCTCAGGAGGAATTGAATAAATCATTGCAGGAAGATGTCCAAGTTATTCAGAGTGTAGAAGGTGACAGTGTTGATCTGGCTTCTGCGACCTCAAGCACAAACGAGTTCAGCTTCCATAGTATCAAAGACAATCTGGCAATTCAACCACCAGATTCCCAGAGTTCTGTGTCTCTTGCTATTCTAGATTCTCCTATTTTATCAGAAAAATCCAATTCCAAAATCCCCTTCTCACCTTCTTCATCTCCCATGATTGCTCTGACTTCTTGGTTAAGTGCAAACCATAATGAATCCAAAAATCCCTCAATTGCCACACCTTCCATGGACTCTTCCATTTCTTTTAGTGGTTTTGATCAATCCTCAGATTTGAAGTCTGGTTCTCAAGGGCCAACTACTGCAAATATGACCTTTTCTGTTACACCAAAGCTTCTTCTGGAAGTGGATGATTCTGGCTATGGTGGTGGCCCTTGTTCTGCTGGTGCAACTGCTATGTTGGATTTTATAGCTGAAGTACTGGCTGACTTCTTAATGGAGCAAATAAAAGCAGCACAAGTTGTGGAGAGCATCTTGGAAATGGTTCCACTCTATGTTGAAGCTGAATCTATGTTGGTTTTCCAAGGTTTATTTCTTAGCAGACTAATGAACTTTGTTGAGAGGCGTCTCTTGCGTGATGATGAAGAAGATGAGAAAAAGCTAGATAAGATCAAATGGTCCTCAAACTTAGATACTTTGTGCTGGATGATTGTTGATCGTGTTTACATGGGTGCTTTCCCCCAACCTGCTGGTGTACTGAAAACTCTGGAGTTCTTGTTATCAATGTTGCAATTAGCAAACAAAGATGGTCGAATTGAAGAAGCAGCTCCTACGGGCAAGGGTCTTTTGTCTATTACAAGAGGAAGCAGACAACTTGATGCTTATGTACATTCAATTCTGAAGAATACAAATCGGATGATATTGTACTGCTTTCTACCCTCATTCCTGATCACCATAGGCGAAGAAACTCTCCTTTCCTCCTTGGGTCTGCTTATGGATAAGAAAAGATTATCCATAAACTCTTCACAAGAAGATCCAGGAATTGATATCTGCACGGTTTTGCAGTTATTAGTTGCTCACCGACGAATCATATTCTGTCCTAGCAATTTTGATACTGATCTAAACTGCTGTCTTTGTGTAAATTTAATTTCTCTTCTTCGTGACCAGAGGCGAAATGTACAGAGCATGGCAATTGATGTTGTCAAGTATTTACTGGTTCATCGAAGAGCTGCCCTGGAAGACCTCCTGGTCTCTAAACCTAACCAAGGACAGCACCAAGATGTACTGCATGGTGGTTTTGACAAATTGTTGACTGGAAGTTTATCTGCTTTCTTTGACTGGTTTCAGAACTCCGAACAGATGGTAAATAAAGTACTGGAGCAATGTGCAGCAATAATGTGGGTGCAGTATATTGCTGGCTCAGCAAAATTTCCTGGAGTGAGAATTAAAGGCATGGAGGGTCGTCGTAAGAGGGAAATGGGAAGAAGATCACGAGATGCTTCAAAGTTTGACCTAAAACACTGGGAGAAAATGAATGAAAGGAGATATGCATTGGAGGTGCTTCGGGATACAATGTCTACAGAGTTGAGAGTTGTACGTCAGGATAAGTATGGATGGGTTCTCCATGCTGAGAGTGAATGGCAAACCCATCTCCAACAACTTGTACATGAACGAGGAATATTCCCAATTCGTAAATCCTCTGTGCCTGAAGATGCTCAGTGGCAACTTTGCCCCATTGAGGGTCCATACAGGATGCGCAAAAAGCTTGAGCGCTGTAAATTAAGAATTGATAGTATGCAAAATGTTCTTGATTGGCAGTTGGAATTAGGTGAGGCCGAGTTCTCTAAAGTCAAGCATGAGGATGGTCCAGATGTTTCTGATTCTGATTCTGAAGAAATTTTCAATCTTTTGAATGATAGTGTGAAACAGAATAGTGTTGACAGTGGGCTATATGATGAATCACTGTATAAAGATTCAAATGATGTGAAGGATGTAACGTCTGTTAGAAATGGCTGGAATGATGACCGAGCTAGCAGTGGAAATGAAGCTAGTCTTCACTCAGCCCTTGAGTTTGGTGGGAAATCCAGTGCAGTATCTGTCCCTATATCAGAGAGCATACCTGGAAAATCTGAATCTGGATCTCCTAGGCAGTCATCTTCTGTTAAAATGGATGAAGTCAAAGTTGCAGAGGATAAATTATATAAGGAACTGCATGATAATGGTGAATATTTAATCAGACCTTATCTGGAACCTCTTGAAAAGATACGATTCAGATATAACTGTGAGCGAGTAGTAGGTCTAGATAAACATGATGGTATATTTCTGATAGGCGAACTCTGTTTGTATGTAATAGAGAACTTTTACATTGATAATTCTGGCTGTATATGTGAGAAGGAATGTGAAGATGAGCTCTCTATTATTGATCAGGCATTGGGTGTAAAAAAGGATGTTACTAGCAGCATGGATTTTCAGTCAAAATCAACTTCATCCTGCGCCTCACCACCTAAGACATTGGTAGGGGGAAGGGCCTGGGCGTACAATGGTGGTGCATGGGGAAAGGAGAAAGTGGTTAGCAGTGGTAATTTACCTCACGCTTGGCGTATGTGGAAGCTTGATAGTGTTCATGAGATTTTGAAGCGCGATTACCAGTTACGTCCTGTTGCTGTTGAGTTATTCAGCATGGATGGATGTAATGATCTCCTGGTGTTTCATAAAAGAGAGAGAGATGAAGTATTCAAAAATCTGGTTGCAATGAATCTACCAAGGAACAGCATGTATGTAAGCTGGAATTCATTATTCTCTTTTTTCTTTTAATTCTGTTTTTGTAGTGGCTTTATGGTGTGGTATTAGCTGCCTATTGAAAGTGAGCTGCAATATCGTGGTACAGACAAAGACCTATCCCTTTGTCTTTCCTGTATATTTCAAAGTCGGTTGCTGTTTACCTTTCCTTTATCATCTAACTTTGGCCAATGATTATCCTTTTTTGTTTTTTCATGTACCATTCTTCACTCTGCTTGTGCTTCATCACTGAATTGTTTGTTTTTATTCCTTATCTTCTGAATGTTGGAAAAGATTGTTTACTTTGTAATTCTTTTCCTTGTATCAGGTTGGACACAACCATTTCAGGATCTACAAAGCAAGAAAGCAATGAGGGTGGCCGTCTTTTTAAAATAATGGCTAAATCTTTCTCAAAGAGGTGGCAAAATGGAGAAATCAGCAATTTCCAGTACCTCATGCATCTCAATACCTTGGCAGGACGCGGATACAGCGATCTTACCCAATACCCAGTCTTTCCATGGGTTCTTGCTGATTATGAGAGCGAAAATCTGGACTTGTCAGATCCCAAAACCTTTCGCAAACTTGAAAAACCAATGGGTTGTCAGACACCAGAAGGGGAAGAGGAATTTAAGAAAAGGTCAGTCCTAAAATTTATTCAAAATCCTTTTATTAAAAGAAAAAAAAAAGCTATTTAATAAATGTCTTTGTCACACCTGTACTGTGAGCCACTTTAATTAGTAATTGTACTGTAAATGTTCACTGTTTTATGAATGATTATATCATGCCAGGCATGTTAAAAATGTATGTATTAAGTTGTATGCCTATGTTACTGCTTCTCATACCAATTCTCCTTTTGTTTTTCAGATATGAGAGCTGGGATGATCCAGAGGTCCCAAAATTTCATTATGGTTCTCATTATTCTAGTGCTGGCATTGTTCTCTTTTATCTTCTTCGCTTGCCTCCATTTAGTGCAGAAAATCAGAAGCTACAGGGTGGCCAGTTTGATCATGCTGATCGTCTTTTCAATAGCATAAGAGACACCTGGTTGAGTGCTGCTGGGAAGGGTAACACATCAGATGTGAAAGAACTGATTCCAGAGTTCTTCTACATGCCTGAGTTTTTGGAAAATCGCTTCAATCTTGACTTGGGGGAGAAACAGTCAGGCGAAAAGGTCTGTCTTGGTTAAAATTTTTAACCTCAAGTTGTGTATATTACGGTCTTCAATTTGTTGTTTCATAATGTGCAAAAAGAAAGTTTACACTCACATTTATTCTCTAGGTAGGTGATGTTGTTCTACCTCCTTGGGCTAAAGGCAGTGTTAGGGAGTTCATCCGGAAGCATAGGGAAGCCCTAGAATCCGATTTTGTCTCAGAAAATCTGCACCATTGGATAGACCTAATTTTTGGATATAAACAAAGGGGAAAGGTGAGTATTAGCATTGTCTGTGAAGCATATTTTGAACTCCATTTCCTGAATTTTCTGAACTTGCTACTTATTTTAACTTACGCACATAGTTGAGAGAGATGTTGAAAATTATAAGTCTTCAGTTATATGACATTCCTGCTCATATAATTTGCTTTATCCTTTTCTGGGTTGCTGTGAAGTTGCTCCGAATGAGCTGCCATTGCTGGTGGCTACTATTTATAATTTGAAAAAAACTAAAATTAAAAGTCCTCTTTTGTGGGCAATATTCTCTTTTCTTTTTTATCTCTTCGTTCATTTCTTAATTTGACTTCATTTACTGCCTCTTATGTAATCAAATCCCAAATCATCATTCCAAGATTTACTTTTCTGCTTTTAATTCTGAATATTGTTGTTACAACTGACAGGCAGCTGAAGAAGCTGTTAATGTTTTCTACCACTACACATATGAGGGGAGTGTAGACATAGACTCAGTTACAGATCCTTCAATGAAAGCCTCTATTCTAGCTCAGATCAATCATTTTGGACAGACACCTAAGCAACTATTCCTCAAACCCCATGTCAAAAGGCGGTCTGACAGAAAGCTTCCTCCTCATCCGCTGAAACATTCTACTTTTCTTGTTCCTCATGAAATACGGAAGAGCTCTTCTTCCATTAGTCAGATTGTCACTTTCCATGAGAAAATTCTTGTTGCCGGGGCAAACACTTTGCTCAAACCTAGAACATATGCCAAATATGTTGCATGGGGTTTTCCTGATCGCAGCTTGAGATTTATGAGCTATGACCAAGATCGTCTCCTTTCGACACATGAGAATCTTCATGGTGGAAACCAGATTCAATGTGCTGGTGTTAGTCATGATGGTAACATTTTGGTCACCGGCGCAGATGATGGTTTACTTTCTGTTTGGAGAATCAGTGAGGACGGACCCCGTGCCTTAAGACGGTTGCTGTTGGAGAAAATGCTTTGTGCTCACACAGCCAAAATCACGTGTCTTCATGTCAGTCAGCCTTATATGCTGATTGCGAGTGGATCAGATGACTGCACTGTCATCCTATGGGACCTCAGCTCCTTAGGATTCGTCAGGCAGCTTCCTGAGTTCCCAGCACCAGTTTCTGCAGTCTATGTGAATGATTTAACTGGGGAAATTGTGACAGCTGCTGGAATTCTGCTTGCTGTTTGGAGCATTAATGGGGACTGTCTAGCAGTAATTAGTACATCCCAGCTGCCATCTGATTCTATAGTTTCTGTGACGAGCTGTACCTTCTCTGATTGGCAGGACAGAAACTGGTATGTAACGGGTCACCAGAGTGGGGCTATTAAGGTCTGGCATATGGGTCATTGCACCAACCAAGAGAACACCATCGGCAAGTCAACTACCAGTGGAACAGGCGGACTCGATTTGGGTGAGTCTCCGGAATACAGATTGGTGCTCCAAAAGGTACTGAAGTCTCATAAGCACCCTGTTACTGCTCTTCACTTAACAAGTGACTTGAAGCAGTTGCTAAGTGGTGATTCTAGTGGGCATTTGCTGTCGTGGACGTTACCAGATGAGAGCTTGAAATCTTCTTTCAATCAGGGGTGATGATGTTAGAATAACTATTGTGTGATTTTTGGCTATAGGATCAGCTTCTGGTTATGTGTTAAAACCCTTCAAATGGTTCTGTGCAAGCAATTTGTGAGAGACAGTGAATCTTTGTTCCCAATCACATGAAAAATGGAAAAGCAAGAGGAGAGGGCTGCCCAGGTATTGTAACAAGACAAGCTGGGATAATTAATAGAGACGTGGAAGGGAAAATTTTCTTTCAACCTTGCATTATATATGTTGAAAAATTACAAAGCATTTGATAGCTTGAGCTTCTCCATTGCGAAGGTGGAATGACAGGCAGCGCTTTTGTTGTATTTTTTGACAAATAGAGGATATTTTGCTTTTGAAAAATATCACTCTACTGTTTTTTGCATGTAAATAGATGGAATTGCTGACAATGTGCAATGAAGTTGTATAGCAGACAACAAAAAGTGCTTCGAAATTGGATTGTTCGGTGGAATTGGTCTGGTTAGCATGGATGAAGGGATGGTTTGTACTTTATAGGATTTGAGTGTATCACGTTCGGCTAAAATTCTTAGTGCAATTGGGCGATTGTTGCCCATTTTTATTATGGATCACTTCCAATTTGTTTGAGAGCTTTTGATTAATAATTTTCCCTTGATCTGCAATATGCCAAGATGCTGGCATCAAGCGGTCCTGTTGAATTCCTTTGCTGGTGGCATGTTCCATTACAAAAAATGCTCGTGTCTCAGCATCTGCTTGCAAATTGCACGTATTGAATAGACGAAATTCAATACGGAAATTGCTGATCCTCTGTATATGGTAAACCAATCTTAACCGATGGAACAAAACATCCCTAATTTGATCATGCGGCTGCAGTTGTAACCTACGCCATGCCTCGTCTTCTCATGCACCTATGTTGTTTAGTGCTAACTCACTCCTTCGGGTCAATTTCTATACTCATTCCTCCAGTTTTTGGTTCATCCCCCTATCTATGTTAAGCCAAAGCGCAAACTAAAACTCATAACTCATCCCCTTAACTAGGTTCTCTAATTATATGGATAAGGTTTAATACATTTCATTTTTGGTATCAATTTTGCATCTGCTTGTAAAGCCCCTGTAAATCATTCTTATTTCTTGGAACACGAATTGTCTGATAGAAGAAAATGTTTATATTCTATCCAGATTTGAAGGTAATGTTGAAAACGCCGAAACGTTTTTAACTCTGTTTCACATTGAGGTCAAACTAAGCCTAACCTGCCTGTGCTTTTGCAGTGAGGAATATAGTGTAACATCATACAAAGAGTAGAGAAGATATTTCATATTTACTGGCCCTATCGATATCAAGCACTTATATGCACCAAAGGATAATGAAGAAAAGGCAAGGGACCACTTTATTTCTATGGAATTCACACTTAGAGGACCACAGCAATTCTGCCTTCTTCAGAAATTCAGAGTCAGATACAGATGCATACCTAGCTGCTGCTGCATTAATATGCGAGCAAAGGGCTACATGAAGGTAACAGAAAGTTACACTAGCTGCCAAAACAAAGGTATTTCTCAATCGGTGGTTCTTGCGCTTTCATTATCTAGATATTTATGATAAGCAGCCCTCAATATTTTAAATCACTTTTGTAGGTGGGTGTTCATTGTGATTGGAATCAATCCATATTCCAACTTCAAAAGACGTTTAAATCCTAAGTTTGTTTCATGCCACACAGATCAAGTGGCTGCTCTCTCTCTCTCTTTTAGAAAAATTAATATTAAGTTGATTATTATAATAAGAATCAGATAATATCTCCGTTTAAAATTCTATCCAGGCTTTTCTACTTGACTAGTGCTAAAGCCTAAAGGCTATAGTCTACAGATTTGGTCAGTTTTAGTTATATTAATAGTTGTAGTTGTAAGAACATAAACTCACTTGGAGAGGGGGGATAGAGCTATTAATCAACACTTTCAAATTTATGATCCTAAAAATAATTTGAGTAATAAACTTGAGTCCTATTAAGTCTGGAAAGTGATTGATAGTTGAATAAATAATCTAAGATTAATAAGGTGTGTTTTGAGACGTCTAGTGATCCAAGCATGAGTCGTACAGTGAAAAAATAAATGGAATCAATTGTTTATATGGACCCCAATGAAAGCATTTGTTAAGTACCGCTATTAAAAGCATTATGGAGTTATATAACTAAGAGTAGAACGGAGAGGGGAAACACTGTACGATCCAATGTGTTTACAAAGTTTTAGGCCCCGAAAAGTGCCAAACTAACCCCCGTTCCTCAAAAAAAATGAATCTGGTAACTTTAGCCGCCAAGTGTCACTTGCCCAGACTTAAAAAGTATAAGAACACCAAGAGGAAAAATAGAACAAAGATTTTATAAAAAAAGAAGAAGATATATTTATATTAGAATAAAATAATAATAAAGAATATATTTAAAATTTTATATAATATAAATTATTAATAAATTAAAATTTATATAAATAAAAATATTTTAAATGTAATTATTAGATAATTAAACAGATGAATTGTAAGATTAGAATCTTAGGAAATAGGGTGGTCCACTTGATGCGAGAACCCAGGGAGAAGCTAAAATGCTAAATAGTACAATAGTTAGAAATGAAGGGGGGATAGGAGTAGGACTTAGGCTAGGAGCCTCGATCCCTGAATAGTCTAAAGCGTTGCGCTGAGCATGCATTGACAAGTCAGGGGAGTTGATAGATTAGAAAAGCAAAGACAGCATGCTTTTGGGTCGCTCTCATTTTATTCTTTTTAAATTTTCGAAATTTATTGGTAATAAACTTTGTCATCCCTAATAGTTACATTGTTTAACAAATCAGCAAACGTCAGCTTCATTAATCGCTCATGGTTAAATTTTATTTAATTATTTACATTTAATATCTTATTTTTATTAAATTAAAAAATAAAATATGACTTTATTTATGGGTCTCGATGGGCGGGAAGTAGCATTAAAGCCAGCAGCAACCAATGAAACATGAATTGACAACTGAACTTTGAACAAAGGTTACAAATAAATAAGAAATGAGAAAAAGACACAAAACTGAAAACTTGCTTGGGTTGGGATGGCCACCCCAAGCTAGGTGGCCCAAAAAATAACTATCATAAATTATATATTTTTTTATTTTGGATGGATCTCAAGCAGTGCCCCTTTCTTCTTTAATTAGGAATCTGAGGTCCGATGGATCTCAAGCAGTGCCCCATTGTTCTTTAATGAGCAATAGTAAATTACGAGTGCTAGGTCCGAACCCTATGTACTTCTACTGCACAGTCTAGACTTACCACAGTGTGGTATCTAGGGATGAGCTGGGGAGCCCCACCCTTCCCCTGCCTGCCATGCCGCCCTATTTTTTCGACCACCTGTGACCCCCCCTTATGATACATCTGTCTCCATAGCCATAGCCATAGCCATTGAACTTTCTAGCTTTTTCCCTCTCTCTTAGCTGTTCTTATCATGCTTCGTTATATTTCTACTGTTCTGGGAGGTGTGCATTGTGTACATGAAACTCAACTCGCTTCAACCCCTCATCTTTATCTTAAACTTCGTCTCTCTTTTATCAACAGCACCCCGGCCCTCTCAGTCCTCACTCCTTATAAATAACTGCTTTCCCTAGTCAACTATTATCATCCATTCTCCGGACCCTTTTCTTTTGGTTTCTCGATTGTTTCTTTCTTTGGTACAATGGAGAGTGCTAGGTTCTAAATTTCTATCGACTTACATGGTCTTCCCTCACAGCTTCACAGCCAAAATATGTTTTGTTTTTCAATAATGAAAGAAGGGTTTGTTTTCTTCTTCTTTTTGAAAAGAAAATTAAATTTTATAGCTTTGTCCTTATTGAAGTTCTCTTATTTCATGTCTTTTCTCTTCTGTTAAAAACTGTTTGCATCTTTCAGATCTTTTCAGTTTTTTTTCCCCCAATATTTAAGTGTCCAGTTCTACTCAGACCAATGGTTCCTCCCGTTTCCATAAAATTTTCAAAAATTAGACCTATATATGTGCTTTGTATTCGATGCTTTTTCTTCATAAAAATTACTTGGGCATATAACATGGCTAAGCCATAGCCAGATTTGCCCATTTTTTTTTTCTTTTCATCTCAGCAGCTATGCCAGTCTTGCACATGAAAACTTTCATTTCTTCCGGTGTTTTCATCTTTACTCTAAATCCTTATACATCATTGTGAAGATTGAAGAATATGTCCCAGGAAATTTCTATATTATTCTTCATATTCTTATTTTTTATAATATACAGTTGACCATTTATTTTTAATGCAAGTCCTAAATGAAAAGTCTGCAAGGGAAAAGGTGAAGCTGCCAGCATGATCTATCTTCGGTTAGTGATATATTTCTAACCCTAACTAGGTCATGCTCTGACAGCTTCACTCCTTCCTGTTTGGGGACCCAATATATTCGAAACATTCTTCACATATCCAACCTCCCCTTCCCTGCCCCCCCCCCCCTCAAAGAAAAAAAAAGGGCTAAAGGTCAAGTGTAAGAAACCGCCTTGTGTAAGTAAAGCAATTATATTCCTTATATTCTTTTGTTTTTGAAATGTCACTGTCTCAGTGCATGCGTTTCTAACTTTTTGCTTTTTCCCTGTTCTTTTGTTTCTTTTTTTACGCAATCCTTTTTACACACTGATTATTATTTGATTTTGATAACTGAAAATCAGTTATGAAAATGATACAGAATCTCAATGGGACTTCATTTAGCCAAAGTAACTTTGTGTGGAAAAAAAATGGTTGATCCAACAAGGAAATTCTGGAACAGGGATGATTATTACATAAAGATTGAATGCTGGGAAGTGGAAGTTTTGTTAACAATGTGCATCATTTTTATCCGGAAATGCTTTTAACTATTGTTTAGTTCTCTTAAATTACTTAAGCAATATGTCTCAGCTGCAACAAAACTGGGTAAGCTAGAGAGCCTTCAAATCATATTTGTCTCAAGCTTTACATTTTTATTCAAGGCCAACAATCATTCATCATCACATTATGTTTGTATGGATGGTATAACAACAATGGAATGGAAGTGCATGCTCTCATTATTTATATGCATTCAGTTAATTAGATTCTTATTTTTTTCCTGACCAGCCAAACATGCCTTAAACCCTTCTAAGAAGCTTAGTTTTCCCAATTTGGATAAATTTCC
>JBBYHK010000004.1:10604480-10618489 GCA_038382065.1 Adansonia grandidieri
GCTAGCTCAGTTGATTCCTTGATTCCATTCCATATGGAATCTATAAGCTATTTCGGGTGTCAATGGCAAAACCTAATCTAACAGACGAACTAATCAAATTGAATAGCCTTTCCAACTTAAACAAATTAATTGGCAAGTTAGCTACATTCATTAAGTCGAACACATTCATGGCGAAGAGAAAAATTATTATCATTCAAATTATTTTAAAATAATTTACAAAATATATATAATGTATTATATCTGATTAAGTATCTTTAACGGGGTTAATTTTGGATATTGTTTAAGTTAATAAATATAATATTATATCAAATACAATATTTGATAATTTAATTATTATTTTAAATATATAAAAATATTATTATAAAATAATTTAATTAATTTTACATAATGTTTATCTATACATTCGGTAACGAAAATCTTTTGAAAAAAAATTATGAATATGCAAAGCAAAATCATACTTTTTTTTCCCTTAAAAATGGGAAACAAATGAAAGTTAACAAAATAGTAATTCAAGATTTGTTGTTCCCGATTACCAGCCATTGGAGCCGAATTTAAAGGAACTTCTAGCTTCTGATCTGTTCTGGTGATTACTTTGCTGGCATGCTTCTATTGGTTGCTTATTATATCTACGTTACAAGCTTTAGTCAGACATCACCACTTTTTTGATTAGACTCTTTAATCAAAGATTGGCTATGTCTCTTAAGCGCCCCCCCCCCTCTTTTTTTTTTCATTTTAATGCTTTCAATATGTAGTTGGTAGAGATTAAATGCAAACGCAAGTGAGCCTGTGACAAATGGCATCTCATGTTTTATAAAGGTTGTTGAATTATTATAAATTAAGGCCTAATTCACCAAAATAAAGAAAAGATACCCATCAAAGTAATCGGAGTGAAGAGAGAGAGAGAGGGAGTCATGAGATGCTAACATTTTTTTTACTATGTTATTCCACTTAAAGTTATATTATAAACTTATATCACATGAAAATATACTTTTAAAATAAATAAAATTAAAAAATATTTTTAATTATTTTGAAAAATATATGATATAGTGTGTTTGTATTGTTTTGAGGTTAGATTTGTTCTATTTTAAATATTTTTAACTGAAGTATATATATATATATATGTATATATGGATACCTTTGAGAGCTAGGAGATATTATGAAAAAAATGCATGAATAGGATGATTTGGTGTTTGAAAATATTACTTATTTAACACTCCTAAGATGCAAAAACAAATGATAAACTATATTATATTATATCTAAAGGTCAATGTAAATGGTCCCCTTAAAAGCTTAATCGTGCTTAGCATTTGTTAAATTTGTTGGGAGGGTTGAAACTTGAAAATGAGAGGGATAGAGTTGATAAATGCTCAGTGCAAAGTTTGGAACTTCTCACTGCGTTGTCTGCATTGCATTGGCGTGGCCAATCATAATATTCATTTTGTCTCCCTTTGGACCACTCCTGCCCAGCCAACTCCCCTGTTATCATTTGTTTCTTAATTTAATATTTTACTACTTTTCATCAGAACCACTCCCAATTAAAATCAACAAAGAACTCAACGAAAGCCACTCAAATCCCTTTATATATGCCCCCCCCGCCCCCAATTCTCTCCTCTTCTGATAATTACTCAGATCAGATGATTAGATCTCTCTCTCTCTCTCTCTCTCTCTCTCTCAGAGGATTAAGGAGTTCGCTCATCAGCTGGATGATTACACGCCTACGAAGCTGTGCGCCTACTAGCAGTTGAAGCTGCCAGCATGATCTAAACTTCCTTCTCTGATCAAGGATAGATTGGATCATGTGGTAGCTTCACCTGTTGTCGGGATCACGATTTAAACAAAAACAACCCTTTAGCCTCCTTTCAACTGCATTAATTGAAAACACCGTCTAGTCCACAACTCCGGTTCCAGTTTTCTACCTATCAGTGAAAAGAGTCTGATCATTCAATGGCAGCCCTATGCATTTTCCTTGTTGATTAATTTCTTTCTCTCTATTTCAACTCTTGCCTTCTTTTTTTTAAATTTATTTTGGTAACTTTTTCCAAGGTTTGGTTTTGACTCTCTTTTTCTGCTGCTTTCATATAAGTGTGCAACTATAGCAGCCGGTTGCAGGTATCGGTCCCACGTCCTCAAGATGGTAAATAGAGGAAATACCCTAATTTATTTAAAGAGTCTTGACTCTTGAGCCATGCAACCGGACGAAATACTTGGTACAGCATATTCCCATTCCCATTCACATTCACTTTTTTTCTTTTTTTCCCTTCGGGGTGTCTGAATGCTGTTGGGGGAATCTCAAAAGCCCCAGAGAAGTTAAATTTTAGGGTTTTCAGTAACAGAATTTCTCCCATCTCTAAAACGTAGCTGGTAATTTTGAGATCACATCTTATCCCTTCAAACATAGAGCTTCTACATTTCCATTCTGTGTGGTTTTTTTTTCTTTGACAATGTTCATCGGCTGCTTTACCATACTTTTATTCTGTGCTTTGATGAATTATAATTTTAACATCTTTTGGGAATATAATACTATTGCAAAAGGATAAAAAGAAAAAAGGGAGAGTGAAACATTATCTAATATTATAAACCTTGCTAGTTGTAGGTTTTTTTTTTTTTTGGGTGTGTGAGCAACAAGTTTCAGGATATTTTTGTTTATTCATAGGAATCATGCCATGGACTACAAAGCTGCAGAAGGAATTGAATAAGGAAAACTGGTACTGTAATACTAATTACTATTAATATATATAATTTTATATATATATATATGAACATGACCTCTTTTATTGTCGTAATTCATTCATTTGAGGTTCACTGCAGAAACACTGCATTCTACTAAATAGAATCACTGTTTGCCTCTTTGTGGACAATTTTCAGATGCAGCTCGATCGTTTTGTTTTGCCTTTAAAGTATATCCGGTTTAAATTAGTGATTGTGGTTAAGCATTCAATTTAAAATTAATTGATATAGGTGAAGAGGCAGGCAACTTAAATATAAAGATCACATATAGTCTTAAGACTTGAAAAATGTAGAAACATCATTTTAATCGGTCTTAACCTTAAACCCACAAGCTAATTCCGGGTTTTGTTTTTCTCTTTCCTTTTTAAGAACTATAAAAAGCTTGATTCCCCATGTATGGGAATATCTGGCAGCTGGACACCTTGGCTTGTTTGGATGCTTCATTTGGGCAAGAATCCCATGCCCTTTTTATGATTCTACGAGCACGCACCGAATCTTATACTAGTAACTGCTGTTCTCATCTGATTCTCTGCTACTCTTTTAAAGGTTTTTCAGCAGTTTTCCTTGCTCTTCATTTGAGTGCAATACATGCATGCCATTTATGGGAAAATATTCCATATCCGATCGTACTCCCTCACCTTGGGAACTTATTTCCTTTCTTTTTTTCTTTTTTGAGTCCATTCTCATGAGGCTTGGGTAGACTAGTATTAATGGTGACCACTGACCATTTGCAGCCAATATTTATAATCATTGCACTTGTTACAAATTTGCTCTTTAAGACATGCTAACGAAACATGAGTTTCAATTTTCAAGAATGTTCAAACTCGAAGATAATTGAGTGATTAGTAATAACGGATACTCACTATAACTCCTCTTTTTTTATATATTTATGTTGTGATGCATATATATATATATATATGTTTTTTATTTAGTCAGATGTATTAAACAATTAACATAAATAAGGCTATACATATATATCCGCATTTGCTTGTTATATTATCTTCTAAAGCTTAAAGCCCAACATGCTGCAATTAAGGCTCTGCAGCCCATAAGGAGCTGGTACGCACGGTTCCGACTACCAAATAAAGCTTGGCCTTGAGGTCAGACAAGGACACATCCGATGTTCCTTAAGGTCATTGGCGGACCGTGATACATGGACATACGAGACCTGAAGTTCATATATAATTTTGATGTGAATCAGCTTTTCCTTACATTTTATGCGCAAACTGATTAAAAAAACACTGAAAAGTTTATTGTTTTAGCTGAAGTTCGTATATAGTTGATCTGGATCAGCTTTTCCTCAACAATTTGTGCACGAACCGATATTAATAAAAAAAAAAGTATATTTTCAATTTAACCCTTTCCTACTAATTTCTCAACCTTTGCTCCAACCATTTATGAATATATATATCTCTGAAAGCTTTCTAAATCATTCTTCATAATTGTACTCCGGTAAGTATGCTAACAGTTATTTGCAGTCGGGCACAAGCCGCCGATGGAGGGGAAGAAATTCAAGAAAAGAAAAGAAAAGAAAAGAAAGAAAATTAACAATTCGGCATTCAGTTTCAGGTTTCCATTTATTTTCAGAAGGCCATCATCATCCTTGCAAATTCCTCATAGCTGACTACCCCATCACCATCTAAGTCGGCTTCTCTGATCATCTGTTCTGCTTCTTCCACTGTTAGTCTTTCCCCCAAATTCATCATTACTTGTCTCAACTGCAAATCCAAATATGGGGATTCGTTTAAGTCGATTAATCATAAATATTAATTTCCTCAAAATTTAAAGGAAGAATTTGTAGTGCTAGGTGAGAGGGAAAAGAAAAAGGCCAGAAAACAAACACATTTTCCGACCAACAAAACACCATTCTTATAAAGATGGTTGCATGAACCAGCTGCAAAGCTTTTAGACTTCTATTTTGGGTGAGGGTGTTGGTATTAGACATTTTAGACAACGTTCAAACTACAAATATCATAGGGAGCTAAAAGATTGGAGGGCGCAAAAAAAGAGTGAAAACAGTCTTAAATGATCATGAATTGACAAATAGCATAAACAGAGCCTTGCATGCATGATCTAATCGGCAGTCTATTACTTTCCACTAATAGCATCGATTTCAAGCGAGTTAGTCTTTGAATTAGTGTTCAATATCCAAATGTAGCAATTAGACAAGTTAGCGGGAGGAATGCTTTTATACCTCGTTTGCTGATATAAATCCATCTTGATCTCTGTCAAACACTTTGAAAGCTTCTTTTAGTTCATCGACCACATTTTCCTGTGGAGATTCATGATTGCGTCATTTCACCACTTTTTATCAAAACAAGGAAGTTTACTAGTCTTTCAAATAAAAGGTTTAATTAATTTACCTTCATTTTTCTTGCCATAATATTTAAGAATTCCTCAAAATCGATGGTCCCATTTCCTTCAACATCAACCTCAGCAATCATGTCTTGAACTTCTTCTTTTGTAGGGTTTGAATCTAATGTCAGGATCACCGTTGCCAATTCTTCCATGCTTATGAAGCCTACATTAGATGAACGTAGGTGGTTCAAAAAAAAAAAAAAGGGGAAAGATGCTTATGAAACGGTTAACTTAAATCTTACTTAACACTTGAGAATAATGATCAGGGCAGAAAAAAGATATAGGAAAATACCATCTGAATCTTTATCAATCAGGCAAAAGGCCTCGCGAAACTCAGATATTTGATCTTCTGTCAATGTATCTGCCATAGTTTTTTTGTTTTCAGCTGAAACTCTATCCTGTTGAAATATGAACAAAAAAGAAATGCAAGATCACGTATAAATAGGGAGATGGTAAGGAACCATAAAGCCAAAGTAATTGGAATTTGTCAAAACACGCTTGGGTTTTAAATTCCATTCAAAGCAAGAAAATTTCCAGAAAATTAACGAGGTCTTGAATCAACCCCCCCAAAATGGGGTTTTAAAAATTTAATGTTCTGAACTTTGGCAATTTCCATCTTGGAGTCAGCTAGACCATGACTTTATCTTTGATTAAGTACAATTATTCTTATTTAAATGGATGGAAATAATAATCTTTGATCAAGTAATAATTACATAGAATCAAACAATTATTGTATTCGTATCATATTTATATTATTTTTTTACGTTATAATTATATTTAAAATGTTATATAATTATATAAATTTTATTACATCAATAATTATATGTGTTATAGGGAATTTGATAAATTTATATAATCATGATGTATCGTATTTCAACTATTTTTTGTTGTATAATCAGTTTTTTTCCTTCATTTTCTAAAATATATTAAAAAACCCAAGGAAGAAAAAGGTGATTCAACTCATTATGGTCAAAGGGATTATAGTAATGGCAATAAAATTTTTCTAACATATGATTCTGATAGGTGCAAATTCCTTTGTTAAAATAATCTTGATTTCCCTTCCTCTACGAATATTAAAACAAAAACATTGATCAAATTAAATCGATTTCTTATGAAGTAAGGCTAAGTTTGTTGCTTTGATTTTTATTTTTATTATTATTTTTGTTTAATCTTCCGTTTACTTCTTACGCGTTTCAAACAAGAATACCTTTCTAGACGTTGTACAATTTATATTTTTTTTGGCTATATTTATTTCTTCTTTTTTTTTCTTATTATTAAATAATTTAATTTTTGACTATTTTTTTTTATTTTGTCAAAAGTGGATATAAAAAATTAATTAAAAATTTGATTAAATTGGGATTAAAATAGGGAAATTTTTCTTGATTTTGCTACTTGGAAAAAAAATTAAAAATAATTATTTGTGACTAGGTATTACTTGAATCTTTCTTCCCTCAATGCAATGGCGGTCCATGGAAGGGGTGAGCCATCCAATTCCACACCCAGGCTGCCTGTAAGTAAGCTTTAACCATTTAAGACAACCCGGTCCGCTTGATTAGCTCTAATATGTCTATGCTACATATTATTTAACTGTTAATACATAAAGAAAACAATACTAATAATTCATCATTAAGGCTCAAATTGTTAGTCAACTTTATCTTTGATATTATTTAGAAAGCTATAGTTGGAAAGAGCAATATATAAGAAAAAAGAAGCACCCACTCAAAATGCAAACCAACATTATTACATTACATGAGAATTATGAGCTAAGCGAGTAGACACCTTGGACCACCTATTTGCTTATCTACATTAATAATTTAAGTTCGAATTAAGGGCTACGACCACTATTAACGTTGCATTACGTGCCGTGCAAATGTTTACTATTATGATTTTCACTATCACCTACCATTAAATGAGTAAAATTAAACAAGCGCAACAAGCTTAACTTCGAAGTAGCGAAAGATAAGGGTAATGAAAATGCCCATGAAATCACAAGCATTTGGCAATTACCCTCTAGTTCGTTAAGAAAAAGCTAATATGGTAAAATGAAAACAGGCTTGAAGACCAGACTTTTAAGACCAGGGTACATTTGAATTTAGATCATAAAAGTAGGTTTATTTGAGAAACGCAGAAAGCCCATATAGCTAGAAGTTGTCTAACATATGATACAGCTTGGAAATGGCAGCAGCTCCGGTATCTGTTTAGATTGGTTGACCTTCTGGTACAATTTGATCTTTCACCCACATGTAGATAGGGACCAATACGTAATACGTTGCAGCCATGGCGCCCAACACGAAGCGCAAGAGAAATACAAATGGGTTTACGGGCTTAGATACATCCTCTGCCTTTGGGCCAAGCTGAGCAACAACAATAAACCAGTCATTAGCCAAAGAATGATAAATGAAAAACGAGAGAGTTTTGAGTGATACAACACAATAGACCTCATGTCTACATGAAATGCTAAGATTAGTTATGTACAACAAAGATTTAAATGTTAACTGTTTTGGGATCGGTTGCATGAATTCATTTTTTGCCAGTCAATGCCCAATGCAAAAGGATACAACATGAATTGGTAGTGAAAAGAAAATTTTTTAACTTAGCATTTTTTTATTAAGTAGGCATGAAATGAACGAAGACGTACATCTATGTATACCAGAATTGAAAGTCTACAATGAAATATCAATTACTGTGAACCAACTAAAGAGTTGTGGGGAAAAGAAGAGCCCCGCAAAGAGTAAAATAAAGTACGCACAAATCTGAACATTTGATTACGGTCCAAAAAAATCAGTTCCATTAATCAATAGTCTGAAGAATGATAAAAATGTATTGTATGCACCTAAAAAGACTAAAAGATAAGGTAACCTTATGGACCAAAGAAATCAGTTCCATACTTCTATAGCTCTGAAGAAAAAAAGTGCATTCTTTTTGTTCCTAAATCAAGCATCAGCTAAAAAGGTTTTCTGCCATGAAAATACAAGGATTTACTTTAAAAATTAGATATCTAAGACCAGCATTGATAAGTTTTCCTTATACTATTTATCATTAATCATGAATCCCTAAATGGCATATAACTACCATACCATGCATCAATATTAATGTCAGAATCACTTTTTATAGCTATTGCTGAAGTGGTTACTATCGCTATTTTTGTTTTCCAAGTGAACTTGCAAGTTTAATATTCTTCAAAGAAAAAAAGAATAACACGAAGCATTAAAAGAACAATAATACGTTTTTCACCAACATGGACGCACAAAAAACACACATGTAGAATGTACTTATACAATGACTTCATATCATGAAAAGACGGAGGGAGAGGGATAATAAGTAATGACAGATGGTTAGTTACAAGGGCTATTAGAAAAAGCACATCCATTATGTGCCGAAGTAAATTTATTTGATTATAAATGGGTGATTGAGAGTTAATGCTGGGCAAACAGCAAAGGCAGAGCCAGAATTTCACCAACCTGGGAGAAAAGGAAATTGAGGCTGTTCCAATAAGTAATTGTAGCTTATGATTATGAGTCCTCAAACCGAAGGCTAACAAAGTTGTTTAACAAAATTTAATGGGAACCACGCCAGATGTCAAATCCTTTGCTCATTATACTGGATATGAGATATACTATACATGCAGACATGCGCTCATGTGTCATGGCCCACAACAGGGTAAAAAAATAACTAATGATGCAGTGAGCCATTGACCACTTCAAAAAGTGATTACCTGCAAAGGAGAGTCCCCAGATGCTGGTTTAACACCAGTTACAGAGCACCCCATGATCAAACCATGTCGGCGAACTCCACGATACCATTTGGGGCCAATCCTTTTTAGTTGGACATCCTTAAATCCAGCCTTTTGAAACCACTCGATGTACTCTTCCTCCTTAGGGAAAAGCATCCAAACATCAGCAAAGAAGCGGGACAACCAAAATGTAGGGTACACAGGACCAATCAAGCAAGCTTTTCCTCCCATTTTCAACACCCTGTATGCTTCCTTGATGCCTCGTTGGGGGTCTGGCCAGTACTCTATGCTGAAAGGCATGATAACATAATCCCAATAAGAGTCATGATAAGTTACTATCTCCTCCATTCTCCCCTCTCTTAAATTCAGAATAAATCATCCATGCAAACCAGCTAGTAAATCTACCATACTTTTATAGTATAAATTGTACTCCGAGATGCCCCAATTGACAGCATCTTTTACAACTATTGAGTTGGAAATTGTAGAGTTTAATGACTACTAACCAAACGGACAAGCACCAAAAAGAAAAGAAAACAATTTATGCGTTTTCACTTTTATACATTTGCTTTAATACCAGATTACGCATGTCAATTCTCAACAATATATCAAAGTGGGAAGAAAAATAAAAGCAATCAATAATAACAAGGGCAATTAAGCCATCACGAAGAACAAAATGCACCAACCAACCATAAAACAACCAAAATTTTAGATCTTATTCTGAAAACATATACTCGGTGCATTTCAACCAAACAGAAAGTCCCAATAACACCAAAAGAGTTGGAAAAATATACCTGCCAGCAGACACATATCTATCCGCATAATCAGTAGGAAAGGGGAGATCCTCTGCGTCACCTTCAATTATCTTGCACTCCTTCAGAGGCTCCTTCTGCTTAGCCTTGGCAAGCTGGTGCGGAGATTGGTCAAGAATTGTAACATTCTTAGCATCTACATGCTTAACAATACCCAAAGTAGTGAAACCAGTTCCACCACCAACATCTACAACTACCATGTTCCTGTTATTGAGATCAGCTGGCTCAAGTGCATCATCTCTCATGTCTTCAGTCCAATGACCAGGGTTTATCACATGGTCATAAATAATTGAGAGGAATCTGTAGAACCAGAAAGCCTCTTTTTTGTGTTGTATGAATCTGGGTTGCGAAGCGGGCCTCGATGCTGATAAGCTGCACTTTGGGGCCATTATTGTTCCTGGCCTGGAGATTCTTGCACTAGAGACTAAACCCACACTGGATAAGTGTTTCCCATGAAAACCAGACCCCAAAAAATCAATCCTTTTTGGGGTTACCCCTCTGATGAGAGTGAGGTTTTCTGCTCCACTGAGCATGGAAAAAGCCATGGATTAAGCAAGCAAAAATTACCCACAAATCAAAAAGTTGCAATCTTTACTTGAAGTTAGATTGATTTCAGCAAATAACAACTACCAAGATAAATACCCTTACAGTATTTAGTTTCGGGCTTTCTGCAACTAAGGCTTAGACTCGGTTGAGACTTGAGCTGAGAGTAACGGACACCACAGGATTTGGACTGGACTCTGATCTGATCTCTGGCTGATTCAGTCTGAAGAATTTTCCTTTTTCCTGTAATTGTTTTTTGGTTTGTTACTATGTAATTACGTGTTACTCAAAAAATATATGTATTTATGTTTGTGACTGGGAATTCATGGTTAAAAACGTTGAGAAATAAGAACCAAAAATAGGAGGAAAAAAAATAAAAGCAAACCAACTAACGACAGCTATACTTAGTGTTGTCTATCGTGGACTCTTACTCTCCTCATATTCTCAATCCATCATTTTCATTCAATCAGTGTAATGATAAGTTTAACTTCAATTGCAATTATTTTACATGGATAACAATTAGGCAAATAAAATATATTTGTTTTATCTAAAAATGTCGTCGAATTAAGTCAATTTGGATAATAAAATTTGCTTGTTGAAGGTTTAGTTTGATTAGATTTGATAAATTCTATAATATTATTTTATTATTTAAAATATATTAAAAGAATAAAAATATTTTTATAAATAAATTTAAATTTAAAATAATTATTAATTAAATAATAATATACACTATTATTAATTCTAATGTAATTTATTTTTTCCTGGTGAACAAATGCAAGTAAAAGCCAAATTTTTTTTTATTCTCTTCTTTTACCAATTTCTAATTCTAAAGCAGAAAATTTTCCAACAGTTTGGGTTTGGGAAGATAAACACTCAGGGGACATGGGCCCAAGGCCTCATCTAATTAAATTGACTAATTCAACCCCGGAAGGAGTAAGGCAGAATGCAAGGCCTAATTCCATCGTTAGCTCTCCTACGGATTATCCAAACCTGAAAATGGGCAAAAATTACTGGATTTTGCTAGGCTCAATACTGTTCATTTGAATTTTCAAGATTCCCAATCTTTTTCTTTCGTTTTAGGTTTTTTTGTCCTCATTATTGTTCCGACTTGGGATGTGCAGAAAAATGAGGGCGTAGACAAAGTTCATTGAAAGCAACAACTATAATATACATATATAAACACAAACAATGTCTAAATGAATTATTGCTCATATAATATAAAGTCTTTGAAAATATCAAAATAAGCTCCAATCAATTTTCATCTGGAATTCCATTTCTCAAACTTGTTAGCTTTTGGATTCCCCGCCATACCATGAAAAACTAGAAAAAAACACCTCATTTCTTAACTTCTTTTATTAAGACTTTTATGATTCTTATTCTCTCAGTCACTCTCAAAATGGCACATTTAGACCTTATAAAAGTTAAAAACAACAAAGTCTGCTGACTTAAAGGCATAAATACACCAAGGTCTTTGATGTACTTTTGCAAACTTGCCGGCTTAGACAACAAATTTACAAAGAAAAGGACATAATCCAGACATGTGACAACAAGTTTAGAAGCCTCTCTGCACTATGAACTTGGCTCTATATAAGCACTTTCTTTGCTGCTCCTTCTCCCTTCAATCCTGATTGTGCTTTGCATCCAAAGTACATTATTTACTGTCAGATCGGACGCCGAGGTCTTAAGCGTAAAAAGGTCAAACCCAGATGTCTTTTCCGGAGAACTTGAACCCTGATGAGGCAAGTCCACCTTGGTTGAACAAAGGTGACAACGCTTGGCAGCTTACTGCCGCCACCCTGGTGGGCCTCCAAAGCGTTCCAGGCCTCGTAATCCTATACGGTAGCATAGTGAAAAAGAAATGGGCTGTCAACTCAGCCTTCATGGCCCTTTACGCCTTTGCAGCGGTCCTCGTTTGTTGGGTCGGGTGGGGGTACCGGATGTCTTTCGGGGACAATTTCATTCATTTCCTAGGAATGCCCAATGTTTCCTTGGACGCTCACTATCTCATCGAGCAGGCTTTTCTTGGCTATTTACCAAATGCAACGATGATTTACTTCCAATTTGTGTTTTCAGCTATTACGTTGATTCTGGTAGCTGGGGCATTGCTTGGAAGGATGAATTTTCTTGCATGGATGTTGTTTGTGCCACTCTGGATGACGTTTTCCTACACTATAACTGCTTACAGTATCTGGTGCCCCCACGGCTGGCTGTCTAAGATGGGCATTATTGATTACTCAGGAGGATATGTTATTCATTTGTCTTCTGGTGTAGCTGGTTTCACTGCTGCTTACTGGGTAATGACCAATATTTAATTATTCAATGATTATTTTTTTTAAAAAAAGAAGAAGCTGGTAATATAGTACTATTTGAATACTTGGGTTAAAATTTTGATTTTGTGAAATTGAATCAACTGTTCTATCAATTGGTGAAGGTTGGACCAAGGGCTACCAGGGACAGGGAGAGGTTCCCACCAAACAATATCCTGCTGATGTTGGCAGGGGCTGGACTACTTTGGATGGGATGGACTGGTTTCAACGGTGGTGATCCGTATTCCGTCAGCACGGACGCATCGTTAGCCGTCCTTAACACCCATGTCTGCACTGCCACAAGCTTATTGACATGGCTTGTGCTTGACATTATTTTCTTTGGCAAGCCCTCCGTGATTGGAGCCACGCAGGGCATGATCACCGGTTTAGTTTGCATCACGCCAGCAGCAGGTAAATGACCATGAACCATAGTAATATATATTCACGATATCACTTAGAGATGCATCATTATATTTTAAATGACAATATATATATATATATCGATAACAATGTTATATCTATTATTGGAATATCATCTGCCTATTGAAAGTGCAACCCGATAATTACATAGGAAAAAATTTGTGATCGTGTTTATATGCCTACAATCGCATGAAAATTTTTTGTCTTGATTAGGAGTGGTGCAAGGTTGGGCAGCAATATTGATGGGAATGATGTCTGGTAGCATCCCATGGTACACCATGATGGTCCTGCACAAGAGGATATGGCTCCTCAAGCAAGTTGATGACACCATGGCAGTGTTCCACACGCACGCTGTAGCAGGCAGCCTAGGAGGAATCTTGACTGGCCTGTTTGCGGTGCCTAAGCTCAACCGACTTTTCTACTTGGTAACTAATTGGCAACATTACATTGGTCTTTTCTATGGATTGAGTACAGGTCGCACCACGGCAGGGTTCAAGCAATTCGGTATTCAATTGCTAGGAATCGTATTTGTAGTGAGCCTCAACATAATCATGACTAGTTTGATATGCATGTTGATCAAGATGGTAGTTCCACTGAGATTACCTGAGGAAGAATTGCAAATTGGGGATGATGCAATCCATGGAGAGGAAGCGTATGCACTGTGGGGAGATGGGGAGAAATATGAATCGAAGCTAAATTCCATTTATGAAGAATTCCCGCCACCAACAAAAGGTGGTGAAGTTCAAATGGCCTGAATTTGATGGCGCTTATCAAGACAATGTGGGGGAAATGGGCTTTGTGGTAGAGACCTATCCAGTCCAATAGATTGGCACCCAAAGCTTTATCTTAATGTTAAGTTGTTACTGCTTTATGTTTTGTTCTTTTGTCGTTTTCTTTTTCAATGATTAGACCGCACACAATTGGGAGGAATGCCAGGAGAGGGAAATAAGAACCTTACCAGTCTTCAGTCTTGTACTTCTTGTTGAATACAATCACTTCGGTTGTATTTCAAACTTTGCATTTGCCGCTTGGCTTTTTGCTTTGGATTTTTCTTATCAATTTGTTTTCCTATTGAACATTATTTGCCCAGCAATATTTTTCACCTATTGTCCA
>JBBYHK010000004.1:10629475-10648934 GCA_038382065.1 Adansonia grandidieri
TTTCTACTTACCTTAACTCCCAAGGCAAAAGTTTATTTTTATTAGAAAACGTTATAATTTGAGGTAAAGTAAAAGATCGTAAAATATTCGGTTTAAATTCAAGATTTATCGAATATTATTATTAAAGAAATAATTTTTTAAATTAATGTGATTAAATTTTAAATTTAATCCAAAGTATATTTATGAATTTACAGATAAATTAGTATAATAATTAATATGAGGGGGACTTTATATAGTGTAATATAATTTTCATAGGAAGTATAAAATATTGATAAATAATTCCTTGGTGCATGATTATATTAATATTAGGGAAAAGGGATTGTGTTAGCGTATAGCAAGTTAGCAACGTATAGCATAGCTATTAGGGTTAACTCATAACAGTTAAGTGCATTATTTTTATGTTGTTTACTTCCTTCAACCAACCCAACTCGGCCAGCAGCTTTGAGAGAGAGAGAGAGAGAGAGAGAGACACGTGAAAGTGAGGCATCCATCGATGGAACTTTTCGGCAGATGGGCTGCGCTAATTCCCAAGCAAAGTGGAAAACAAAAATTATTAAAACCCATTTTCATTTCGAGTGGAAGACCTGAAAATTTAACCTAAAAGACCGTTAAGCTAGGCATCAACCAGACTACCATCGCTTTTTTGCTTTTGTCTTGTTTTAAGCACATGGCATGGGTAGTTTTTAATAAACAATATTCCTAGTCTACTGTCCAAGGAGAATGAACCCATTATCAATCATGGAGAATGCCAGTTGCTTATACTACTTTTTTCGTGGTTGCAACCAGAAACAGAAATAAAAAAAAAAAGAAAAACAAAATTTCATTAGAAGGAGATTGGTTTCTCGTTAAAGTTCTTCTGCTTTTGATTCCAATCGAAGCAAGGCATGCAGTAGTAGAAACGTTAAATATGCATTTAACGCATTTTTAAATATTGTTTTGTGGGAACGAATTAATTAAAACTAAACGTATAAATGAACTTCGTTAAAGATACATGTAAGAATACTTGGATTTGAGAAATTTAGTTGGGATGAGAACCGAAGATCTAGCACAATAAACATGCTTATGCCTAATGCCATGTATGGTGACGTTAAACTCATCTGCAAGATGCTTTGGAAATTAAAAATTTCCTTCCATTTCAGTACCTTTTGTTTTTTTAAGATAAGAGTCATGTGCTTGTTATTATAAGAAAATGTGACTATCAGACTTAGATAATTGTGAGATTTTTGACTATGTTAGGGATGACTCTTGTCCATCGATACTTAAAAGTATTTAAATCAACTTTTAAGCAGGTCTAATAAATATTTTCTTTTAAGCAAAAATATATAAAAGAGATAAAAACATATTATTGAAGTGGAAGGTGAAAGAGTTCGAAACTTCGTGTGTGTGTGTGTGTCTATATATATATATATATATATAAGGCTATACCATAACAAAAAACCTTATCTACATGCATTTCTATGCTCAAAGGACCAAAAAGGTTTCACTTAGTAGAAAGAACAAGAAGAAAACCTTCCATATTATTATTGGTATAAATACGAAAATAAAAATAGGAGCGGCAAACTTTGGAGCCGAAATGAGAGAAATCCATAAGAGCTATATTATTTTATATATATATATATGTATATAAGTAGTATCCATGTGGGATAGGTACAGCATTTAGCAGTCTTCAAAATTAAAAGTGGTCCAACTGCTAAACGCCAGAGAGGAATCAGAATCCCCATCTCTCCATGATTGATTCAGCATTCCCCAAATCCATATTAGCCCAATCAACAAATTTTTAGCTTAAAATATACAGCAATGCCTTCCTCTTACTGAGCATATGGGAGCCATTGCACAGAATAAATAAATAATAAACAAATAGGGGCATATTTTCCCCTGACAGGTTTGAATATTCCGCCTAGCTATCTACTTTTTCTATATACCGGGGGAACCCAAGTAAACTTCATTTTTTATCTAAACTATTTCTAGTTCATTTACCAATTGGGGTTTTGTTAATTTAAAGTTATTCAAATTTGATATGACACCAACTTAATGCAGTACTGTAACCTGGATGCAAGCATTATCTGCATTCCTTGAGATCATAGCAGTAATATGTAGAGGAAGGGCGTAGAACGCCATCGAGTTTGCTTCTTCCTCTTAGGATAAATTACTGGCCTGGCTTGGCTTCCCTAACAACTGACACTATGGAATTTTATAGCTTATAATTAAGAAGCAAATAGCGGAATGTGAAATGTAGTTTTAACAGAATCGAAAACCAAGGAATGTATGCAGAAGAGGAGGGTCGGTCAGTCGGTGAGAGAACATGGGAGTTTTCAGATTGGAAACTGCTAATTTCCTATTGGGACCTGCAGAAACAGGGGCCCGCAAACCGCAAGCCCTAATAAGTTTCACTTATTAATGACACTTTTACCGAGTCTTTCTTTTTTATTATTTTTTTATTGCAGTTAGTGTTCAGATCAGAATGGTTGAGATTGTAATTATGAAAAGCTAAAGATTAAAAGGGTTTCTGCAGATCTGAATGAAATGCATGTGGGTTGCATGAGAAAAGAAGGTTAGATAAAAGGTAAAGAAAAGAGAAAGGTTCAGCATGCTTTGGCTTTTGTTTCTGTTTTTGATACATAATAATTAGTATCAGATTCAGATCAAAGACAAGACACATGAAAGGGATGTTAGATCCATTATATATATATATATATATATATATGAATAATAACTATGGACATGGCTTAGAGTTAAGACTTTAGAGGCAATGTACAAAGAGAAATAGCAATAGGCTCCTCTCACATGGACATGGTCTTGATGGTGTAACCCAGAAAGGGATTTTGCAACTTCATTGCATAGACAATTCACATGGGGGCATATGGTCGCAGCTTGACCCTCTACAAGTTTTGGGAATCCCACTTTATCATCATAAGTCCGCTCCATACCAGAGAAAAATGTGTCTTGATAAAAGTGATTCTGTTCAGCAAGAAGGAAAAACTGAACGTTTTATCAGTCAATAATGTAATTTTCCCTGTTATAGTCACAAACATTACTTACATCGATATAGCAAGTGGATCCGAGTGCCGAAAGGCACTCCTAAAGTAATAAGCTTTTTACTACATGGTTCTTTAAATTAGATACCCTCCCCATAATTAAGTTGCATCCAGAACCTAGATTTGATCACTTAGACATAGGATCCTCAAAATGTGAAAGCTTAGCATCTCGAGCACAGGGTAATATATATATATATATATATACAATTCTACTACATACATGGGTGGAGCTCAGTTTACTCTTCAGGTTGGATTCGCTCTTTGTTTGCAGCTTTCTCCCACAAATATACATTTATAAAGATTAAGGATTGGAAATTTAAAAAAAAGGGTTTTGTTTTCCAAATTCAGATATTTATTTCCTCGAGTATCTTGCAGACTGAGATTATTGTCGATACCAAGACAAGATACTTAAAAAATATTGATCTACAAACTACCGGCACAAGCAAGGGAAAGTGTAAAGCTAAAGCCATTCATTTCAGCTATCTATTATATTTCTTAGAGAAGTAATTGTTTACCATTACTAGGAATAGTTTATTCCAATTTGTAAAAGCCAAGAATTTATAAAACCCATTGCTTATACAGATATATTGTCCTAAATTAGTGTGATATACTCTATATCTATGTATTTACGTAGAAGGCAAACTGTTCATCTTAACCAGTCTTTTATTAGCAACAAACTTAGGGTTTTCATCACTTCTATTGCATTATAACTGATCAATTATAATTAAAGATTAAGTAGATATTTATCAAAATTTAAATGAAGTAGACATTTTTATGTTCAACTTTTACATAATTTTATTTTGTGATTTGATAATTAAATAATTATAATAAAATGCTGTAAGTGAATTGCTATAGACCCAATGAGTGAAAAAGAAAATCCATATGGACTTTTAATAAAAAAAAAATTGTGTATTATTTAGATGGCATAAAATAAATGGTTCAACAGATCAAGCTAATAGATTCCTTAACGCCGCCCCTTCACTCTTTTATTGGGTAAGTGGCCCCGCCCCTGGGGTCCCCTTCCCAACTGTGGTGATTGTATCCATCCTCTTACATAGTGCCACTTGACAGGCATGAATGTTGTGCACGTGTCACGCTATCAAAGTTGATCGCCCAAGTGCCAAGCTCTTCCACGTTCCAGTAATGAGTAATGCAGCCACTTATAATATGGAAGTTTAATTTGGCACTGCTCAGGCACCCGTTTTGGCAAGGCGGTCAGGCTGGTTGTGGGTTTAAAAAAAAAAATTGTTGTTTGTTCTTGTCCGGTCAAGGCTGTGCTTGACTTGAGTCATTGAACTTTGAAGTTTGAAAAACTATGCATATTTATCACCTCTTTCGTCTGCATTGGTAAAGCCCTTTTAGTTGGACTGGTGCACATATTCATCTCATATATATATATATAACTAACCATATCTAGGTCGTCGTGATTTACCTTAATGGCTTCATTCTCTTACCCATATCCTCCATTTGGACGGCTATTAATTGATTCATAACCAGCCCACTGTTCTACCTAATCATCAAACCTTAATGAACCAAAACAAAGAGATAGAATTACTATTAATCTAATACCAAGTTAATGAACAATTCGAAGCTTAAAATGGCGAAAAATGGATTACTTAGCAAGACTTGAAAGAAATCAAGTGCAGTTAATTAGAGAAGATAGAAGTTTCTTTAGACATAAGAAAAAAAATTATATACCTCTTTCTATTCATGTCATTCACATAAGCACTTTTTTTTTTTTTAAGGGACAGTTAAATCTCAAGATGCCTGCAATTAGAATGCAATATTTATCTATGATATATAAGACAAACAATTCAGAAAATCTAGAAATTAGGATGACTACCAGTTGGGGTATTTTGTTTAGAGAGAAGAAGAAATATGCGGTTTTTACAGAGAGAAAGAATGAAATAAGAAATAAGATTTAAAAATTAGATTTATTTTAATACATTCACATTGTATAAATTTATTCACTGTATATTGTTTAATGTCATTATATTAATAATTTTTATAAATAAATATAAATAACTTATAATTAATATGATATCGCGTGATTCGTTAACAAAATAATAAATATAAATTTTTATATAATAAATGCATCAAATATGAATTTTTGGTTTACGTTGAAGAATCCAAACGCAGAGTTTTCGGCTTCTGGTGAAAAAAAGAAAGAAAAAAAAATGGCAGGCAACTGTGCCACCGACCCGGGCTCCAACTTGCTTTCAAACCGGTTGATGTCCGCCCCTGAGCAAAGTTATCCGTTTTCGGAACCCATTTTGATTGGACATTAGACGCAAGCGTGATTCTATTTTTTAGTAAGATTTATTTGTGGTGTAGTTTATACTGAATCTCAGATATATATATATATATATATATACAGTGAAGCGTTTATGGCTTTATTGATAAAGATTTATTTAAATATTATCTATAAAATATAAAATCTTAAAAATGCTTATTGATAAAAATATTCTTAAAATTACCAGGTACATAGTTATATTTAATTTTATTTATGTATATAATTTTTTTAAAATGTAGGTACAATCTTGTACTCTTAAAGTAACAATTATATGGCTATCGAATAAAAGTGGGTCATGCTATAATTCTTATAAAAATACAGTAAATTTTCTTTTTCTTAACAAGAATAAAATAGAATGCAAACATGTGTTGAACCTATATACTATAATGGAGAATGAAATACCCCATTGTACGTTAAATGATATCGATTCATATTTTATCTTTGTTTCCTATAATTATTAATAGAGTTCAAGATCAAACAATACCAGATATAGTATTCGCCACAACATTTTCCATCTCCTAAACCATTGTATTTAACGCTAACCATAGGAGTTTAAGCGTCTTTAACAAAAATGTTCATCGAGTCCCCCCCACCCCCCACAAGAAGAAAAAGGTATACTAAACTATTAAAAAAAGTAAAGAAAAATTACAAGTTAGTTATAATGGAATTAATGAAAGGTATAATTATTTAATGTTTTATACTATAATTAACTTTACAAACAAAATTTACTAAAAATATATTTTATCTTTGATAATTTTAATATTTTAAGTTTATAAATAAAATTAAAATATAATAAAATTTCAAATACTTTATTTTTTTGTTAAATTTATATATTTATATCTTTTAACTGTAATTGTAAAGTCTAAAAACTATAGTGATATAATATTGAAATAATTTACTATCATTTAACAAATGAAGTACGATAAAGAACCATAATAAAATTAAGCGAATGATAAAAAAGAGTGGTCGTCGTTCAAAGGCACGAAAATTAGGGGAGCGTGCGAATGACACGTAAGGACAAAGTATTTGCCTACGAAGGCTTACCTGCAGCTGCAGGGTGTGTCATGTGTTGCCACTTTACAATGCAAACAAAAAGTCCTGAAACGTGACGAAGAAAAAATTGTAAACCCCCTAAATACCCTTTCGTGAGATCATTAAGAACTCAAAGTCCATGTGCATCAACTACATTACTTCTAATTAATTTGTACTGTACTAATTTGTCATTTTAAAAGGTAAGGGCAACTTACGTCTATTTTTCACCTGCCCCACGCCCAATGCTCTTTTCCTTAACTTCGCTCTTCTTTTTAAAGACCAGAAAAGCGGGAGGTGCATGACGAGGCTGCAATCGCAACCCAGTCAGTCACATAGAAGGAAAGAAAAAAGAAACAGAGAGAAATTGGAGAGAAATGTGAGGATGGAAGTTTTAAACAAAAGATTTAAGTTGATAGAAAGAGGAGAGCAGTTGAGTTAAATAGGAGGCTGAAAAGTTATTGAAAAAGAAAAGAAAAGAAAAGAAAATGATGACGGGAATAGTGCCAGAGCAAAATCTTGAGAAGCAAATAGGAAAACAAATGGGTTGCATGGGTGGTTTCCTTCAGATCTTTGATCGTCACCAGATACTTACAGGCAAACGCCTTTACTCCACCAAGCGCCTCCCTTCCACGCCGGCGCCGGTTTGTTTGTTTTTTATCTCTATTTTTTTATAACGCGATGTGGGCTTTTGTTAAAGTGTATTTCTACGTTGGTTTATCATGTTTTATTGACGTTTTCCCTTCAGGCAAGTGAAACGACAACGGAGCAAGAGAAGACCGTTGTGCCACCAGGAGTAACGAGAGAATCAGAGAAGCAGCCACAGGGTCGAGTAGCAGCATCACCGGACCGTTCGAAGCAGTCTACGGTTATATCGGAGCCCCGATATCCGGCTCCTGAGCCTTCCACACCGACTGGTAAACAGAACAAGACACCTCTTCCACTTTCCATTTTTGAATTCAAAGAAAGCAGCGCGAGGTCGCCGTGGAAATTCTCCAAAGAAGCTCCAAGGCTCTCCCTTGATAGCAGAGCCGTCGTTGATGCTAAAGGAAGCCTTAAGCCCCGGGAGATCCGTACGAACGCCGCTATATTATCCGTTAACCAATGTGAAAGCAACAGCGAAGAAGACGGAGTGGATGATACCAACAAACAACGACGGTCACCTAGCGTAATTGCAAGGCTCATGGGACTTGAACCGTTACCGGATTCGAATACCCAACCGAATCGAAAAGCGCAGCTCCGAAGATCTGCATCGGAAGCAAGGGGCCGAGATCTATTCCAGTATTATTTAATGGATGGAGATAATTTTCATTTAAAACAGTGCCAGCAACCAAATTTCGTAGACGTAGGGGTTTCAAGCAATGTCGTAAGAGAAACTGGAGCCAAACAAGATCCTGTAATAAGTTACAGATCAGAAGGCTTAAGAAATGCGAGAGCTGAACCACTTAAAGCTTCAATTCGAGGAATGAACCAAAGGAAATGTTACTACGATTCAGCTGATTTCTTTCCCGACCGAAAACAGACCGTTTCCATCTACGGAGAGATTGAGAAACGGCTTAAGCTCAGAGGAATCGATGAGCCGTCGAAGGATCTCGAGACTCTTAAACAGATCCTCGAAGCTTTGCAACTCAAAGGCCTTTTACACAGTAAGAAATCCCCAAAGCAGACGAATAATAGGAGCTTTGTTTATCAACGTGAACAATCTCCAATTGTCCTTATTAAACCGGGAAGATCACCGCCTTCTGCCGTTAGAAGGATTGGCAACGATTCGCCTCCATCTAGTTATCGATCAAGACCTGGACCTCGCCGGAGCGTGAATATAGACCCACCGCCAACGATGAGTCCGAGACGTGACCGGCCGGAGAGTGAATGGAATGTTAAGAACCAAGGCAGAGGTAAGGGTTCGATTTCTCCGGTTAGGAGTGAGTGTGGCGTCAAGAGTCCCAATAGAAGGCCTCCGAGTGTCGAAATGCAGAGGAGAGGGAATGGCAATATAGAGCAGAGAAGAGTGTCTCCGGTTCAGTCCCCTCGGGTTAGTGTGAGAAGAACCGGATTAGATCAGACGACGAATGGATTACCCAGAAACAGGAAATCAACGGCTGAGATTTATGATAAAGAAGAGAAGGTTTTTATTCCAGCGGAGGATCAAACCTCTACTGTTTCAGAGAGTAGCATTAGCACGAGTTCTCAAACTGATACGGAGGTAAGAATTTACTCGGGTATTTTACTACTTAAATTTGCTGAAGAATCGTAATTCGTCTAAACCCATTACTTTATTGTTATGTAACATTGGGTTTTACAGATATCGAAGGTGGAGGACTACAAGGAAGGGAGGAGCCTCTTGGAAAGGTGTGATAAGCTGCTTCACAGCATAGCAGAGATGAGCACTGCTAAGACTGAGTTGCAGCCGAGTCCGGTCTCCGTACTTGATTCGTCGCTTTACAGGGAGGAGTCGTCTCCTTCCCCTGTTATGAAACGGAGCATCGATTTCAAAGGTACGAAAGAAGGAAAATTCTATTACTAGTATTTTATTTATTTAGGTACCGTTGCCATATTAAATTTTGTACGGGGAAGGAAAGTATGCAAACTTGATTTTGATTTGCTAGATTTTGCATTTGACTATGGTGACGCATGCACTATTGTAGTCTAGCCTCATAGGCCTGTCATTTCTGCTGAGTCCGATAGTCTCTTTCAAAAACTTAAAGCTTTTCATGTTGTCATAACCTTACACTTTTGTTTGTTTAATTAATCCACGGTATCAAACCGTTTTAGGATAATTTAATTGCTTTCCTGAGGGGTACACATGGAGGATTTTTTTTTTTGGTTTTTTTCTCTTTGGGGGACAAAGATCAATCGGCGGACAAGAGAATCTAAATGGGGTTGGTTAAGGACGACGCCATATTGTGTGGGTAAAACTCAAAACAGTAAAAATGAAGAACTGCAAAGTATAATCAAAGAACGGACATAAATAGGATAGTGACTGAAACCTTTTCTCTTCGCTGCAAAACAATGTTACCTCATGTGAGAAAAAGTGTAAAATCCCCGTAGTTACGCCCAAGCCAAAGGGAAAAAAAGAATGTACTCCGCTGAACTTTGCCTGACAGATGACCTGTGGTGGTGGCCATAACATTTTTAGAGCGTCCCATGCTGTCTATGGTAATTGTATGAAAATGGTCCCCACTTGTTTCTGTTCATTGTTAGACAACGCGCATATGGCGAATAGAGTGAAAGCGACGATGAATTAGGTCTTTTTATTAATTTGATACGTCATCATCTTCTGTCACTACGTATTACGCTTTCGTAACTGTCATAATCCGTACTGATATTGACTTTGTTTCTTCTTCAATCAATGTTGGATGGATGCTAAAACTAGATTTTTGGGATGGGTCAAATTTTCAATCAACCTGAAAACTGAGATTTTAAAGTTTTCTTTTATTAACTATGGTGAAATTATCAGATCAACTTCTTGAATCAGAAGATGATATGTGGAATCCTGCTATCTCATCCGCTGAATCAAAGTCTGAAGATAAAGCAGAAGATTGTGATTTTATCTACATTTCTGATATCCTCGGAGCATCCAATTACTTGCGTGATGACTCTGATGTATTTTTGTTGCTTGAGAAGAAACAGTATCTCAAGGGCAAAGACGTCTCCAAAGTCTCAAGACTTCAAAGGCGGCTAATATTTGACACGGTCAATGAAATTCTCAATCGAAGGAAGCAATTACCGCCATGGAAGCATATTACAAATTCAGGGTCAGGACAGACATCATCATTGCAACAAATTTGGTCCGAATTCCAAAAGATTCGGGAGAGGGACTCCTCGGATGACTTGTTTGACGCCATTTATGGTGTGTTAAGAAAGGACCTTGCCGGGGATGTCGTTACCGGTTGGGAAGGTTGCCCCATTGAGATGTCAGAAGCGGTCCTCGATATTGAACGGCTCATATTTAGAGACATAATCGGGGAAACCATCCGAGATCTCGCACCTTTGGCTGTGAAAAGTAATAATATCCCAGCACCTCGTAGGAAGTTAGTGTTCTGAAAGTGACAGGATGAAAAAAGACGAGAGGGCTTTAAATTATTCTTCTTGTGCTAATCTTTTAGGCTTTTGAGCTCCTTTGCCCTTTTCATCTTTTCCTTCTAATTTCATACATTTTGACCCCCTTTTTTCGTCTAATCTTGCATTTTCCTGAAATCCAGGCATATCTACAGATGGCTTTTCCAAGCTGTAAAAAGAAAAAAGGTGGGATAATGTTTGTGACCACAATGGAAAGATGTATTATCAAACTCGTGTGAGCAATTGAAAGTGTAATCACGTTGGCCGTTCAACATAATCATAGAAAAGCAAAAGCGTGACTTCAAAAAAGGGTCATTGTTTTTAGCATTGAAGCAAAGTTTACAGCATGAATTTTGTCCCTAAATGACGGATAATCATATTGTGATATATTCACTCACCAAGACAGTTCATAAACGAGTACTTTTAGCAATTTTTAAAATCTTAAAATCTAATGGGTATCCAACTGAGCCAGTAATGGACTTTGTAGAGGTTGTCAAAAAGTCACTAGTCAAATTTGGTCAGTCTAAATGGAGCCCTAGGCTCAAAATGTTCCGGAGATCTTAGTTCAAGGTCGCAGAACCGTGCACAGTTCTTTTTGTTTCTTTGGTGTTCAATTTGCAGAGCATTTTTTCCTCTCCCTAAATGCCTTGGTACCAAAATCAGCAACCGGCAGGCAAGCTGCCAGACCTCTACTCCTCTAGTAGAACTGCCAAAGGCTTGAAACTGTATACTATGGGCAACGCGTCGGCCGTTGGGGAGTGAGAAGCGATGGACCTTTGAATGTAGTTCAGAGATGTTCTCTGATGGTGTCAGGTTGCAAAACCATGGGCTCTCTCTTCTGGGCTGGCAAAATGGCGAGTAACAGTGTCCTTGGGTTTGAATTCGATGGTGCAGGGAGCTTTTCAAACTTTTGTTGTCTCTTTTCGTATCTTTTGCTTAGATTTTTGGGGTTTCTCTGCAGTTCCCTATCTCTCTTAAACTGATGCAGTTCCTTTTTTATATGATTGTTTTGCATCGTTTCAGAGTTCAGACATTAAAAAACAAGTAATATTTCAAATTTGTAATGCACTGAAAAGGATGCAACCTCGCTCGCTACTGAGGGGATGAATCATCGTCCTTGTTTATTTATCTTGTTGGTTTTGTTTTCTTCGGTTTTAAATGACTTTTAGTTGCTTGCCTACTAAACCTCCAACACTCTTTTAAAAACTCCTACCGCAATGAATTCATTGATGGCTTGAAGCAATCTTTTCCTCACTTAAATTTACAATCTGTTTATGAGGACCAGACAGACAGCTAGTCAGGACAGCAATTTTACTTGACAAGTCTTCCAAAATTATTTAATCCAAATAGTGGTTTTTAAACAGATGCAAGGACCAAGAGGCCCTCTCTTAATAAAGTTCCCGAAGAAACTTTGTTGTCAACGTTACTATTTGAGAGCCGTTTGCCCAACTCCTTTTTTTTTTTTTTTTTTCTGAATAGGGACTACAACCAATAACCAACTGTAATGAAAAAGAAAAAAAAAAGGAGCACCATCGAGTAAGTTTGTACATTCTGTGGCCCAAAGTTCCTGAAAGAGTTGCGGAGGCACTTGATGTTAATGTTACTATTTGAGGGCCATTTGCTCCAACTCTTTCTTTTTCCTTTTTTTTTCCCCCTGAAAGGGGACTACGGCCAACTGTAAAAAAAAAAAAAAAAAAAAAGGAAGAGCATTGAGTAGATTTTCATATTCTCTGGCCCCTTTGATTAATTCAATCAAACAAATTGAGTGTAATGGAAGAAGACGCAACCAACCCAGTTAAATTTCGGTGGTTGTTTCCCACCTTGAGTGTGGCAATTATAGCAGGCATGCTGCCATGGCTCACACGTGTTATCAACGTTGATTCGTTAAATGTCATTGGATTTATCTCACAGAAGGATATCTCACATGTTGAAGATGATTTCTCCTTGAGCTCGTGACCTCATCCCTTTCAAACAAAAGTCAATATCTTCGGTAGCACATTGTTAGCGCGTCAACACATTGAATCAATCTTACTATTTTATCTCGTAAATTGAAAATAACTTTACCACTTACCTATAAAATTTATTACCTTCTTAAGATATTACACCTGCCATGCTTTAAATCTATCGTCCAGGGTAAAGTACAGGAGAAAAAAAAAAAAGCACTAGACCGTGGGCACGGGGTTAGCCCTTAAAACATTTATGTCACTGGTTTACCATAGCTACAGACATAATTCTGTCATTTAAAACTATGTAAGAACTGGCAAGGATGAAGAATATCAAATCACCTTTTACCAAAGCCACCTGCCTCATTAATTCTTCCATAAGTAAAGAAACAAAGCTGTTCTTTTTTTAAAAAAAATATTTATTTTGGTGCTAGTAGATAGTCTCGACCATTAACAATATTAATCAAACACTTACCCATTTGGTTTTAAGTCATTGAATGCTTTTTAATCCTCATCTACCCAAAAGCTCGATTGTCCGCTTGTTGCTGTGATTGTAGTAGTCAAAATTAAAATGGCCATCAATATCAGACCGAAACGTTTTTAAAATGTTGATAACATCTATTTATTTCACGTCCCATAAAAAAAATGATTTTTGGAATTACAATTGGAAGAACTGTCAAGTTTTGTGGGGTTTAAATGCAAATAAATAAATAAAAGAAGCCAAGCCAAGCCAATCCATTTCCTCACGATAGTTTCCCAGTTTAGCTGTGGGGCTGGCTCTGTCATTCCACTTCTTTTTCTACGACAGGCCTCGCGGCCCATATTTTCACATGGCTGGCCGGGCCATCTTATTTTCCCCAAAAGTCTGCAACTGTGGATGTGTATAGGGCAACGCTCACTTGAATAATACTGGGGTCCGGGCGCTGTGAGGCTTGTCTGTCACCACTCTAATAATAATGCCATTGCCATGCCTCCTTCCTCAGTACAATTCTTCAAAAAAAAAAAAAAAAGCAAAAACCCCTCTTTTTTTTAATCTTTTTAAATAATGAAAGAAGCCATTGCCATTTGATCTGTGTAATCCTTGTCATGGTTGGTTTGGTTAATCCCGTCATTCCCCTCAGTGGCTCCAAGCTATCTCCTCCAATTTGTACTTAGCTGGATGATTAAACTAGGCAATCAAGATTCATCTATCAAATCATTCACGATAGATGGCGGGGCCTAGAAAGTGAGAAAAAAGCAAACCCTTGGTCCGCCAAAGTGTTAAAGTATAAAAAATTATTATATTATCCTGCAAGTTAATTAAAAATAAACATAGTTTGCTAAAGACTTGGAGTTTCGAAACTTAATTATAAATTATATGTATATTAAACTTCATTATTATTTATAAAATATACGCATGTCTTTTGAACCTTAACCGTAAGCATCCTAAATAATTTATAAATGATTCCCAAAGCTTATCCTACTAAATATTTGAGAGGAAGTCAGAGGGGCCATGCACTACCATGCATGTTACTAAGAATAGCAAAACCTGCATCGTTAAAAGAAAACAAAAACTTCAAAATTAAGTCAAATTCAAACACTAAACTCCACTGCCATAATAATAAGATAAAATATATAGGGAAATCACAGTAGCAACTATCCAACAACCATCAGTCCTTACCCTAAGCAAAGATCCCAAAAGCTCAAAGACAACAACCCTAGACCTAGAGAGTTACAAAATATATACCGAGTTACTGACCAGATGATCTAGACAAGATTAAAACGAAACCTACAGTAAAACTAGGACACATAACAGATAAAAAAAAAGTACTCACAAGTCAACATCTAGTTAAAATCATACATAACTAATCCTTGGTAGTTTTGTTGATGAGGGACTTGTGAATGTGAGGGATCACACCACCCCCAGCAATGGTACCCTTGATAAGGGTGTCAAGCTCTTCATCCCCCCTAATAGCCAGCTGCAGATGCCTTGGAGTGATTCTCTTCACTTTCAGGTCCTTGCTTGCATTTCCTGCCAACTCAAGAACCTCGGCGGTCAGGTACTCAAGGATAGAAGCCAAGTAAACAGCAGCTGTAGCCCCAACTCTACCGTTTGCAGAAGTCCTGGACTTGAGATGACGGTGGATACGACCCACTGGGAACTAATATCAAGATAAATGAAACATAAAGGCGCGGCATGAT
This sequence comes from Adansonia grandidieri, assembly GCA_038382065.1. NCBI lineage: Eukaryota > Viridiplantae > Streptophyta > Magnoliopsida > Malvales > Malvaceae > Adansonia > Adansonia grandidieri. Next base: position 10,644,016 of record JBBYHK010000004.1, read on the forward strand.
TTAGGAGAAAAACCTTCTTGTTCAATATTAAATACTACTAAGTATACAGCTTCAACCATGTAATATATTCCAAATACGAGGGAAAAGAAAACTTTTAGTTTGCCTTAAATGGTCTGACCAGGGAAAACAACAAAGACATTTTATGAATAGAATTAACAAAGTACACAACCATAATAAATTGAACTCATAAAACAGGTACATAGTTGAATAGAGATGCTCCAAGCACAAGGTTAGTACACCTTTGAGAGAGAAAGAGATGAAACAAATGACAGAAAAGAAAATGATTGCATGCTAAGAACCCAAGTAGCCTCTAAATTTCCAGAAAATATACCTCTTCTCCATAACACTAAACCAAGAACCAGAAATCATTTAAGACCCATATCCCAAAAGAAGAGTCAACTATTCATAGCTTTTAGAATTCAGAATAAACCCCAACAAAAATACAAGTCCTAGCATAGAAAGAACCTTTAATCACGTACAAAATCTAAAGTGTTAAAAGTACCAAGGAAAAAGGTTGCTGTACCATGAAAGAACAGTAGGAAAGAAAAAAAAAACATCCAAAATAACTTTGGTAGCAAATGATTCTCAACTAAAAATTTTGACCCTTTAACTACTATTTTAAAGAAACAACGTTTCTTTTTTTTACATCTAAAAGATGAAAAACATGCAAATATCCTAATCTTTAACCGCAAGTACTATAAATTTTAAATATGGTTTCTTTACCATATGTTTACTACCTCCAGACGGAGAAAATAAAATAAATGTACAAAATCTTTCGTATTATTAATTATGAAAAAAAAAATCCATAGATCTACCATTTTTGTCAGGGAGAAACTAGGGCTTAAACAAACCGATAAAAGAGATTAATCAAAACTTAATTACAAACAACTCTCCAAATCAAGTATATTCTTTTTATTTTACTTGTGGAAATGTTTCTTTTTTCTCCTAATTTTAGTGGAAAACAAAAAGAAAATGCTCAGATATACTCCTTTTTCTTGATTTTTTTTTCTTGGAGGGGCCTTTATAGTTCGTGAACCTAGACATTCGAAGAGGCTACGCATATAACTGATAATATAAAAGGAAAAGAAACAGGAAGAAAAAAAGAGTTCTTTTTGGGCGCAAATGGTTGTAATTTGAGACATACCTGGATTCCGGCACGAGATGAACGAGAAACCGGGCGCTTTTTGTCCTTATCTTTGTCTTTGTCCTTGTTAGTGGCGGTTGTTTTCGCCGCCAACAGCCCCTTTCCACCTTTTCCTGCCATCTTAGTTCACCTTTAAAAAAAGAAACCCACATTTTATTCTCCATTAGTACCAAAGAAATTAATAAACATTAGCAAAAACCCAGATCTGCCAAACGCTTATCAGATCAAGTCAAAAAGAAAATTATCCAAGTTTATAAATTAAAATCAAACACAATTTTTTGTAGCAAAGAGAGAGGGAGACCTGAGAAGAATGGGGAGCCGGAAAGCGAAGAAACAGTGGGAATGAGTGAAAAGTATGGGATAAATCTTGGGGGTTAAAGGAGAGGCGGGGGGCGGGGGCAGGTTTTTATTTATCCTGATTTTTGTCGTCGTTGTAAATGCCGGAAAATGAAGTGGCGCTTAATTTTAGGTGGGAAAATTCTTCAATTTCGCCAATTCAAAAATTTTCGCCTTAAATTACCCAACTACCCTTCCTTTTTCCCAAAATTCCACGTCACCGGACCAAACACATGCCACCTAAATTTCATTTTTGAATTATTTATTTTATTAGTTTATTTTTATTAACATAAATATAGTTTAAATATATATTAATTATCATTTTTAATATAAATATAATTTATAACATTATGTCTATTTATCATCGGCTGGGGGACACAAGTATTCATTGGCAACATGGTAAAAGACTCCACCCTCTTCCACCATAGAAGGAACCACTCCTATGTTTATTCATGTTTTTAAGCACCTTTTCTTTTGCCAACTTCGGACTTCAGAGTGCTGCAGGCCATAAGTGATCTCTTTGAGCGGCTGCTATGCGAAATTCATTCATGTTTACAAAGACATTTTGTGTTGGTAACAGTGAATTCTGGTTGATCGGGTTCTTCATTTATCTCTTTCTATTTGGTCATATTGAGGTGTTGTATGTATATTCTTTTTGGTAGTTTTAAGTTGAAATGGATCCAATCAGAGTAAGGTTTCAAACGTTAAAGGAAGGGCTTGCCTGTAATAAAGCAACCAATACTAAAGGCATTTGCTAACCTCCATAGTCGAAATCAATCCAGCCCCACCCTCCAACCCCACACCCCCCCCCAACCCAATTGAGGCACTGAACCCAACTTTGTTATCACATACCCAAATGACTGGCATCCTTTATTCACGATGGCAAAATTGTATGACAAGATTTGGGCTTTAATTGCGCCCGCAAGGAATTGGACAAGTGCAAAAGCCATATGAACCTTGCACTTGCTTTGCACCACCATTCGCCCCGTCCTTCACTTCTACCCTCCGCCTCGCACAAGCCTTCAATTTGAGTGAAACAAACACATCCACGGTTGCTATTCCTTGGAGGAAAAAAATTAGCTAAGAATCAACCAAATTTCAAAAGAGATGGGCCTTAGACTAGAGGGGACCAAAGAAAGTGACATCTTGACTTTAATCAGCTCTTTTCTTTTTTCTGATTGCACTCACACATGAATTGAATTAACTTCAACAGAAAGGAATAAAACCATAAAGGAAAATTCACCCATAGACTCTGATGATAATATCGGATTCTGAAAAAAAGGTGACACTGTGGGACTCCCAACTTCATTGCTGTCGATGCCTACAAACGCATAAAATTGCGCTACCTGAAAGTTAAAAACAAGTGCCAAAGAGGCAAACAATCCTACATATATACTGAAGAAGAAAAGGAAGCCGATCCTATAAATGTCCAGGCAACTAAATGTTTGAATCCGAGACTAAAGCCAATTGATTCATATAGTCATTATTAAGATTTAACATCTAATAAATATGAAATTCAAATTTTAACATTTACGTCCATTCTCTGTCTATAAATTAAAACAACAACAGCAGAGAAGGCCATTGCAGCCCTTTGTTTTCCTCTCAATCGGAAATCAACCATTCAAACTCGTACATCAACTTTGTCACAAACGAATACTTTTACTAGGTTGGTGAAAATGGTGAGGGCATGCATTTTTGCTTACCTCTTTGATATATTCCAGCAATGCCACCACTTAATTAGGATTTATCACTTTTTTTTCTTCATTTAGACTTATTTTCGGCAACTTGAATTGTGTTTTATTTTGAGGATATACATCATTGCTTTTATTCTTTGCCTTTTATTTGACAAATGTAACGTCAGTCACGAAAATAAGGCTTTATCACTCACACGGCCAACGGAGATGGAAAACCATGGGTTTGAAATTAAAACCCTAGACTCTATGAATAGAAGAAAAATGGGTTTAAGTAGCATCAACTCGATAGTGCTTTGTGACATGACATAAAATGCCAACAAATGAATAAGAAAAAGAACCCATGTTCAGAGGCAAAGAAAAAAAATACCAATGTAAATAACTATTGCCAAATAGTATAATTTTCAAAAAATTATTAATAACGAGCTTTTGATTGATGAAATTCTTCTGTTTTCGTTTGGTAATAATTCTTGGGATCATTTTACTGTGAAGTTTTAATTCAAAGTAATGTGCAGTCATTGATTTGAGCCAATGCATTTTTCACTAAGGTGTATTTTCTTTTGAAAAAACAAAACTCCAATAGGATTTGATACCAAATCTCAAAATTAGACAAAGTAGAAATGTTAGCCATGTATAGGTATATAGTATGGGGTTAAAGGCTTCCAATTCACGATTGAAAGTGGTGGATTTTATATTCTACCGTCTTCGTAATCAAACCCAAATAGATAAAAAGTTTTCAACTACACGTCCAACGTCCGGGATCACATGCATGAAACCCAAGATGAACATCAATTTTCCAAGTAAAAAAATAAATAAATAAATAAAAGCCATTTGGATATTTGGATGCCAAGATTAACTGGGTCTAGGGTAAAACTAAAAAGAAGGTTGGTCTCGTGAAATAGAAGTCAGGCAATCTACCAAAGTTATAACAGTTTTGCATTCTAGGGCATAGGTTCTAGGGGCATCACCCTTGTCTTTTTCAAACCTCAATAGGCAGTCTAGGGTTGATTTGATTTTTAGGATCATTGTATCACCATAGTACAACTGCAACCCGAAGGTTGTGGAAGGCATAATAATAATTGGCACAGAAATATGAAGGCAGAACTTTTCTGTGGGGCTGTGATGGTGAAAACTCAAGTAGTTTGATCAGGGGGTTGGGGGGCCTGAGAAGGCCCATCATGAGAGAGACATGTATGGGGTGGGGGTCCAGTGTTCAAAGACATGGTTGTCCTTAATCTCCTTGGAGCCCACAGAATAAAACATCAAGGCCCAGCATAGAATCAATTACTCCAATGTCACATTAGATTTCAACTCTTAAGGTTAAAGAGGCAGGGGGGAAAAAACAGACTTTCAAATACAACCAAATTTGACAATACATCCCATATAACGATTTGTATGCTCTATTGAGAAAGAATCCCTCAACTCACAATCGATTTCTGGCTGTTAAGATATATATATATATATATATATATGTATATTCTTTTTCACAATATTTGCTAGAACTATCGTCAGTCGATAATGGTATTTCTCATTGTACACCTGATATTCTTTTGTTCTCTTTTTTTTAATTGCTTAATTTAATCTATCCTTGGGTCCTTATTGGAAGTTTAATTCCATTGCAACCCAATTAACGGACTATAAATAGACAAAAATCTACCAATCACAAATGAACTTAGGCTTTTTTATATAAATAATATAAATTTTTTTTATTTACGAAAATAAGCCAAAATCAGATTATTTACCGAAAT
>JBBYHK010000004.1:10664214-10683168 GCA_038382065.1 Adansonia grandidieri
TTTTTACTCAAAAAAAAGTGAGAGAAGGTAAATATTTTTTGTTTTCTCTTTAAATGTCTAATTTTTATAAATCTTAATTTGAAGTAAACTAAAATAAAAAAAAAAAAGCTATTTAAATAAGAGGTTAATATTTTATTTCTTTTCTTCTTTTTTCTTTTTCTTTCTTTTACTTTCATTTTTTTTTATTATCATTTATCTAAACATAGTATAAAACATTTCGTTTCCTAAATCTACCATTAGAAACAATTTCGACCCTTAATCCAAATCATATATATATATATTTTTTTATCCTTCGAAGTAATTACTCTCCAAAAAAATGGAGAGCATATCTAACATTAAAATTTTGGTTCACTTGAAAATTCTTTTTCCTCATACGAGAATATAAAAATAAAATATTTTATACAAGAACAAACAAAGTATAAAAAAATATAATTTAAAAATTACAAAGGTTAAGCTATTTGCTCGAGCTCAATGATCTATATTTGAATGAGTTTAGATAAAAAATTAAGTGCAAAAAATAAACTCAAATAAAATTTAAAGCTTGCTTTTTGTAAATGAGCCGAACCTCGAGTAAAAATTTTCATGCCTAATCCTAACCTAACATCTTAAACTTGTGTCTATAAAAGATATATTTTAAAAAATAAAGTAATTCAAATATTTTTCTAACATTTTAGTGAAAAAAATTTTGCATAGATCATAGTCAGCTAAATTGTAGTGATTCTAGATCTTGGTTCTTCATTGGCCAAGAAATAAAAGAAAAAAAAAACAAAAAAAAAAAGTTGATTAAACTGCATAATAGTTTACTTTATGACTTCAAGCTTTTTATTATGGAATAATAATGCAGCATTAAAAATCTTCGAATAACAAATCTTAAAGGTAAAACTCTCTTCTTCTTTTTTTTCATTTTTTTCAAAATTTAATCTTCATTAAAATTATTTCAAGATTAAAATTTTAAATGTTTAAATTAATACAATTTAATCATCCCATTAAATATTTAAAGTATTTTTTATCATATTATTAAAATAATTATTATTTTTTATCATCACATCCGCTTCCAAAAGAAGTGCTATTATTATATTCCAAGTTGAATTTTTTTTTTTTTTTAAATCCATTTGAAAAGCACAAATAGTTGACATAACAATTTTAAAGCATATATATATATATAAACTTTATAAATATATATATAATATGTTTATTATTAAAAAACTTTTTACCCTAGTTGATATATATAAAATTAATATTTTTTAATTAAAATATGGTCGGATCGGGTTAGGCCTGGATAGCAAAGTTAGAGTTTGAACCAAACTTAGTTATTTAAAGTTGCCTAAATTTTGGATTGAGCCAAGATAGAATATAATTTTATTGATATCATATTTAAACCTAACCTTACTCATGAGCAAATCTAAATATCTATATTGCTAACAAATTTTTTAAATAATGAATTAAAAAATTTTAAATCTCTAATGTTTTTCTTAAGTGAACTAAAAAAACTAATATGACAAAGGCTTATATTGATCATAAATTAAAAATAAAAAATATACTTTGTACTTCAAAATTGGTTGTCATAATTGTAAATCTACAAGAAGGTTAATGGCAAGGGTTCACTTAATCAATGATTATAGGCATTCGTTAATATATTTTTATTTTTATTTTTTTAATTTATATTTATATTTAATTAATTACTTCTACAAAATTTAAAAAAAATTTTGAATAATTATAAGTTTTTTTTTTACTTTTTTAGAACCTCCCTAATACTAATTGGTAAAAAAATAATTAGTACTACCTAGTAAATATATGTGGTAAATATAAATTAGGGTTAAATACTTATTACAGTAAAATATTCATTCGATACTTATATTTTAACTTAATTTTTATTTTGATACTTGAAGAAAAAAATTAAATTGATTATCGAACTTTCAGTTCGTCAAATATATTAACCTTTTGAATCAACATCGTTACTCAAAAGTTGATGTGATAATCAACCACTAATGATTAAATTGTGACAGATGATAAAAATATCATATCATAATGAAAAATCTAAAAATAAAAAAATAAAATTTTGATGTAACGTGACACTAATAATTTAATATTTTATCACATATTAATCTTTCATTAGTTATTAACTACCACATTAATTTTTAACTAATAATATTAATTCAAATAATCAATATACTTAATGTAATAAAAATTTAAATATAACATATATTTTTAAATAATAAAATAAAAATTGATCTAAAATACAGATCAAGCCTATGGTAAACCATCAGATTATCAGAAGTGCCTAGATACTTTTCTCAAGGCATTGGGAAAGAGAGGAATTGTCAAGCCGTACAGCAAAATCCACGGGATCCAGTCTACTGTCTCTCATTCAATATCACCTAATTTATTGTAATGTATTTATTTAATTAGACTTTCAAATGTGGGCGTTTCAAAAAATATATATTAATGTGAAATTAATTTTTTAAGTGATGGATATATTATATAATTGTATATTATAATTAAATTATCATAGGATTTTAACAAAAAATTTACAAATAAAGTATTCCTTCCAATTCAATATCGAAAATTTAGTTGAGTTATCATAGTTGTCCGAACTTAAATACATATAAATATTTGAAATAGTTTGAAATATTTGAAAACATATAAATTTTATGAAGAAAGGGATTAGTCTTTCAAAAAAAAAATATTAATATAATATTAATATAAATTATTTTAATTTTATAATATATTCTTTGTTAATTCTTTTAATTAAATTAGTATTACTGATCCAATCAGAGATTTTATATAATAGTTTAATATTTTTATTATTATTTTTCTTTAATCTTAATAAATTTAATGTCACTTAATTTGGTGACATCAAATTTAGTTAAAAACATTTTATATAATACATACATATTTTTTAAATATTAAAGATAAACTTGAACCAAAGAAAAACTGCTTAAAAACTAGATAGGATTTTATCTTCAAACATTTAAGATTCAAATATGATTCATATTATTTTTTTAGTTATATAACATACATAAAGGATAAGTCGTATCATATAAAAAATAAAATTTTAATATTATAATATAAATATTTAAAATAAGTTAAAATTTAATTTTATAAATTTTAATAAAAATTAAATAAAAATAATATCAATGGATTTAAGATCCAAATTATGAGATGAGAACTTAAACAAGCATCCGTAGTTTATGATGGGCGATTGTGGAGACACACTGAATCGATCGGTTCACAAAAATAAACAAATTCAAGTCGTATAGTCTTGGATCAACCCGACCGTACATTGACACCTCGGGTCACACTTATTTACCCAAAACAATGTCCCCCTCGAGTGGACCCCACTTCCACACTTGTCCGGTTGTCCCTAATACGTACAATTTTGCAAAGGCCCCGGCCCCACGCTCTTTTTCGCCTTACCCCACAGATAGGGCTACACCTAACTTCATAAAAATCATTCACCACCCACTAATAAACTAACACGTGTATAATGTGGTGGAAGTTTTCCCAGTGGCGGGATATTAGTGGATTGTTTTGTAAACAACAAAGCAGTAGATTTTTTATGTTTGTTCCCGCATAAACGATAAAGCTGGAAGAAACGTAGAAGAGAAAAAAAAAAAAGGGCGAATTGCAGGTTGCGGAGGAAGGGAAAGAGAAAGAAAAAAGATTTCACTGAAAACAATGAATTCTGTGTTCTCAGTTGACGATTTTTCCGATACATTCTGGGCGGCTTCGGCTTCCGACGCTGCTGCTGGGATGAGCCGAAGCCAATCGGAGTGGGCGTTGGAGAGGTTTCTAGAAGAATTTTCTGGTGCGGGTGTGGCAAGCCCGGGTTCGCGTGCAGGCGAGAATGTGATTGGTCCGTCCTTGGCGGCACCTCAGCCGTCCGTTTCGAAAGCTGAAGAGGGTGATGGGGATGCTGCCCTGGTGGAGATAAAAAAGCCTAATAATCAGAATCATAATCTTCCGCTGTCTGATCCGACAACGAGTGTCACGATTGACTCGGATGAGTATCGCGCGTTCCTCAAGAGCAAGCTCGATCTAGAGTGTGCCGCGGTTGCTCTTTCTCGAGTATTCCTCTCTCTCTCTCTCTCTCTCTCTCCAATTTCCGTTTTCCAATTGGATTTAGTATTATTATTAGTAATACTATTAATTTTCTTTTTCCAAAAAATTATTTAGGCGTCAGCTGTGAAGGCAGAAGATTCGACTGCCCAAGCTGAAAATCAAGCGCTTCAATCGGGATCAAAAATTCAAGGTAAGCTTTTGCTTTGCATGCTGCTAATTTGATTTTTTTTTTTTTTTCAAAGAATCCGAGTGACTTTTTTCCTCTAATGCCATATATGAGACTTTTTTAGACCGATGAGGGAGGAATATTTACGATTTTATTCTTATTTGTTGGCTCTGTTTGACCTTAGTTAAATGCAGTTCCTTCGGAAACTTTCCTTTATAAGTTAAGATCAGCATACGATTTCGGGAACCCTGCAAATGGATTTTGGGGATTTTTATTCTGTTTCAATTCCCATTTTTGATATCTTGTTTCTTTCACTTTAGGCAAATTTTGTGGGCTTAATTTTGAGTCAGTCCAGATGGATACTTTTATTCCTGAGCAGGAGTTAGATCGGATGGGAGTCAATTAATAATAGTAATAACTGCTTCTGATGCAAAGAGAGTTATGGCTCGTGTAAAGCATGTGCACATTTTCTTGTTTGTGGTACATGTATTTTGGGTAACCGATGAAAGTGTCCTACTGAAATTCAAATGCGGTTGGGAGTGCAGGTGGGATTTCCCCTATGTTTTTATTTTGGGTGATTAGTAGCGTTTTGCTTATGAGCGTGTGTCGTTGTAATGGGTGGCTGTAACCAGCTATTAACTTGGACTTAGATTGGTTTTACTTTATATCAATTGGTTCCTTGATGTAGTCAGACAAGCCTACAAGGTGTTGAATTGAACGTTGTTCATCAAGTCTGGTTTTGGGGTCAGCTAGTGGTAGAATGAATGACATGAATATATCTTTAGTTTGTGTCCATCTGGATTAACTCCAAATGATTGTTTAGCTGCTCTGTGGACTATAGGAAAACGTTTTTTTTTTCCAATTAGTTATTGCTGTAGTCATCCTGCATATATTAGGCATGATCATGCCTAATGATAGTCATATGTTTTCATGGAGTGCAATGTGATTCCATCTCCAAGTTATTCTTGTGCTGAAAGAGTAAGGAAGGAAAAGAGAAAAAGGATGGAACATATATAAAAATAGAATTAATTTGCTTTACTAGATTTGATAGGTGCTATTGGTTTCCCATAAACCTTACTATGCAGTCAGAAAAATAACATTGCCTTGTTTATATTTCATTTTTCTTCACTTCTCCATTGTTCCTTCCAACTTCTTTTTCTTCAAAATTTCTAAGATTTAAAAAGTAAACAATATGCTAAACTGTAGAGCTTTTCATGCATTATTTTGTTTCTCCTTTCCCCATAACTACTTCACATATTATAATTAAATTGTTTTTCTTTAATATACAAATTCTACCATTCTAGGTTCCTCAAAGGCACCAGGACATGGTGAACCTGACGCTGTATCTTGTGGAATTTTGGCCACGTCAACTACACAAAAAAAATCAGGGGTACAAGTGAGGCAAACCACAAGTGGATCATCAAGAGAAGATTCAGATACTGATGAACTTGAAGGAGATACTGAAACCATCGACAACATGGATCCGGCTGATGCAAAACGTGCAAGGAGGTTATCATGTTTTTTAGTGTTGTCTTGTATTATTTATTGATTGGTTTGCAATGCTGTTTGTTCTTTTCTTTACTCTTTTTTGCTTAACATATTTCCTTTCCTTTTATCTCTTTTTTCTTTGTTCTAAGTTAATGAGATTTGTTTTCTCTATGAAGTAATAGATATAAGAACGAATTTGTTGTCTTGAACAGAACCAAATGTATATTTTTTCGAATAGAAGTTGAGCCTGATGCTTCTACACACTTTTTAAACAAAATGCTATTATCTTTGTCGAAAATTAATCCCAGCTCTTGGTGGGAATATGTATTTTTTTTCTATTTAAAAAAAGCAATATATTTGTTTAAAAACACAATAGTTCTAAGCTGTTGCAATCACAAAATTGCCTACTAATTGGTGAATTGGTGATGGCTCAGAATGCGGTCAAATCGAGAATCTGCCAGACGCTCTAGAAGAAGAAAGCAAGCACAAATGACTGAACTTGAAGCTCAGGTTTTGCCACATCATCCCCTCTTCCCCTTGACAGTCATGCACTCTGTTTTATTGTCTTTTTTGATCCTGTAAGTGGTTTTTCTAGGTTTGTCAACTAAGAGTTGAACATTCCAATTTACTTGAGCGTCTAACTGACATGAATCACAAGTATGATGAAGCTGCTGTTGACAATAGAATTATGAAGGCTGATATCGAGACGTTAAGAGCAAAGGTAGACCATCACCATTGTCCAATTTTGCATTTTCTTATCATGATCCAATTATCCTGCTCTTAGTTGATATGGGCTTCTCCTGAGAGTTGAAAACTTACTTCCAAGTATGTAAGGTGAATATATTGACATGAAACCATGAAGTTTCTGAAGATTACTCTGTCAAACTTTGAAAAGCCATGGGCAATTCATTTTCCTTCATCTAGGATTTAAGAATTTAATTGCAATTGTGCTTGCATAATTCATTTTCCTTCTAACTGACATGAATCACAAGTATGATGAAGCTGCTGTTGACAATAGAATTATAAAGGCTGATATCGAGACGTTAAGAGCAAAGGTAGACCATCACTTTTGTCCAATTTTGCATTTTCTTATCATGATCCAATTATCCTGCTCTTAGTTGATATGGGCTTCTCCTGAAAGTTGTAAACTTACTTCCAAGTATGTAAGGTGAATATATTGACATGACACCATGAAGTTTCTGAAGATTACTATGTCAAACTTTGAAAAGCCATGGGCAATTCATTTTCCTTCATCTAGGATTTAAGAATTTAATTGCAATTGTGCTTGCATAATATATTAGCAGATTCTCTTAGCGAAAGGAGATTGATTTGGTTTTTGGCTATTTGTATGTGCTCCACTTTGAGGATCTGCTGGATATGTCTAGTACTGACACTGTTATTTATATGTATTCAACTGTTCATACACATAATTATTCATGACTTTTATGTCTCTTCAAATTTATACAATGAATACTGACACGATCTCTTGTGTTGGTTAATGCACTGAAGTTACCTTGTTGGACATCAGATGCTAATGTCAGTGTTTGGACCGTTGCCAAATGAGAAACACTATCGTCCACCTTTATGCTCTGCAAGAGTGACTATAGTTCTGTTAACTATTTTACTTCTTGTTATTAGTCACTATTGATAGTGATGGGTGCAACTTTAATTCTGGGTTATCAGGTTGATTGTTCTATTTGAAATTTTCAGGTGAAAATGGCCGAAGAAACGGTTAAGCGGGTGACAGGGATTAATCATTTTCCTCTATCTAGGCCCAGTGTGCCTAGTGTAGGCATGCCTTTTGTTAGCAGCCCATTGGAAACGTCTACAGTTGCTCCTGTACCATTGCAGCCAAACGCTAACCAGTTTTTTCACCAACCAGTTCCTAGCATTGCTGCTTCGACGCATCATCAGAGAGTGGACAACAGTTTCACGGGCAACACCTTGGTTCCGCCTATTGTGAATTCTCAGACGAAAAATGTTAATGGAACATCTGCATCGCAGAATAGACCCAGCTTGTAGCGGATTGGCCCTGGTGTCAGTGCATGTGGACCCGTGCTTCGCTGGGAGCCTGGACTAACCCATGCGGCTGCCGGGAATTGCAAGCAAAGTTGAATATTAGTGCCCGTCGTGTTTTCTGAGATGGGGTTCTCTAAGCTTAGTTAGTGATACTTGGGTATTGATTTTCACTGTATTTTTTGTTTTTAAGATCTTCACTTCCATTGACCATCTATCTTATCTGTCACCTTAACATGGCCGTACTTCTTCTCAGTTCCTTGAATAAACTTATTTGATAAATAATTCCGTGTGAAATTCTTATTGAAATTCATATCTTATGTTCGAGGAGATAAATCTTGCTGTTACAGTACCCCATTTCAGCTATTAAAGGTGGACCATTAAAAAGAATTCTCGTTTTTTGACAAACGGCCTTGCAGAAATTGGCAATATATGTTTCAGCCTCAGAGACCAGAGATTTTGCAAATCTTGCAAACCCAGCAGAAGATGGGTCTTTCAATTGCTGAATAAAGTTCTTGCAAATAAACATCCATGGGTGCTAACTTGCAGGTTTAGCCGTATACGTAACACATGCATTATTAGAAAACCACGCGGTAAAAAGTTTTGAAACACTTTTTGAACTAAAATGCAGTCATCTGGTGCGATTATCCAAACAGCTTTATTGGTGTAACAGTAATTTCCTTTGATCAACTGAATCAGTCAGAATGATCAAGAATAAGCCATGTCATTATGAGCTCAATCCGGCAGTTTGGGAGTCATTTTCAGAACCGACTCAACCAAGCCTAAAGAAAATACTAATAAGCATAAAACTGGGAACATAAATAATAGATTATTAGGATATTAAAATTATCATGAGGTATTGTTTTATCAATGTTCATTCCTATTTGTAATTAATTAAATTATTTATCCATACATCACATGTAAAATAATACAAGGTGGACAAAGCCGGAATTTCCCCATAGTAAGATCAGCACAACTATCTTACATATTTCTTGAAATGGGAAAGCTGGAAACACTGAAATCTGATTCCTGTGATCATATGACCAAAGTATGTACATGCATTTGAGTTCCTCTTACTGAATTTTGGTGTTCGATTGGAGACCAGATTGAACTTTGCTCTGGAAATGCGCTTCCAGTCTGCCATCAACTTTATTAAAGTCAAAACCACGACGGAAGACAAACAAATAAAAAACGAGAACTGATAAGCACAAGGAAATGATCATGCCTGGTTGCACATTTATAGTATATGGTATCAGGAGAATTATACGTGCGTGCATTGGCAAACATCCTCTTGACATCAGCTACAAACATCTCAAGTGTTACATAATATTGCTCCGATTCAACTCTTTTCGACATAGTCTTCAGATCTGCATTACAAGGGTTATACGGTCAAGCATCACAATAATTGCTCTGTAAATCTGTCCACTCAGGAGAAATCTTTATAAACTGGAGCACAAGTTATAATGAGGGTATAATTTGATGATGGTATTACTATACCACCTGAAACTAATAATAAGCTTGGATTATTAGGAGTTGTTTACCCAAACAGAACTTGCATGACCCCTTGAGCTGTAAATATTCGTAATAGAAACTAGAAACTTCAGTCAAGCTATTTAAAAAAAAACGAAAAAACTTTAATGACCTTCAATTCAATATTCTGATTTCCAAATAAACCATGCAAATTTGACACAAAATTAGTCCCAAACCCATCATAGTAGACCTACATATCATGCACTTTTTTTTATAGATTTCGGCATTCGAGTTCTGCCATTTGTAGTTTCTGAAAGAAAATTTACAAAGCAAAGAAGTTTCTCACTTAAACCTAAACCCACTCGACAGGGATACTAGCTATCCTGTCAAGGCTGTTTACATGACCCATAAATGACCTCTACTCTCATTGCGAGGGTTCACTATTATGCATCATTAAGGTATGAAAAGTCCGTAAATAAAACACTTGCCTCTTCAGTAGTTATCATGCTATACGTACAGTAAAATGATAAAGATGTGATATAAAATAATGGTAAAAGCACTTTTCCAATATGAGAAACAATAGTTTCTAGGAATGCAATTTTTTTCCCCTTTTTTTGTTTCATGGGGGGGTTTTCATAGATGTAGTGCCATAAATTTGATAAAACCTTACCCATGGGATCTTTGATGATGTCATAATAATCAGGGACATCACGGGCATCAACTGGCTCCTTGAAAGGCCAAGCATCAACATGGTCATTCATTGACTGCTTTAACAAAATCAATTTGCTTAGAAACAAGGAGAATGATGGCAAGGGATGCTCATGTAGACATCTAATGTCAACCAAATACTTGGAGAAAACCTAGTTAACATGATAAAAAGCACAGGAAAACTATTTATTAACATTTATGCTAGACCACTGCAAAAGTTCCAAGTTTGCTTCGAACGGTAGAAGGGGAAATGTCTTCCCCTGCATCTTAGACATTGATCTAATGGGTCCCAAAGGTATTCGAAGAAGGAAGGTGTTCGATTACTAGAAGGAGACATGCATGCTCCTTTCACAAACCTCTGGACCAAATTCATTCGCTACATAATGAAACACGATAATGGTTATTCAGAAATATACCAAACAACTTTAATAGGAAATCAAGTATCAATAGAACATAATCACAAGTGCAATAATGAAAATCATCTGCAATGAGGATTGATTAAAAGTCCAGAAATACTAGCCTTTAGAAGTGAGCGCATGAAAGCAGTTAAATGTTTCTGATTTGTGGCATTGTCTGTGGAAACAATTAAGGCTCTAAATCGTGTATGGCCCCATTGATCAGGAGTCCATCCGGCTTCCTCTGTTACCAAATTAATACAAATTTGGGAGTCAGTTAGTTAAAACTTGCTGCACGCAAACAGTCTTTGTATATGTATAGATATATATGCCCAGCAAAGATTAAAAACGGGAGAAACTCAAGATATTTTCCTTATAGGAAACTGAAAGTTTATGTACGAGGAACAAATATATATATTCACCCAAATTTGTCAAGACAGGAACATGCATATAATTGCAATACGGTATGAGACATGATACAGTATTTATATAAAACATGGAAAATAGTAACAGATTACCTTATATAAATTCCACCAACAGCCAAAAATGAATAAACAAACACAAAAAACGGAAAGTAAATAATACAATAAGAGGCCACAGAACTTACTTAAACCAGGGATATCCTCAACTTTGAAAACCTTTTTAGGAATACCAGCTTCTTTCTGAAATCAAATGGATCTTTCATTACAGCTATGTTTGAAATATTTATAGATCCTTTGCAAAGACTCAACCACAAAAGTATTACAAAGGAAACCAAAGTACGTAAAATAAAATAATCTTGATTAAATAATTAGAGACTAACAACTTAAGTGGGGCAAGATTGTGTACTTCACTATATCTAACTTAAAATAATCAGTTTCACGAGCTGATTAGAACATTAAGAAAAATGAACAAGTAAAATTACAGGAATACAGAGCCCACCGAACAGGAATGCAGTTTAAGAACAAACATAAACATGCATGCGATATACATACACAAAGTAAAAGACAAAAGTAGAATACTGAGCAAACAAGTACCTTCTCAACAAAAAGTATGCCTTGATTAAAATTGAAAATGCAAAACAAACCTGAAAAACTCGTTATTCTACATGTGATATAGAACATGATTCAAGGCCTAAAATAGACTTTAGCACATATGTCATTCATTAACATGTATTAGATTTGCTTTTTTTTTTTTTGGGAATAAATTATTGGATTCGAATTAAATCTAAACTAACAGCATGCAAACAAAATGAGATCAGTGTGTACCTTCTGAAAATCAATTCCTGGGTAAACAATTTGACAGTTTGAGAGCTCCCTAATCTTTTCATCAATTGCCTATTAATCCCGAACAACAAAGAAGAAAGAGCATCGTTATAAAAGTTTAACAAAATAAAATCAGAATAAATATGCAAACAGCAAGAAGGAAAAGATAGATGCAATGGAAGGAAAGAAATTTGGTTAAAAGTTATTGGTTCTTTGCAAATTGGTTATTCAATTTTTTCACCCACCACTGAAACTACAAATATTAAGTTTTGATCACAAATGTCTTTATCAAATTTTGATAGCCATCAATTTTTCAGTATTCCATTCTCATTGACATCCCAAAATGTGCTATGCTGGGAACTAGTATGCAATCAAGGAATAATCGCAGGTCAAATAAGGGGAGTAGAACACTTTGGATAGTGATAAGTGTTGCAGGTCTCCCCAGATTTTGACCCCAAGAACTCAGGACAAAGTGGCTGCCTGGTGAAGACATCAGAGTTTGACCGGAGGAGATTTCAACCCTATACAGATCCCACATCGGATATGCAGTAGGAAGATCCAGTCTTATGCATGAGGGACCTTGAACCCAACTTGTCAAGTGAATTTTGAGAAAAAAAATCATAAAATCCAATGGGCAAGCAAACAATACCTCACAACTCACAAGTTGAATTGAGTCCTTATAGAGAGTTATGATAATTGCCAGAAAAAGCAAAGGTTCATGACTGAGCAAATAATAAATGTACCTGCCTCTGACGACGAATCATGGTTGACAAGTCCGTATATGGAAGCTTTGGATCGATTTTACATTCCATAAGGATACCTCCATCATAGTCTTTAATATACCTAGAAAAGTAAAGAAATATTTATGCATAGCCTAGATAGATATCAAAGACATCATTAACAGATTGAGAAAAGAAAGGGCCCCATTACAAGGTTAAATACAAAATCCTGCCCCAAATGAAAAACAAAGTTCTCATTATTCCAATGAGGATCGTTTCACTTTAGTTCTCAATATCCCATATTTCCATTTCTAAAGGAAAGCTTGCATCCTCTGCATTCCAATACTCAAAACACCTTTTATTTCCTTGATTTCCTAGTAATAGCATAAAATAAGTGGCTCTGAGTGGTAAAAGTGTGGGGGGGTGGGGGGAGAAAAAGAAAAACAGAAGGATATGGAGGCACATTAACCATACCCTTGCCATCGATCCCTTTCCAAGTGAATCTCTTTGGTAAAACCCTGCAGGCAGATAAAATTGACAAGTCACTCAATACCGCATTTACTCGGTTCAGATGATGTAAATTACTTAGAAAAAAGAAGTGACTATAAAGAATCATAATTCTTTTGCTATATCTTGCAGGTTATTTGCACACAATCCTCAAAGTGCAGCAAAGCAGAACCATAAAACACCTTCAGCAAATTCAGATTAAATACATTCAAAAAATATTTTAAAATTAAATTTCAGCTGGATTGATCTATCCTCCTGGAAGCTTCCCAAAGCTTTCCTGTTTTGTAATTTTTAACCAAATTGTCTTACAAAAAGAAGTCTGCCACAAGCAATTATATACTTCATAAACTTAAGAAGAAAAATGTTTTACTGCTGTAAATTTATGCTACAGAAAGCATGAGAAACAATAGCAGGACAATCACAAGAAAAAAAAAAATCAGACCTGTTTGATAAAATAACCAACAGCATTATTGTCAGCGTATGTCAGAAAATGTGTTAGGCCATCAACATCACGTGCATGCTGTTTTAAATGATTCATTAGCCTGGTGCCATAACCTTTTACTTGTTCATCTGCTGTGATTGCACAAAAAGCTATTTCCCCAAACTTTTGGCTGATATTTACCAGGAAAACAAGTTATCAGTGAAGAGAACAATTGATGCACTAAAAAAAAAATTCCAAGGTTATCACATCTACTACAAGAGTAGAGATGCGTAATAAATAAGTAATAGAATTAGAATTGTCCTGAAACTGTTGAATGAGATGAACAGGCAGCCACACTGTGATTATATCATTACTTATTCCCTTAAGAATCTCAAAATTTTTTATTATAGTACCTAAGTAGAAACCAATATTAGGGAAGACACATAAAACAAAAATTTAGCAAAGAAGAAGAAAGGAGCCAAACGTGGAAAATAGACTGCATCAGGAGCAGAAAATTGATTGACTCACAATAACATAAGAGCAGGGATGCAAGTATTAAGAAGGTATAAATCTTACCTAACATATGGGCGATACGTGATGCCACCAACAACCTGATTGCGTCTGATAACCATCACAGACTTATGGCTTCTACAAAATCCAAAGAAGAAGGATGGTTAGATCTCAAAATGCACAACAGCTAATGAATTCATTACGATGCAAACTTGAAGATCAATTAGCCACGCTAGAAGCAGCAGGAGAATTAACCAAGATAATCAAGATTGAGCTTATGTCATGTACTCATGTACAAAAAATGTCAACCACTAACTCATATTTTAAGATGCCTGAATGTTTGATCCAACGAAGAAATCCATACTAAACTGAGGTCTCCGATCTTAAATTCTGTGACTTCAAAAGTTTCTATCTTGATACCTGTCCATCACAAGGCGAACAATGTACTCTTTCGGCATGTTGGGTAGTTGTCTTCCAAATATATTTTTCAATCCAATCAACCTGAGAAACCAAAAGCAAAAGCTTAATTTTTCAATCATCAGTTCACCAAGGTAGGGTACAGTGAAAAACACCCTAACCCATAGTCATTAAAGGCTACTAATAACTAAAGAAAACATGCGCAGTCAAAGATTTCACAACAATTTCCTAGAAAAACAGTAATATGAATGCTTAAGAAAAAGAGAAATATATACCAAACCATATGCTCATCAACACCATCGTTTGAATAGCAAACAAACTTGAGTCTTCCCGCTTCCTCCTGCAAAATGATTTTTTTTTTTTAAAAAAAATTATATATCGTAATTCACAAGAAAAAACCTATTAAAAAGGAAAGTGCATTTAGTTTTATCATTGCAACTCAAAAAGTTGAAAACTTTACCTCTCTTTTCAGGCTCTCTTCTCTAGCACTATAAGCTCCACTAGTCTGTATATTCTCAGTAAATATCTTAACGTCTTCCTTCGTTGAAATCCCCACCATTGAGCTGCCACCTGTTGCGGCAGCACCCATGGGCCCAACCGACCCCGACCCAGGGGCTCCACCGTCTTTTCCTCCATCGGCGTTTTCAACCTTAACAGTGGAATTCTCGGTCTTAAGCTTTGTGTTCCGAACCGAGCCGGAGCCGCCACCACCAGACTCAAGGCGAGCAGTGGTGAAAGTTCGGATGGAGGAATCATTGTCGTGGTCGAAGTCGTCCTCGTCGTCGTCAACGACGGCGTCCTCTGAGTCGTCAGCATCAGAATCGGAGTCGGCGCCGCGAGCGGAAATGCTCTCGAGATCATCGTTGGAGGTCAAAGCGCCGTCGCGAGTGTCGGCGGAGAAGGAGGACGGAGGGAAGGAGGAAGGAGGCGCGTGATCCTCAGACGCCGCGGCGGCAAGTTTGCGCTTGTGGAGGGACGAGGTAGCAGAGGCGGAGGCAGAGTGAGATGGGGATGGGGTCTGAGAGCTGCGAGAGCGGTTCGGTGCGGTTAAGTGCGAGTCCATCTCCGCTAACTCGGACCGACTCAACTCGATGCCAATTAGGGTTTTCTTTTCACTTTCGAATATCTGGGCAAGGGCAGGGCTTTGTTGAGGGAACTGAAAACCGGTAAATTAGATGCTAATCTCGGTTCCAAAATTGCCGGTACCGGTATTCGCACTTCGCGTGCGGCGGCGTCGATGCTCTGTCTTTGGGTGTCTAAGTCCTAAATATGGGGTTATTAAACTGAGCCCAAAGAGTTGGGTCAAATCAAATCTATCAAGGCCGATTGATTCTTTTCATTTTATTAATGATTTCTCAAACCCCAAAACATACATTTCCGGATCTTTAAAATATTAATGGACCTGCAGTCAAAAACCCTCTCGGCCCAATCCAAAAAATTAAACCTTCCAACCATTCTTTTCTGCTTTCTATTCTCCTTTTTCTTTCTTCAAAAGTCATCATATGTTAAGAATTTATATAAATTTCGAAATTAAAATAATAAACTTATAAAAAAAATTAAAATTGAACAATTTGATCCATTCATTAAAATAATGTTTTTATCACTATTTAGGACACTGAAATTTAATCATAAAATTAAAATAAATTCTTGGTTTTCAATTTTTTTTTTTTAAAAAAAACAAAAGTGACCAAAGATTAGAAGAAATTAAGGAAAAAACAATTGAAATTGCTTGCCTTGGATGTAAAAACTCCAATCTAGCTAATTATTCACATTAGATATGTTTGTTTGATAAGACAACAATGAATACTAAACGATTATCTTTGTTGTCTTAAAGACAAAAACAAAAGTCTTTAAAAATCAAATCATAACTGATGTCTCAAATAAAACACCACTAATTCTATTGCATTGTGTCAATCAACATAGACATGAAAATTAAATCACTTAAAAATCAAAGAGAGAAAAAAAAAAAAAAAAAGAAGGATAAATCAACACTAGCTAGCTAGGTTGTAAAGTTGATAATAATCGAATCTCTTGTTTTTAGCAGCGGCGCCCCAAAGAGCTTTTGCATCAACAGATGACCTACACAAAAATTAACCCCTATAAGCCAAGTCTCAATGGACTCCAATCCAATCGAAGGGATATGATTACCTGTCCAAATTGCACCAAATTGTTACTCATAGTAGTAATAATAGGCAT
Organism: Adansonia grandidieri; assembly: GCA_038382065.1. NCBI lineage: Eukaryota > Viridiplantae > Streptophyta > Magnoliopsida > Malvales > Malvaceae > Adansonia > Adansonia grandidieri. Next base: position 10,680,534 of record JBBYHK010000004.1, read on the forward strand.
CTTTCTTTTTCTCCCTAAATGCCAGAGGTATGTATGTAGTGGCGGGACCTCTTCCAGGTACTCTTTTGCACTTCCTCTTTCTGGGTTCGGTGGCCTGCACAGCTGCTGATGATGAGTGTCTTCTCGGATGGATTGGAACCCTTGTGTTGTCCGACACCTGGTGTTTCTTCTTCTCCTTTTCAATTTCACTGAACCAACTATTTTCGAATCCTAAGGATCAGTTCAAGGCTATAGGCTTGAATTGTTGCAGAGATCATGCACAGTAAAATTTTTCAAATTCTATCTCAACTTTTCATTTTACTTTTTACGATACATCTATCATATATTTAAAACTATTGATTATATTTAGCACTTAACTTGTGTCCGGATAACGTGCATGAGCTACTGGTTACTAACAAATTTAAAAGGTAATTTTGAGAATATAAATATATATATATATATGAAAGATAATTATTTTATAAATTGATTATAAAAAAAATAATTTTATAAACAAAATTATTAAGATAATACGTATCTTATAAAATATATTTAAAAAAATAAAAATAAATAAATAAGACATATATCACTCTATGAAAATTTCGTTTGCATAATCTTTTCATATGTGTATAATAATTAAAAAAATAGATGTGATTATAGATTTAGATTATCACTTCAATTCGTAGGGGTAATTAATCATAGAAATAGTCGTGAGTAATTATGGTAACTAATTATGATAATTGTATTTACCTAGGATTGCTTTCCAGATATTGGCAAACTAGTGGTGGAGGGGCTACAATTTGTTGTAATTCTTGATAATCCACTTCCTGAGAGACATCATTTTCATAATCTATCTGCAATAACAAATTAAAAGATGATATTGTATTACTGCACCAGTATGTAAGAAAACCCAAAAATAATAATGCCATATTTTATTAAAAAGAAAAAACCTAAAGGATAAAAAGATCCCAGTTCATAGAAATTTAATTTCTAAAGGAAAATATGAAAAATTCTAACCTTATACAAATTGGTTTCACCACAGTAATTCACAACCTGGCCCATATATCTTTTGCCATCAAATTCTTTATTTACCAGAACTCCAATCCATTTTCTGGCTTTGACAGCCATCTGTTCATATATATATATATATATATATATATATATATATATAATCAATAAAGAAGAAGTTAAGAACAAATCATCAAGCATCAAGTAGCAGCAAAACCATATGGTAAAACATACATGGAGGTCTTTGTTGTGTTCATTCATATGTTGATACTTTTCTTCGTTATTTCCATTATTTAATGGGAAGGGTTTCACTGCCTTAAACTTCATAACGTCCTTCAAAAAGCTGCTCCCAACTCCATCTACATATATATAACAAAAAAATTATTGATACAAATTTTTTGTTAGAATTTTTTTTCAAGGTTTATAATAATTAAACTAGTTTTCAGTATTTGATAAACATCCCAAGCATTTTCAACTTCAAAAGGAATATATATATATATATATATATCTTATTTTTATAGATAATTTAGTTATACCTTGTATGAACAACAATTATACGTCTTAATTAGTTCAATTAAATATTTAATCATTATAATAGTATCTTCTTATTAATGCATTTATCGTGCAATAAATCTAATTATATGTTATCGTGGTATTTACACGATAGGTATCCACGTGTCAAATTAGTTATTAATAGAATAAAAATTCGATAGAAAATTAATTGATGCATAAATAATTGTTAATCACATAAATCATTAGGATGTATGAGTTGAAACAGAATTAAACCAAAACTTAGAATAAAATTTAAGGGGGAAATCAATATAAAATCTTTGTACATACAAATTTATTCACGGGGCAACCTATGAACACAAAGTAGTCAGCAATTATCCTTCAGAAATTTCGGACAAAGATTCATCAAAGAAAATAATGATTCTTTTGATTGATTTATATATATGTATATATATAAGCCTGTTATTCAAGATTTCTATGATCAAATTAAAGAGTCTCAAATGCATATTACATAATGAAGAAGACTTTCGTATAACAAGAAGTAAATTAATTTAGACAGAAAATGAAAAAATAAAATAAAAAAAAACCCAAAACTAATCAAATAATGGACAGAATCATTCAAATGCATTGTGGCATCAAGATCTCACCTCTAGGGTTTGTATCCACAACTTCACTCATTTTTCAGATGAAAATCTCTTAACGATTCCCTCTACAGCACTATAAAATAAACCAAATAATAAACTATCAAACGAGTAAAAAGTCATTATAATATATATGTCATATATATGGTAGCAAAGGAAACTTGCCAGAATGTTGATAATTATGAAGGAAACTTTTATTTGGCAAAATGATACCATATTTATTATAATTGGTGGAATTTAGATTATCATTTGTTTCAAACCGACACCTGCACTTGAGATTCGTTGCAAGAGTTGGCAAAGGCATGTATTTACAACTATACTTCCAAAAATGATTGGAGGATTTAAAGGGTAGATTTTTAACAATGGGAGCCACACCTTATCATATTTGAGTTTTTATCTATTTACGATATGTAAAGATTTAAATTACAATTGTAAATATATTTTCAGTAGTATGATTGGTGTATTTAAAGGACAATCTTTTTAACAATGGGAGCCTTGCC
>JBBYHK010000004.1:10683268-10696887 GCA_038382065.1 Adansonia grandidieri
CTTAACTAGTCCAGAAATTAAGACATATAAACTTATTTTCCTTAATTTTTCTAGCCCCAAAGCTGAAAATGAAAATGCCTCTTAGTGAATATACAGAGTTAATTAATTAAAATTGATGTATATATATATATTTATGTATATATATGATTTTAGGGCTCAAGTTGTAGGTTGGCCACCAGTCCGGTCATTCCGAAAGAACATGCTAGCCACCCAAAAGAGCAGCAGCAGCAGTGAGGATGGTGGTGAGAAGGCCGCCGCCTTTGTGAAGGTAAGCATGGACGGCGCACCCTACCTACGCAAAGTGGACTTGAGGATGTACAAAACTTACCAGCAACTCTCCGATGCCCTTGCCAAAATGTTCGGTTCTTTCACTGTTGGTACGTTTATTTTTATATATTCAATCATATTTAACCTGATATTTTGGTTCATGGTACATATATACATTTCATAATAATTAATTGTTGTTGATTTTATATAAATATAATATAATGAAGGAAATTGTGGGTCCCAAGGAATGAAGGATTTCATGAATGAGAGTAAGCTTATGGATCTGCTTACTGGCTCTGATTATGTTCCAACCTATGAGGACAAAGATGGTGACTGGATGCTTGTTGGTGATGTCCCTTGGGAGTAAGTTCTTCATCACCTAATCATCACTTAAAATCACCATTACTGTTTTGTTTTGACTTTAATTTCTGGCTACTGATTTAATTGGAAGTGAAATGAAAGATCAAATCAAATGGAAAAAATTTTATTTTCCCTGAATATTCCTTTCGAACTTTATTTTTATTTCTGAATCAGGATGTTCATTGAATCATGTAAGAGGTTGCGCATAATGAAGGGGACAGAGGCAATTGGACTTGGTTAGTATTTTTTTTTTCTTTATTTTTCTATCCCCAACAAGTTATTTACAAAGTAGTTCCTAGAGCTAGAAGAAGAAAATCTTATACTCATTAAGAATCTAATAATATAAATAATTAAAAACAAAACCCTTTTTCCAATTTTGTTTAACTATGATACCTTCCTCAAAGTGTATATATATTAGATTATAAACGTTTAGAAAGCGAACTAGGTAATTATTAATTAAATATTTTAACCAAATTAAAAAGAAAAAATGTATATGGATTTCAGCTCCAAGAGCAATGGAGAAATGCAAGAATAGGAGCTGAAGGTCATATATAGTCAGTAATAGCGCAACCTGCTCCCTTGATCTTGTGGTCGCTGCGGCCGATGCCCAAAATTACAAAATGAGAAAAAGCAAAGGAAGCAGATGGATTGAGCAGGTTGACTTCTTTATTATTGTTACTATTATTATGAGGGTGTTTTTGTGTTAAAATTAAGCATCGCTGCTTAAGTGTGGATCAGTATTTGTTATGGACAAAAAACAATAATGGATGTTAATTACGGTATGTCTTCGGAAAACACTCGCTTTATGCTTGGTAGCCGCTATTAATCATGACTTGCTTGTTAGAATTAAAAATAAGACACTTGTCGTTATAAATGATGTATCCGTTTGTAGTTATAATCAAGTATTTGTTGTGTGTTTTAATTTTTATTTTAATGTTTGTTCAGAAATTAAAATCTGTGCGGAGGGAGGGGGGGGTGGGGAGAGAGGGTGTAAAAAGGAAAGTTCCGAAATAGCTTAATTTGGTAATCGTAAGGGAACAAGATCATGTGGGCATTTATTTTATTCATGCCCGTTTGTCTAGGGTTGCAAGAAGTAGTATTTGACCTTTATTGTTTAGTTGAATTAAGAAAAGGGAAATTAATTTAAGTTAATGGGAATAGTACAGGGCAAGGGAAAAAATAACAGCTCGGGTGTATGTGGGAGAAGGAAGATACGGGCAATGGAAAGCAGAGAGAGGCTTTCATAAAGCTTTGCATGTGAGCTTCGAGCGTGAGTCAGGGCTTAAGGGGTTTTTTTTTTGTGGGTTGGGGGGGTGGGGGAGCGGTTCCTAATGTTGGTTGCATTGCATACTCCGAATTTGGCCTATGTCATGGTAGTTGCTGCCCTGCCTAATAAGTGTTATTGTTATTATAATAAGCAACTTGAGCTTATTAAACTTATAATTTGGATCAACAGGACTTTCTACGTTTTTGAGACTATCTTGGATCTAACAACTCAGTTCAATTCCTTGCATTTCCATTCATGGTAAAATATTCTCAATATTTTAACTTCTTGTTTGGCGGTGCTGGAGGAAAAAAAATTTTTTTTTTCCAATTCTTTGGAAAGAGCCATATAATAATTAAATAAACAATTTTATAGTCATAAAATCTCTAATTATTCCTTTTAGATTAAATAATTTTAATGCAATAACAAATGATAAATTTTTAAGAAATAATTTTTTTGTGTACTCCAGTCATTTACTTTTTGGAGATATAAACTATTGTTTTTTGAAGGGCAAACTTGCTAGCATTAGTTATAGAAAGCCTTTTGAGTTGCAGAATATTCAAAATTTGATCTCCATCTAAAATAAGCTCAACTTTCCTCCCCTGTTTTCCGACGAATGTATTTCTTACTTGTCTCATCGTTTTATCTCCATTTAAAGAGATGAAAACGTTCATCACGAGGCTTATTTTGTAGTACATTAATGAGAAATAAAAACCTTACAATTTGTGTACATATATATATATATATATGTGTGTGTGTGTGTGTGTGTTATGATTGTGTAATTTGATGTGCTTGATGTGCCACAATGATGTTTAAGACTTTTATATTTATATAAATTTTAATATATTCATGTATTCAAATTATATCTCATTTTAATTATTTTTTTCATTGTCACATTAATATAATCATATTTACTATTGCCAGGTATTAATAACAATAAGAAAGCAAATGGTTGTTCTGTTGTATGAATTTAACCGTGATCCATGGCTGGCTTATAATAATTTTATTTACTGTCGTTAATCCGTTAGAACAAATGAACAAATATATATGTTACCGGGCATTGATACCCAACGCTATCCCAAGAAAAACTGTATTAATTATTGCCATATTTTCAACTGACTCAAACATAATATGGTATAAACAATGGTAAATCAATCGCCCATTACTCAAATGTAAAATTTCGTCTAGTTTAAAATTACCTTGAGAAGTCAATAGATTTAATCACCAGGTCAGCATTTTTCTTCGATACCATTATAAGTTCTGCATTAGGTCGATCGTTGTAGTCTATCTGCATCATAGATTAGGCAAAAAATTAATAACAAAATAAAATATAAATTATCTTCGAGGTTTACATTAATTACAACAACTTTTTGGCTCACTTAAACATAAAGCTTACCCGCCATTGAGCAACATTGGGGGGCTTTCCTGTTATACAACAGGGAAACAAAATCAAAATGCATCATCATCCTTAATTCTTGTTTACATGACCGTTTAACTTAGGTGCCTGTTTTTAAAATTTAAGAATAAAAGACTCATTACCTGTTGAAATATGCCTTTTCAGAACTCGTTGCATTGCCGTGTCAATACTAACATCGATGAACCTTGAACAGAAAAGCAAATGTTGAAGCATTGCAGAGATCAACAGAGATTTTTCATATACTTGACTCAATGGCAGAAATTTTGTATATATATATTTTAATGCAAATATGGAAACATGCAGTCTTAAGCAAGAATCTAATTCTCTTTAGTTTTTCATCAAAAAAATGGAAAAAAGAGAACAACAACGGATTATTAAACTAGTTCCCAAGGTTGACCTTTGAGACATGTTATGCATATTTGAGGTATAAACACAAGAGAATCATAGAAAATTTGACATATATTTTAGAATCAAATGGCAGGCCGTTAACATAAAAAGAATAAATTATTAGCAGGTAGAGCATGATTCTTACCACTTCTCATCAAATATAGATGATATCTCCTTCCAAACCCCTACTTCAGACAATAGATAATTTCCTTCTACTATGACCACCTTATGCCTGCAAAGAGGAAAATAATATGTATTAACTATTAATCAATCATCAACTAAAAACTCAACCCATCGACTGCTGCACCCTTGCAACTAGATTTGGAAATTAAGTCATTCCCTACGTTAAAAAAAAAATCAAAGGGAGCAAAAAGCCAAATACAAAGATCAACATTCATTCAGAATTGAGATCTAGGAACGTACTTCACACTCTCCACATTTATTATCCCAGTAATGCCTTTTGTCTTAACCAAGCCCACAAGAGTCATTTTATTTTGCATTATATTTTCAGTTTACCTCCAATCTCCAATTAATCCTTTTATCCAAAAATGGCAACAGGTTCAGTTAGATGATTAAATCTCATATTTCATCCATTTTTACTTTTTAGCATCCCAAAAATTCTCATCCAAAAAAAAAAAAAGAAATAACTAACATAGAAACAAACATTTTATACACATTTCCAAACTAAGAAAGAAAAAAAAAAATTACCAGGAGAGAATTTGCAGAAGCTGATGGAAAGCATACTACATTTATGTGACATAAAAGTTTGCAGCTACTTTCAACTCTAAAAATCATTATTTTACTCTGTATCACTTACTCTATCCAGCACTGAGGGGTTGCTGATCTGAATAGAATAAAAGATGTGAATTACTTACTCAAGGCTCACAAAGATATCATCTTCAATAGGATCTCCAACGCCATGGTCAAATGATGGTGCATAAACAGACCCCTGAGACATTTATTCTAATTAGAATAAAATTGCAGTTGCCACACGCATAAAAGAAAAAACTCCATCTATATCTATCTCTAATTATGTAAATATCTAACCATTCATCCATATGGATACACACACACATATGCCATTGTTTCAAGCCAAATCAAATGTTTGTTTAATTAAAACACCAATAGCTACCAACCTGTTTCCTTAGATTCTTCAGGCAATTAAGCAATAGCACGGGATCAAATGTCCATGGAGCTGATTCATCAATGGAAGAATCAACAATTTACTTTCTAACAAAGTGGAATATGGATGAATATTAACCACAGAAGCTCACCTCCCCTTCTTGCATGCGCTTCTTCTGGATTCTAAATTAAAGTTACAATAGCTAGAATCATAAACTTCCAAGAAAATTTCAACTATGACACTTAAAAGTTATGGATGGAGGAAGCTTAACCTCCATTGCATCAAGCTGGGAACGATATAGATGGAACCCATCCATTGGAATAACTATAGCCACATCTGGAGGCTTAACTTGAGAATCAAAAGAATGAGCCTTTTGGGACCATAACTTGTTTATTCGCTGCGTAACTTCAAAAGCTAGACTACTTTTTCCAGAACCAGGAGGGCCAGCCAAACCTACAATATGCCTGCATGACCACCAAGCATTCGACATAATTAGAAGATTTACAGCAAAAGTTGGAGAGAACTGAGATAAGGCAAAAAGAAACAACACTTCTCACAGGAATGCCAACCCAACAGTCAGTTAAACACTTTTAAATTAGGATTCTAAACTATTCTTGGGCAATTCCTTGTCTTGCAAGACAGGAGTGCCATATGGAAGGGCCAAAGAAGCATGAAAAGAGAGGACGTACAGCACTTAGAAAAACTTCTATAAGTAAAGAATGTGCAATCTATAGTACCTGAACTTCTTTGAGAGAGTACCTCTCCGCATGCATTTTTCTGAATGGTAATATAAATGCAATTTTTGCCACAAATAGAATAGGATAGGAGTCCATACCGTGATTGGCATTATTGTTGCTTCATTTGGACTAGAAGCATTTAGTATTTTTAAACATATATTATAATTGGAATGCAAGATCCTTCTACTTGCATACAGGCCAAATCAACAAACAACAATGACCGGTTGTTTACGATATGAAAGCATAAAATATTCCTAGATTCAAGAAACTAGAACTTACTTTGCATCGGGATTTGATGCTACTGCTGATATAGGAAGAAGGCGTTCAGCCAATATATCAAAAACCTCATCCATAGAACTTCAAAGAAAGGAAGCAAAATTATCATAAATAAGGAAAACAGTAAAGGATAAAAGGAATAAACAAGCACACAAGTAAAAGTGTTCAAAGAGCATATAGCATACGTGACCATATTTTTCTCTATAACCAACAAGTAGAAGACATTTAAATTCAGTAACATATTAACTAAACACTTTGACCGTGGTAATCATGTCTAACACATACCCGGCAAACATGGGTATGGATATCCAACCTCCAAATATATGAAAAAAAATTAAAAAAAATGAACATATTCATTTCTAACACATACCCATATCAGACCTCTCTGAGTCCCAGAAACAGAATTTTCACACCTTATCCACATTTGGACAAAAGTTGAAAACGGCTAACTAATTTCCAAATTAATCATAATATTTCAGACATCCTGCGTCTAGCAAGTTAAGCTAACGCAATGAGTCAAAATTTTTATTAGAGAGATTCCACCCAAAACTGACACAAAATATGCATCAATGAAGAATAATGCGTGGCTTGAGCAGCTACCAAAAAAAAAAAAGATTTCGTGATTATATGTGCTTCTGCCTACACGTGACAAAAGCATCAAAGAAAGAGCAATAGGCTGTGGGTAAAGCCAGCACAATTTGATATAACCAAATATTTTGAAGAAAGATTTTTTAAAACAAAAGCAACAGGTATTAACAATGCAGTGACAATACAAATAGCTTCCTTGTATCGCAATGATGTATGCGGTAAACAAATGGAATGAGAACATTTATGCAATGATTCCCGCATGTTCAGTCTCAGATCATCTTTAAAAATATCTAAAGAAACAATACCTGGCCTCTAAAACAGGAATTTCTCTCTTTTGACTACATTTAACCTGCAAAATGAAAACATTAAGTATCAAAGCAAACTAAATTACATCGGAAGAAGGAGATGGAATAAAAAAAATTGAAAGCTAGCAGTAAGAATTTAACCTTCAACGACTTCTTGTGACCTAGAGAACATGGCCAACCTAATAAACGCTGTTCAGTTCTTGAATTCAAAGAAATGGACACCAGGTGTTGATTCCATGAAGGAAGTTTAACTCTCCTGAACAACAAAGGCTCTGCACAAAAATAAATATACTCATTAAAGATGAAGGATAATTTAATGATATATATATATATATATAAGGACAAATTGAACAAAGCAGTTCTAAAATGTAAAAGGATCGTGGAAATTGATCACTTATTAGGTAGTAGAAATATAATTTAAAGACAGAAAGGAGAGGGAAACCTGATGAAGAGAAGAAATAGTGTGTTGGATTCGCGGAAATTGAAGAAATCTCCATTGACAGACCCTCAAGGCCAAGACACAGAGTGAGAGATTCAGAGTTTAGGGTTTAAGTTTCAGAAGAGTTCTAGAAAAGATGGATGGGCAAAGGAACCGGCAAGCAAATGCAAACGGACACTTGAATGTGGCTTTTGGGGGGGGGGGGGGGGGTGGGACCCAATGGCAACAGTTTAACATGAGCAAAACACGTGTTATTTAGGAGCAATTTGACGAAGTTGCTGCTGTTGCTAATGCCTGCTTTGTCTTGTTCTGTTGTAAGCGTAACGCCGTTTCATTTCTTAACGAAATAAATAAATGAAATGCCTACGCCTTACGGCCAAGCTAAAGACTCTGGATATCACCTGTAAAAATATATAATAATAATAGTAATTTGTGAGGGATTTGTACGTTGTTGAAAATGATTTCAATTCAAGCTGAGGACAGCTTGAGGATTTACAGATTATTATTATTTTTTAAATATAAATTCTAGTGTTTGCATTATGAATATATTATTATACTTAAAAAAGATTTATGATGATAATTCTACATGATTAACATTTTCAAGGAAAACAAAAATAACAAAATAAAGGAGTAATTCATAATTCACGATTCTAAATTTTTCCCCTCAAACGTGAAATAGGGCTCCTTTGGGTCTTGTTTTACACTATTATTAGCACAGTTTTAAAAATAAAAAATTATTTTTTATAAATATAATATTAAATGAGTAAAAAATTGTAACTCTTACAATTAAAATTATTATTTAACAATTCAAATAAAAAATTAAAAAAAAATTATAATTAAAAAATTAATTTTTAAATAAAATAATTTTATCATTTTTAAATCTTTAAAATTTTATTATTTTTATATTTTAACTCTTCACAATATTTTTTTATAACAATATCAAACATTTAAAACTTTTTAAATCATATTTTTTATTATATTTTTTAAAAATATATTTTTAACCTAAATTTCTTTTAATCTAAAATTTTTTAATAAGAATGCTAAATTAAACTTTAAACTTTACTTTTTTGCTTCATCGAGGACTTTCCAACCGAGTGATCTTGTCTTATCTGTGATAATGGATAAAAGCTCGTTTAATCTCTGTATTCTTTTCTTTCTCTCTCCTTTTTGTTTTTTTTTTAATAATGTTAAACGTAAAAGACGGAACACATACTTTGATAATATTATGAACTTTTATTGAAATATGAAAATTTGAGGAAAGAAACACCCGACATTACAAGACCTTGGAAAGTCTCAGTTACAACAAAGTTACTTCAGATCGGTCGAGGAAAAGGCAATTCAGCGAGACCGCCATTTTTACCACGCAATGTGAAATTATTAGACTGTCAAACTGTTCCACCTAGGACAGGAGAAGACAATACGACAACAAGAAACAACAATGTATAGAACACAATAAAAATAAAAATGGCTGTGCAAAAGCATTTATTGAGTAATAAAAAATGGGGGAATTTTAGTTTAAATCATCCACAACCACGTTACATTGTCGTCCCACAATCCTCCTTCGTTTCTTATCATCATGATCACTTGACTGCACCAAATAACAAAACTCCCCATTAGCTATTGAATTTTATCGGGTATTTTCTTTCCAAACCCCTTGTTTATTCAGCAATAGTTCCTTCATTCAACCTTTTTAGTTTTGAGTAATTTTGGGTTATCAATCAAATTGTGGTGTTCACTGTCGTCAAAACAAAGTCAATTGGTTCTGGGGCCAACAATGCAACAACGATTTTATTTTTATTTTTATTATTATTATTGGATAACCAGAATAATTTAATTGCTTGAATTCTATTATGATATGTTACCAAGAAAAAAAGCAACATCATATATACAGGGCAGCAATGCCAGAATGGTGTAATAGAAATACAGCCCATTCCGATCTGAATTTCCTTCTAACCAAATTCTGCTATAAAACTATACCTGTTGACTCACATAATTTGGTGCGTGAACTCTCTTGGACCCATCAGCCAAACGCTTAAATGGAAAATGATTTTCCACAGAAGCCAAGTTATCACTCACCTGCCAGCGTTTTCAAAACATTAAATAAGGGCAAACCCTATTGGACAATAATAAAGGGGGGGACTCGTTTAGATTGATCTTTGCAGTTTTGCAGACTTGATTTCAACCGCCCACAGAAAACAGATTGATCGAATAAAGCTCCACATGAGTGATTTAATCAGTGTAAAATGGAACTCAAAGAACTTAGCAGCATTTACCTGGCTTTCAATGGCCCCAATTAATAACTCCTGACATCCTGATGCATGCACATTTTGTAAACTTGGGCACTGAAGTAGCAATCTCTCTAGGAAAAACACAAAGTCATAAAATAAATCATTAGAAAAAGTTGAGCACAAATTAACTGACCAACAATTGACAATGTTCGAGCTAGCAAGCAGGATACCTGGATGCAAGTTTTTACAAGAGTTCAGATTAAGGTCATTTAGCTCTGGACAGCTTAAACATAAAGCCTGCATTTAGATTCACAAGTAACAACCTCAAGAAGATATTAAGAAAAAAACTAACAATATACTAAAGATGATGGGTTAAAAGATCTCACATCTAAGCCAGAACAACCCCACAAGCTGAGTTTTTTTAATCGGCTGTGTTTGATAATAAGCTTTTGGTACATAAGGTGCAGCTTACTGTTGAATGTATTTGGAAGTTCGTTGTCACCACTTTCATCAGAGAGTGAATCCTGGGAATCAAGATCACATAGGGTCATCCCACAATCCATAAGCTCAAGAAGAGGAAGTTGAGCCGTGGCAAACTGAATTCCACCTGAGAAATGCAGACAAACAAATTAATGAATAGATTCACATAAAATTGGACAACTATAGGTAAATATAGCTACTGTCAGTGCTACAGGTGTTAGTCTTCGACGTGAAGATTACTTGAAGTGATGTTAGGACAAAGAGCAAGGAGAAGTCTTGACAATGTGTTCGGGAACACATTGCATATCATTCCAATGCCACTGTCACTGATGCTAGACCTGAAACCGAGCAGTAAGCATCAGGTTATGTGATATAGTAATCATTTTGAACAAGCCAGATAAATGGATAAATTAATCTAAACTGGAGCAAAACACACCCACTCAGATCAAGTAATTCTAATCTTGAATAGCTTGAAGCAATAGCAGCAACAGATGCATCCGTGATTGCTGAGCCAAGAACAAGTGAAAGCATTCGCAAGCCCCTGAATATAGACAATTGTTATCAAACTAGTGATTATTTATCCTCCAAATGCATAATTCCATGAAAAAAAACACTGCATTGCTTAAAAAAAAAAAAAAAAGGAAGGCAAAGCAAGTCCATTTGACCACACTATTATTCTTGATATAGCAAAGCAGTGTATATAGCTCCATAAATGTGATACATGATTAAAATGAACATGTAAATCAAAAGATTCAACAAACCTTAAGTTCGCAGCTGTAAGAGAAAGAACAACAGCGTGTGAAAGCCGAACTGATGCAATGTGTATGTTTTGCAACCTTGGACAACTTCTTCCCATACCATCAACCATGGTAATAAGATCCGTAGTCTCGTTTTCTAGGCGAGAAAATTCCAAGGATATCTCTTTCAAATTGGGACAATTAAAAACCTACGAAAGGAGGCACATGTAAACACAAAATCACTTAAATGCCCCCAAAAAAAGTTAACTTAGAAATATAAAAGGGATTTGATAAAAAAGTTACCGTCTTAGAAAGAGAACAAAGATCAGAAAGCCAAAGTGTAGATAGACTTGATGAAGAGAGGATAAAGCCCCCTAAATTAGAACATCCTTCCATCTTAAGGCTTACTAGACAGCGTTTATCAGCAACGAAACGACCCAATTCATCTCTATACATAAATATTTAAAGAGTAAATCAAAATCAATTAATCAGGAATTTGTTAAATTATGCCTAGTTATAACGCAACTAAGCATAAGCAGGATATGAGACACGACATCACAAGAACATTAACAACCAAATAGTTTGAAATCCAAAGAGGGGCAAAAGTATTGAATGGATTCCATCATAAACAGGAATTTTAGCACGGAACACGTTATGCATGACAACCTAAAATATTAAAAGACAGTTCCAAGCAAATTAAGGAACAAAGGTAAATCAACATGAATTGGATAAAAAAAAAATCTAATAACAGAGCGTAAAAATAACTTTAAAACCTTTTTTCATGTTATCATATGTCAAATCAAGAGAAAGAAAAAGATTGATCAAGACCGTTCAACTAGAAATATCTGCGCATTACACCCCAATTTTAACCTCTTACACTAAAACCTTCCAATAATTTTAATGGTCAAGAGACCGATAAATTTCAACCAATTAGCTAGATCTAAAACAATCCGTCCATCAACAAAATCAAGGGTGGTCAACCACCAAGGCATACCATTGTAAAGATCTAACCATAAATTACAAAAATACCCAAAAAAATGGCAAGAAATTATACCCTGTGATCCGATTGACAGCTGTATCCGATATAGAAATCTCCATAGACTCCAAATTAGGGCAAGAAAATGCAATACAGGCCAGCATCGTTGCATCCACATCACTGCAAAATCCATCAAGAAATGAAATTAGTAAAACTAGGGGGAAACAAAAGTCCAAAAGCAGCATTGACCCCCAAATCGCCAAGAAAAAACATAACATTTGCAAACTCTTATAATCGAATAAATTGCTAGAGCACATCTATTAACGATTTTTAAGGTTTTCAAGTTTAAATTTTTGTTAATAAGCTAATTCAACGCCTTGTTAATTGTTGCATTGGTTTGGGTTCTTAACTATAAGAAATATTTTATCAGAATGTTACCCAAAGAACACTGTTAAACAGTGCTCTGATCGAACACAGTTTTGCAGAACTCATGGCTCTCCTGATTCTAGATCAATTTCCACTTGATTTTACTGATGATTTTGTTATAAATATAATCAGATTTGTTCGCATTTCATGATTTTAACTTGACCCCGGTTGCTATCAACGGATCCAGTCCATAAAACTCTAGATCTATCAAGATTAGTTTAGACCCGAACCTTTCCACCTTAAGAGAAAGTCTAATAAGGTTCGGGCATTTCCGTAAAACCGATCCGATGAATCTGAGCTGACCCCTAGGTGGGACCATAAGTCTCAGCTCCTCCGCCGCCCTCCACAGTCTCTTCGTCGTTTCCCTCCACCCTTTACACACCCTTCCCGCTGCCAATAGCCCTGCCGGCTGCAATCTCCTCAAGATCTCCCACAAACAGCCCACCGGTAGTCCACCGGAGACCATCTCATTATCTGGATCCAGCCCCATACCCGGGAAGGGAGAATTGTAGCCATCTAAATCAAGTTCCGGTGAGCCGCAGCTGATATCGATATCGTCAAAGTAAAGTGCACGTCGGAGACGGGAGTCAGGCTGACGTGGAGGAGGGGGATAAGGACGGGCTGCCGATGAGGAAGCCTCGGTGTTTGTGGTGGTGGCGGCTGCTGGAGTTGAGGTTGGGGTGCAAGTTGAAGTGGAGGTGCTGCTGGGGCTTACTTGGCAAACATGGCCTTTCTTGGGAAGTCCACATCTGCCGCAGTTGTAACTGCCACGACGTTTGGCTGGTTTAAGGTCAAACGCGGCAGCGGCTGCAGTTACAGCAGTGGCGTCGGACGCTGATGAAGAAATGTGGGGCTGTGGGTGGTGCATGGCTGCCAGGCAACGGAGGCAGGGGAATAAAGAGAGAGAGAGAAAAACGAAGATATGAAGAAAAAAAATGATAGAAACGAGAGAGAAAGAGAGGGAGTGGGACTGGGAGTGGGAGGGGGAGGGGGTTTGGGTGAGAGGAAGAGAGATGGAAAATAAAGGGATGTAGGGTTTGGTCGGGAAGGCGGGAGAAATGGCTGATTTTCGCGCCTCATTTCGAAACCTGAGAACCAAAATGCGAGTTAGGAGCGTTGCTTATGATATTTATTTACTGTTTTACCCTCTACTTGATGGGTTAGAAAACGTTAAACGATAAAATAAATTCGATGCTTTTGCAGCTTTGCCTTTTTTTTCAGGTTTTTTTTTCACTTTTTTTTTTTTAGTTATTTTTTTTAACGTGTATGAAAAGATTTCCCGTTATGGCAAGCATTTGGCTATTTCATTACATCATTATTATTACTGTTATTATTATTATTCGAGCAAAATCAAGTTAAATAAATTTTTTTAACTTTTTTCGACGTTAAATTTTATATAAATATAAAATTTTTATAAGATTAAAAATAATTATAAATTGTTAACCAGTAATTTCAGGATACTTTTTAATAAAATTTTATTTTTAATATATTGACATCATCAAATTATATATTAGTTATTATATTTAGTACAAAACTTATTTTAAATGATTAATTAACTCATTTTAATAAAGATTTAAAGACCTTAGTTAATAAAATTTTTATGATAATT
>JBBYHK010000004.1:10741811-10756610 GCA_038382065.1 Adansonia grandidieri
GTATTACATATAAACTTTTCCTTCAAGTTGGAGTGATAACTGATATAATGCTTTGGTTCGATTAGATTTTTAAAAAACTTATGATTAATATAAGTATTCTTCAAAAAAATTTAAAATTGAATCAAATAGCATCTATAATCGAATTAATTCAAACCGAACTTCATCGATTCAAATTAGTTTATTTCATCAATTTTTCAAAATTAAAAAAAAAAAACATTTTTCTATATTATCTTTATGTTTTTTCATTAAAATTTTTAAAATATTTATTTTTATATTACAAAAATTAAAACTCAATTAGAATAACTATGATTTTTAACTTATGAATTGAAAATCGAATCAAATATATTTAACTTTTACTCGAATTTAATTTAACAAAAATCGAACTCGATTTTACAATTTAAATCGATTTCCAATTTTCACAATTTTTTTTTGTTCAACCCTACTGTTAAGCCGTAAAAAGGAGCCGAGTGTGAGTACGACGTTCATCTCATTTATCTTTGTGATCATTCTCATTGATTTGCATTACAATCTTGTGCCTTTATTAAATCATACTATTTCATGATCAACCAACAAACGGAGTATGTTTCTTAATCACCTAACAAGTAATTTTGCAGGGATTAAAACAATCATTATCATTGTTGAATTATACGTATCAAGAAAAGAGAATTATAGTCGGTATTACTGTCGTTTTATATTAATATATTTTCGTATAATTATTTCATACACCAACAATAAAAAAAAAATTCTATAAATAGGATTTGTGAGTGATATATGTCATATTTATTTATTATTTATATTTTTAAACATATTTTATAAAACATATGTTACCTTGCACGTAAGATAATTATTCTTTTTTGAATATTAACTTATTCAAAAAATATTTGTTTAACTCTTATTTTAATATAAATGAGTGTATCGAATTTTAGTAATAATAATAACAACGTGAGCAACTGACAAACCTATGTCACTTTGCACATGAAATGCGTGTCCTAACTCTCAAGGCCCATGCCAACGCCATTTTGCATGTGTTATATAGTTGGCATTCATAAAAGACATTAAAATAATTATTATTATGGAATCACACTTGCTTAATGCATCAATAATTTTGTTTTAGTCAATAGATAATTAGTTAAACATAACAAAAATATTATCTTTAGAAATATATTTATAATTGATATATACACAACGTAACTCATTTTCTATTTTTTTAATAAAAAGCCCAAAAATAGTATAATCCCCTACACTATAAAAGCATAACTTTGTCGTTTTAATATTTTATAAAAATGTTAAGGAAGGAAATATATATATATATATATATATATATAGAAGGTACATATTAATTCATGAGTTGTTCAACTTTGGATTTGTATTTGATACACTGTTAATCTTATGCACTATCAATAAAATAAACAACAATACTTCATCAGTGTATAAATATAAAATTTTTTTTAATAAGTGATATCATCATATTTATTGTTAGTATATAAAATTATATACTATCAATACATTAAATATGAATTCGTTCAACTTTTGTCAAATTTTCAAATAGCTATTGAGTTATTTGGATTAAGATCTTAGAGATGCAATCTATTTTTTAATTATTTTTTAATATATATTTATTATTATCATTTATATATGTATGATCAGTTTATTAATTATGAAAAATCATATTTATAAATAATAATTAAAATTAATAAATTAAAAAAATAATGAATGAAATCCAATCCAAATTATTTACCGTGACTTTTAGTTGTAAATGTCTGTGAGTTTAGTTGGACCTTTTTGTTAGTACTTGCACATATTTCACGTGAAAATGTTGTTTTTTTTTTTTTTTCCTTTTTGAGGAAATAACACAAATTCTAATTGCTAAAGCTTTTTGAACTCGTAAAGAATAGGCAGTTGTTGAGAGTTGGCTTGGTAGTTGGCACTGGCAGCATGCGCAACCGGCACACCGCACATGACTAGGAAAATTTGTAGGAAGAGCTGCTCCAATCTTTTAAGCGTTACAGTTCAGCCATGTCCGTCAAGGTAACTATTTTAAGTTGATTAGATAAAAATTTAGACTATAGTTTGTAAAGTAAGAGTTATTATTTTTTTAATTGAGGTGACTTTTCTTAAAAAGTAAAATTGTGAGGGCAATCTGGGAACTACTCATAAACGGATAATATTTTATAACAGTTATAGTTTGACAGTCTTTACATCAATAATAGTACCATTCGTGAGAACTTATAACCTTGCCAAGGGCTAATATTAAATGAAACAACGATTCCATATCGATTAACCAAAACTTTAAACTATAACTTATAAAGTGAAAGTCACATTTCTTTTATTAAATATCTCTTCTCAAAACACAAAACTTTGAGAACAATTTAAGCATCCCTGGAAAATGAACTCTCATAATAAGTATAGTACAACAAGCTATGCATCGACAATGACCCATCTATAGAATCCTGTTTCAGCTTTTTTTTTGAAATAAAAAAATCATGAGAACCGTTTACGTACCACTCAAAAACTAACAATATCTTGCAAGGGAGTTTTTTTTTTTTTTTATTATTGTTGATTTCTTCTGCCAAACTTCATTCGGTAATGGCAATGATTACTTTCTTCGGTGGCACCTAAGGCAGTTTGCATTGGAAATTATGAGGCTAAATTGGAGAAACAAGTCTTAAGCGAAAAAGCCGTAAAGATATCTCGGGTTTCCTGTTTCATACTCATGTGCTTCTGATTTCAGCCCACAGTTTAAACAAGCCACCAGTGTTTGGCTCTACTGTCGGGGATGATCTTTCTTTATTGAAGCCATCGATTCTTCTTCCTTCTTATGAACTGGTTCACGTGATGTGTGCTCTCTAAACTCGAGATCGTTGATGAAATCCATGTAGGGCATCAGTAAGTAATGCAATGAAATATAAATAGTATACAGAGATTACATTCTATGTTTCGATTTAATTTTTTCTGCATAGGATCTTATAGCATAGGATGAAATATCGTCCACTGAGATTCAATTGTTTAATAGTAATTTAACATGGAAATACGGCTATCCATATGAAATATTTTCCATAGATCTCTACTCATGAGTACAGATTTATTCTTTATGCGCATAAATCTGATTTTTAGGCAAAGAGTGAACTTGAATAACTATAGATAACGATGATAATATGGCAGACCTCTTATTTATCGAGAAAGTTGGCAGAGGCATGTTCACCAGTCAGCGGCTCTGTTGCTGCAAAATTGGTGTCTATTCTCACCAACGATAGGTTAAAAGATATCAAGAACAAGTCGGGCAAAGTGCAGTGACAGTTCAGGAGGACAATGATGTCGAGGAGCTTGCAATGTTGCTTAAGGATGTCAAAATATCCATGGCTTTTGATTAGTTAATGCAAAAAAACAATATTTTAAATTTTGCATGCTTTCTTCATGCAAATTGATAGTACATTGAACAAATTGACCGCGGTATGCTTCATGCTTTTCACATTAATTTATGCTTTAATTCCATGGTTATTGCTGTATAATTATTCGTTGTTTTTTTTTACCAGATGCGTGAATGCATAGATAACACAGGGGATTGTATCGATATCCAGCCCCAGGTGATCAGCTAAAGAAAATAATATTGAAAAAAAAAACAATATGGATGTTGAAAAATTGCAGGAGGGTTCTAATGGTTTTCTGGGGTACGGTCTAAATCTCCCATTTACTTAACAATCTTGCCTTCAAAATTGAAGCTTGGAAGTTTGGTGTAGCTATCAAAATGCTTCAAGGCAATTTAACACCTTCAAACATCGGGAAATAGTACGAGATCTTGATAATCTAAATGCATTCTCTCTTGCAATTTGCCAATCATGAAAATTCAGATTATTCAGGTGCTTCTGTTTAATTAGAGCCTCCAAACCCTTTTCTCTGTTGTTGTTTAATGGCCCAAATTTGGTTTCCAGGTAGGGCATTTCATCCGCATGTAGTCATATTTAATGTGCTTTCACTGTATACGGCGAGTAGATCTATTCCTAATCTGTGGGACTGTTTTTGTTTCTTTGGTTGGTTCAGTCTTTGGAATGAATGTTCTCTATACATGGAAAGAGGGCGATGTACACATGTTTAAATGGATATGTATAATTTATATAAAAAATAAAAAAAAAAAATTAACTTAATTCATACAATTATTTTTTAAATATAATATTTAATAATTTTAAATTTTAAATTTTAATATTTATATTTTTTTCGTATCTAATGTTGAGGCCTCCTTTGCTTAAAAAAATGTTATATAAGAAGCAAACTACTGCAAATTTAAGCCCATGGTTTTCATTTTTTGGGGCTTTTTTTCCTTGGCTATTGACTTCTGTATTAACTTTGTTGAAAATTTTAATCGGGAAAAGATGCTTGTGAACTTTAGGTGGTCACCTTCAGCGTAATACTATGTACGTGGACTTGTCACGTCAATAATTTCCTACGCGAGGCACAAGGCTTTTCTGTTGTCGGGTCTTGAATTTGAAGTCCATCTCTATACATATATATATATATATATATATATAGTGGCATCAAATTGGCGTTCGTTGGGGGTACTGTGGATAAAGCTTGAAGAGATACATCATCAGAATTAAACCACGTTATGATTGAGTTAGAGGAGGCGCCAATGTCAGGCCATTGAATATTATTGCTATATATATTGATATTATTATCAGCAGTTTTATCATGCTTCATGGACAGTAAGCTCTAAGGAGGGAGGTCCATATCAATAATTTACATATAATATATTTTTAATATTATTATTAAATTTAATATTATATATTTATATAAATTTTAATATATTAATAATTTATATTATTTTTAAATTATATTATATTTATTATATTTTATTTTATTTAAAATTATTAAATAATATTAATTAATCATTATATTTGACAGAAAAAAAAATTATATCATTATGTTGGCATATCTCCCATCCACCTATGAAAGTAGGTGGTAAAGTTGGTGACAACTATTAATTATATATATATATATATATATAAGATAATTGCAAATGTTGTATGCTTATTGGGGTTTTTCTTTTTTGTTTGGATGCGCATCTGGTGGGCCACTTGAAAACATTTGTAGAGAGGAATTTAAGCGGAGAGGTACAGTGTTGTGTTACATTCTTTGAAGGGAAGGCGCGTAGCATCCCACCCATCAATTACTACTGCCATCCTGATTTATCATTTTCTTTTTCTTTTTTTTTTACTAAAATTATTTTTCATTGGATTTTGTCACACACTTTGCTCTTAACAAATTTATCATTATAATTAAAATTATTAAAAATAATAATATTCATGAATTAGATCAGATTATATTATAATTTAAAATTTTTTAAATCATTTATCTTGATTTTGTATTTCACAGCTAATGAAATGGTATCAGCAACTGCTTGAGCTGATACGCAAACAAGACTTGAAAGAACGATTATGCTTATACCAATAGCGGATAAGCAAACAACGGATATGACTAGACTTGCAGCGGCAACAATCACTCTAACTACAGATATGGAGACATTAGCCCCTAATGGAACACTTACAAAATTTTATGCACCACTTTCTCTTATATGATCAAATTTGTCCTAGTTAATCTTCAAGACAGAGCGAAAGAAGTGAGGAGATTCTCGAACGAAGAAAATGACTCAATGACTTCGAAAGAATTGAATAAAAAGTCGTATGAGGTGAAATCTATGTATAATTTTGTAGGGTGACAATAAGAGTGATTTATCTTTCAATTTTTTTGCTATTACCCCTAAAAAACTAAACTTTGTCTTATGTAAAGTTCACTTTGATTTGATTCGTTTTAATATTTTAAAATATTAAAATAATATTTTTATTAATATTTATATATTTTTATAATTAAATTTAAATAAAAATATTTTTATTTAATAAATAATGATTCGAATATGATCGGATTAATTTAAATTATAAAATTTCATAGTCGGTTGCTTTGGTTTATAAATTAAGATAAAAAAGAAACTAGAAATTATAAAGGCAATTACTATTATGTATATATATAATGTGAAAAGAATTGACATGAAAATAGTCATATTTTCATTGGGTTGGCGATTACTTTGGATTAGATGTTACGACAAAATTACAAAAGAATCAAGCAGCAAAGTTAGCAATTCCTTTTTTGACTCTCAATAGAGCAAAATTCTAACAAGATTTCTGGCACTGCAAACAATGCCTCTGCCTTTGTCCCTTTGTTTTTGGTGTGAACGGAATAAACACCCCTTGCCTTCTCTCTCTTTTTTTGCGTCATTTCCCAGGTAGCTTTTCCTTGAATGGAATGACTCTTCCGTCAGTACCATCATCATACGTCGTGCATGTTTAATTACATCGATGATGTAATTATTTTTAAAAATAACATTAAATAATTTTAAATTTTAAATTTTATTATTTATAATTATTTTTTATGATTAAATTAAAATTATATATATTAAATTTATAAAAATAAATATTTACAGTCAAAGATTTTTATAAAAATTTAATTAATTTATCTAATTAATATTAAATAATAATATTTAATAAATTTTAAAATTTTAATTTTGATATTTATAATTTTTTTCTTTATTCCTAAATAATGAATCTTCTTTATAAAACAAAAGTCTGTCTTTTTTTTTTTTTTTTTTCCTCTTACAATAATAAAGGGCTTTTAAAATAAAAACAAAAAATAAAAATAGCTTCTTATTTTAATTGATGATGGATGGGGGTTTTAACTGTAGCCCGTGAAGGAGCAGTTTTTGAAACCTCAACTCCTAAAATCTTAAAATTGTTTATCACCTTTACAATGTTATCTTATTCGTGAAGGTTAATTAAACTAAGGAAAACGTTAGTGTTCTCAAGCATTTATTAATGTTTTAAAAATAAAAAATTCTTATAATTATTATTATTATTTTTTTAATTTTGTAAAAATAATTGATAGTTTCTTTAAAAAAAAGAGTTAAAGACACTCATGAACCCTGATACTAATTACTACATTTATTCCAAAAATTTTATGAAAAAAAATATTTATTTGTTTAGTAAAAGATCGTATCCAATGCACAAAACTGCTATTATAAGCAAGGTTTTTGAAAGATCTTAATACAACAATAACCAATTAAAATAGAAACATGAAACATGTTTCCTTCACATTTTCAAACGACAATTACAACAATACTAATTCTTTTAATTTCTAGAATTGAATCTTTTTTCTGATAAAAGAAATCTTGCTTGAAAAACATGTGGTAACGTTTATAAAGCATGATAAATAAATAAATAAATAAATAAATAGCCGATGTCCACCAAACGACGTCGTATTGAGTAGGAAAAGCCAAGTGGCACCCTTTTTCCTTGGGGCGCAGCTCTACTTTCGTAGTTTCTTACTTCGCCATCCCACACCGTTCAGCACTCACCACCGACCCAAAATTCCAAATATTATTGCCACGTTGTGAGTTATTATTTATTTGCCGTCTATTTTTTTTTCTTAGAATTATTTTAATATTTTAAATCTAAAATATAGAGTGTAAATTTAAATTCTTTATATAATTATAGCTTTTATATATTAAAAAGAGATGGTTTTGAAAAATTTTAATAATTTTATTATATAAAAATTGCCTCAAAACTAACTTAAAATAGTGTTTTTTTTAGATGATAATGGATTTATATTTTATTATTATTATTATTTTCATAACTTTGGAAAGAAAAATAATTTGAAGTTTTAAAGTATTTTAAATGAATTAAATTTAATATTTTATCATAATTTTTTAACATGTAACTTTCAAACTTTATGTCTCCAGTTATTAGTATTAGAATAGGAATATAGAAAATAAATTTATAAAAATAAAATAGTAAAGAAAAGGGGGGAAATAAGAGGAAAATACATAAAATAAAAACCAAATAAAAACTCTTTGGTTCATGCTCCTTTCGATAACAGCTTCTGTAGGTTTTTTTTTTTTTTTCTTATTTGTTTTGTTAGATTCAGATCGTCGTTGTGTTCCTCTTCTCAACGATTACCATTGTTTCATCCAAGAATCTTTACCTTTTTCCCCTTAATCTCAAGCCCTTGTCTTGTCTTGTCTTCTCCTTTCCTTTCGTTTTCAGATCAAAAACATTCCCCATCTCGCTTGTGCACCCATTTCTCTTTGCTTTCGTTCCCGTTTCCTATCGACCTTTCTGTTTATAAACCCTTGTTCTTATTAGGATTTCTTTCATGGGTTTTAATGCAGGTTTATGTGAAGATATGCACGTAAAATTTCCTTTGTTTTTTGCTTGTCGTTGACATGCAGTGAGAGGAATACGTGTAACAAGGGGCTTATTGGGACTGAAAACAGAGAAAGGGAAGCCAAAAGAAAGAAAGAGATTAAAGAGAAATGGCGAATCAGGTCGTGAAAGTGAGGAGAGAAGCGATAGCGGCATGCATGACTTGTCGTCTTTGCAACAAGCTCCTAAAAGATGCCACTACCATATCTGAGTGTCTTCACACGTGTGAGTCTTCCCCCCCCCCCCTCTCCCCCCTTGAGGATTTCTCAATCGTTTCTCTTCCTTTCAAATTTCCTTCCTTTCTTTAGCTCATTTGTTCTTTAATTCTTCAAAAATTTCAGTTTTTTCCTTTCCGTTTTTCTTCTCTTCTGATCTGGTTGCTCTTGTTTAACCCCGTTTTCTTATCTGGGTTTTTCTTGGTTTCGCTTCTTATCCGCTATGCTGAACTTGTTCGCTTAATGTTTCCATTACTATGCCTAAATAAGCCTATGGTATTGCTGTGGATGCTAAGGCATTTCGGTAGAATAGCAAGATTGATATAAGATTAATGCGTACGGATTTGTTTAATACAACAAGAGGGTAACGGTTGTTTTGCTTTGTTGCTGTATAGTCTCTACTTTATCAATACAGTTTGGTTTTTGGAAAGTTGGTTTTCAATGTATTCGTTTCATACCTGTTTTAATCAATTATGAATCCGTTTCTTTAAAATTAATTGCGCCTAGTTATTACTTTCCACATTAAGCTAAGGCATATTTCTATCATATACTTTGCTTCCAATTCAAGGGTCTTTCGCCACGATTGGAGCTTTCCTTATTTGTTTTGCAAGTTTATAACAAGATTCAAACTTTAAGACGCTTTTCCTCTTTTTGAAATGGAATGGAACCAACCTTTTATTCCGTTACAGAAGAGTTTCTTCTCTTTCTCAGCTTGTTTCGGTTAGGATCTTTTTCTCCAATTGATGTCTGTGATCTTTATTTCAGTGCCTTGTAAGTCTGTTGAGTTAACAAAATGAGATTTATGATGGGTTTTGTCTTTTGAATTTTATGTAGTCTGCAGAAAGTGCATATATGATAAGATAAAAGAGGAAGAACTAGAATGCTGTCCAATATGCAACATTGATTTGGGTTGTGTTCCTCTGGAGAAATTAAGGTATCCTTCATTTACGTATCATTCTCCTTTACTACCTTCTCTCTATTTCTTATATAGTCTTAAGTCATGACTAATATGTTAATTGCTTCAGGACACAAGTTTTTTTTTTTTTTTGACATGTAAAGCAATCACTTATACTTTTAATCTTGTCAAATGCTCCGATGGATTTCTACTTGTTTCAAGTGACTACCTGCAAAATTTACTGATTTCTTCTGAATGCCTTGGGATCGTTAGTCTTTAAGAATTAAGGAGTCTTTCCATCCTTTTGAGGTTTGAGAGTGGCTTCATCTACATGCTATTTGTCTTCTTATTGTTGCTATAAATGTCAGAGTTAAGAGCATGCAATAAAAATTTTGAAGTGGAATGAGTAGAGAGTTGGAGGAGTATAATGAATCTTATCTGAATTAATTGTTACCAAGTTTTCGAACGAGATAGAAAAGCGCGGATATCTTTAGAAGCAAGCCGATATTGCTTAAACTCTCTTCCGCCTCCTGAGGTTTTTTGGTCCCCTCTTTTTCCAAGTGATTTGGGTAGTATATGTAACTTAGCCAGGTTCATGTGAGGCAGAATCTTGCAGTATTATGCATATGTAAGAACTCATTGCTTTTTTGGAATTGTGAGTCTCTGGATGCCAAAATCAAGGTGAAATACATTGAAGTGGAAAAAAGAACTTATAGTGGGTGGATTTGTATTATTACGTGCCGCTTCTGATTTTCGTGAATAATCGTTTTGTATCTTGTTCAATCAAAATTTTGGAAAAATATTAATGAGCATTGAGATTCATTTGTGCTTTTGATAATCAGGCCAGACCATAATTTGCAAGATGTGAGAGCCAAAATCTTCCCTCTAAAAAGAAGAAAAGTGAAGGCATCTGAAGTTCTTCCCCCAGTTACAATGCCAACTAGAAGAAAGGAGAGATCACTCTCTTCGTTGGTGGTTAACGCCCCCAAAGTATCAACACAAACTACGATGACTGGAAGGAGAACAAAAGCTGTTGCCAGAAAGCCTGGTGCTTTACGAGGTTCTAGTTTTTCAGTTGAGAAGCTTTTTAAAAGAGAGGAAGATTCTATGGAGGATCAGCAGGAGAGTTCAAGCTCACCTGAAAGGTTAAATAAATTCGCTCAGAATAAAAGACAGGTAAATCAAAAGCTACATATTTTTTAAGTTTGTGATGACTTTTGTTATCGTAGGGTCCAATTACTGTTTAATAGTTCTCTGTTTCTCAAACATCAATTACTTGAAAAGAATTAATGTTTTAGCTTAGACTGATAATTCTGTCATCTTTATAAAATTGAACAACACAGTGTACTTCTTTTGCTGAACCTAGCCAACACACGAATAAAGAAGCAGAGAATGGTGGCAAGTCGTGCGATGGTAAATTGGATCTCTGGAAACCTTTGAATTGTTTGGTGGAGATTGCGAGTAGGACGAAATCTTCCAAGTCTGATTCAAAAAGCTGTGATTCAAAATTAGGACGTACTCGTGTTCCCAACATTGAAGGTCAAATGTGCAAAACCAAACATAGGGAAGACAAATGCAAAACAAAAGTTGAGGATGAAAAGAATAGTGCACGTTCTGCAGCTTCAGAAACTTTAACTCCTAAAAAGTTACACAGGATCCGCCGGAAAAGGACTTCTGGATTTAGGGATTCTGGCATTTCTCCACAGGCTGTGCTAGATGCTGCTGGTCCAAAGAATGACAGAAGAATTAGTCCTGTTTGGTTCTCCTTAGTGGCCTCAGAAGACCAGTAAGAATTGATTTCAGCCTTCAAACTTAATTGATTGAAAACAGAGTCATCTTAATATTTTCTTGTCTTGGTATAAACTGATTCCAGTGTCAATGCTTTCAGAGAAGGAGATGCACCCCTCTCTCAAATTCCTGCAAATTACGTAAGGATAAAGTAAGTTCCTTTTGCCAAATCCTTTTGGATGAGTCTTACAATAGCTTGCTATATATATAAAAATATATATATATATATATTTATATATTCTTCCTTTAGGCCAAGATCATAATTTTTTTTGTTGCTTGCACCATAAATTTTAAATTTTGGATGAGTCTTACACTAGCCATCCTGTTTTTATGTACATAGACTCCTAGTATTTGGCTTGGCATGGGGAAAGAGAACAGACATGTGGGTTATTACCAGGATAGATACTGTAAAAGGAATTCAGTAAATCTTATATGCTGGGGCCTCTAAGGTAGTGGATAACTTGGAGTTATAAAGGAATTGTTTAGTGGACTGTGAGAGCAGATGCAAACAGGCAAATATACTAATAATATCTTGGCAGTCTTCTGCATAACTCCTGCATCCAGAGTTTCACTTATGGAAGCAGGGCCTGTGGTAGTTACGGAATTTCCTAATGATACATAGGCAGCCGACTATATCATGGGCTTAACTTGCTTCAGCCAATTATGTATGGAAATGCTTACAGGATGGCTTATAGAACTGTCTGTGCCTTGCTTACTGCATGGATATGACTAATGGACCTGATGTAGTGGTTACTGCCAAATAGAAATGGCAACAGATGATACCAACTAGATTCATGTCATGACATAGGAAGGCTAGATATCGTTTCGTTACTAGTACTTGAGTGTCACCAGTTTAGGCAGCTTTTTGTTAGCCATCTTCAGTAATGTTAATGTCCACCAACATGCTCAAGAAAGCATTTGGCCAGCATGTGGATGGTTATATAAAGATTTGGTCACTTCCTATTGTTAATCCAGCTCCTAACCACCGATATGTGTTATTCATTTTTCCCCTTTTAAACTCTCTCTTTTGAAAGGTGTTTCTTTTACTTAGTGAATCATTTTATGGGCTTTTACTCTTATTTTCTACTTTAACCTAAACCATTTGGGAATGCCTTCCGGAAGTTTTTGCCTAGAGCTTAGTTTAAGGTATCAGGTATGTAATGGTCAAATTAATGTTGAGCAGATTATGTAAGTTTAAAAGGGCACAATGATCTGATTTCTATTTGCTGATGAGTTCTGAGGAGCGAGGACTTATCATTGATCAACTTTACAATAGATTCTATATTGGAATCCTTAAGCAATCATGACAAGACTGCAAGCTGAATACAGCTTCTGTTCTTATGCTTGAGAGCGGCATATTGTCTAAACGTGAAAACTGAAAAAAAAAAAAAAAAAAAAAAAAAAGAAGTGGTATGTCAAATAGTTATGTCCTGGATGTGCAGTTTATTGTGAGATAAAATGCTGAAAAAAAAAAAGAATCTGTTAAATAGTTATGTTTTCACTCAGGGTTTTAAAATAAGTGATAGTTCTTTGCCAGTGTCACTTAAGATATGGTTCCATAATCAATTTGGTTGAAAAAATTTGCTCGTTAAGTGTTGCTACAGAAACCTAAAAGTTGAACTTATCAACTTTTAAAGTAGTCGAATGATTCGTATTCAGTTGTTCTTAAAAATTTTCTTTAATTATAGGAGATATTTGTCATAATTCTTTCATTCTATGACAGGGATGGAAATATGCCTGTTTCTTTTCTTCAAAAATACCTGATGAAGAAATTGGATCTCACTGATGAAGCTGAGGTGTGTTAATCTCTCCTTGAATGTTCTCTAATGACATGCAAAGAAGAAGTTTGGCAAAAAAAAAAAAAGCCTTTTTTTTTTTCAATGTCTATTTTTCCAATGGGACTCATTTGTAAAATGTGATGGGAATGCTTTATTCTTTGCCTTGATATTCTAAAATCTGGTTAGAAAAAAAAAAGAGTTTCTAGCCTTATTCTTCACTTTGCGAAAACACGCATAAGGGATAAGCCATATGCATGTACTAACAAGTCCAGAACCCTTTAATTACCTGAACCATTTTCACAAATTATCTTCATCTAAATACTTGAATTACTTGGTGGGATTGTTGTTTGCACTGAATCATCGTATCATTTTATTGTGGTTAGGGTTGTTTTTAAACTATAAATAATTAAAGTTTAGAAGTGTAAAGTTTCCAACTAAAGAAAGTACTTGTATACTTTCCATGTCTGCTTTTGAAACCATTGAAGAACGGTGGAATTGAAGCATATAACCATCTCTTTGACGTCTTAGTTTCAATCCTGTCAGATAAAATTCTACTGATTTTAGCCACATTATGAATATTCTGTGAAATTTTTCTAAAACACGCGGAAGGAATAAAAAGAAAATAGGTAGGTCAATTTTGGCAAAGTATCTTGCACTGAGCACGTAGTTTAAACCATTTTATCACTTCCTTTGGTAATTATTGATGATAAACAAGGTTTATAGTCTTGATTTACAGTTTGGCATATATATATATATATATATTTGGCAGGTTGAGATCAAATTTATGGGACAACCTGTGGTTCCCACAATGCAGTTGTATAATTTAGTCGATTTGTGGCTACAAACAGCACCAACATTACGGCAAGTAACAGCATCAGTCGGTTCTTCTGCAAAGAATTTTGTCATGGTATTGGCATATGCTCGAAAATCCCCAGATCAATAATAACGCTTTCTTTCATTCTTTTCCACATCAATAATCTATATATATATATATATATATATATATGTATTTACATAAAGCATCTATTCATTGAGTAGTTGATTCTTCTACGATTGGTTTCTTTCATTCTCTACCTACAAATAGAGCAGTGTCCGCGGCCAGGTTATGGGGTTAGCTTTTCTATTATTGTCCTAAATCATGTCATGTCATCGTACATGCTAGCGACAGATTGTATTATCGATTTACAGTTTACAAGTGATAGATCTTCTTTTCATTTTTTTTCATTTTAGTTTGATGTAAAATTTTCTCCAGTTTCCACTCTAAACAGAACCTTCGCTTTTTAGTGCCTCTTGTTCCTCACTGGTCTGGGACTTCTAAGACTTTGTAAACGGCGTTGAATTGCTTCCTTAAAATATTTTCTATTTACCTTAATTTTAATAAAATAATAATTTATATTATATAAATGTTAAGATATTCATATATTTTTATCATATTTAATTAATAATATTTATATATTTTTATCGTATCTAATTTTACGAAGTTTATTCATGTACCAACCAACAACGGAAAACCTAACTTGGTGAAGGTTCCGAAAATTATCCCGATCGAGATAAAATGCAGCGTTTTGTTGATTTTCCACGCTTAAAGCGGAGAATAAGACGACCGTTTCTGCAAAATTACGGGAAATTCTAGAATAAGGCTTTTACAATAAGCTTCTCATAAGCTTCAATGAGTATAAGCCTTTGGATGGAAAGTTTTAATCTTAACCGTTGGTTTTAAAAAAAAAAAAAATACCTATTCACCCGGTAAGTTTAAGGATAATTTCATAAAAGTGATATAAAGTGATAATTTTTACAAAATAGGAAAATAAAAAAATTTATTTGAAAAAAGAAAATAATAATTATTATAATTATTCATAAAGAGATTATGATTACAATTT
>JBBYHK010000004.1:10757229-10767337 GCA_038382065.1 Adansonia grandidieri
GATCTGAAAGTTTTATTGTTCTCAGGTGCAACTGGGGAATATTGTTCAAGTTCGAAGCTAGCAGTTTTTCCACATCAAGTAAGGAATCTCTGTTTTGGATTTATTTCCTTTTCTTTCTTGGTTTCGTATTGGCTATTTTTGTTCAGCGTTAAAGCCTTTGACTTTTTTTTTTTTTTTTTTTTGCATTTGTTTTTCGATTTGGTAAATGGATAGGGTTCAAAATTTTGCTAGAATTTTTTTTTTTTGAAGAATTAGTTATCGGAGTGATTTTTTAGAAGCTGCTAATTTTGGGTATTGGATGTTGATGATGATCTGCTAAATGGTTATGAAATTTGCCGAATTGCAGGTTAAAGCTTTTAATTCAGCTGCTAGATGTGGCTTTCGGGAAAAATTTTAAGTGATAGAGTTGAATGGGCACAGTTAATTATGGCTTAATAATTTATAGGTTTTATAGCACAGTTGTAGGGTACTTCGGTATAATTGGGGCTTTCCTTATATAATTCTGAAAGGTAATTAAGAAATGGGTGAAAAGTTTTGGGCGCATGAGGAAGATAAGGCTACGGTGGAATCTGTTTTGGGTACTGAAGCCTGCGAGTTCTTGATATCGTTGGCTTCTAAAAACGCATCTTCAGAGTTTGTTTCTCCAGCACCCAGTTACTTAGGTCTGCAGCAAAGGCTTTGCCAGGTCGTAGACGGGTCAAATTGGAACTATGCAATTTTCTGGCAAGCGTCAAGCTTGAAATCTGGTGGTTCGATCTTGACTTGGGGCGATGGGCATTGTCGGGGCGTTGGTGATTCAAGTACATCTGGGGATTGCAAATTGGAAGGGGTTGAGAAGACAAATGAGTTGAGAAAGCAAGTGCTGCAGAAGCTTCACGCATGCTTTGGTGGGTCAGAGGAGGACAGCTATCATGCAAAGTTGGATGGAGTATCGGATATGGAGATGTTTTATCTCACTTCAATGTACTTTAGATTTCATTGTGATGCATCATATGGTCCTGGAGAATCCTACAAGTCTAGCAGATCAATTTGGACCTCAGATGTGAATTGTTGTTCGAATCATTATCAATCAAGATCATTTCTGGCAAGATCTGCTGGATTGAAAGCAGTGGTGTTTGTACCTGTGAAGTCTGGTGTGGTGGAGCTTGGTTCCGTCAATTTGATTCCTGAAGATCAGAATATTGTGGAGATGGTGAGTACTGTGTTTGGTGGATCCAGTTCTGTGCAGACAAAAACAATTCCGAAGATATTTGGACGTGAACTAAGTTTGGGTAGTTCAAAGTCACAATCAATTAGTATTAATTTCTCTCCGAAAGTGGAAGATGAGTCAGGCTTCATGTTGGAATCTTATGATGTCCAAGCTCTAGGTTCCAATCAAATTTATGGTAATTCTTCTAGTGGATGTCAAAGTGATGGAGAAGCGAAGCTGTTCCCTCAGTTGCTTGTTGGAGGTTTGAATTCTGGTATGGAGCATCCTAAGGATGACTCACCATCTTTACCTGATGAGCGAAAACCAAGGAAGAGGGGAAGGAAGCCAGCCAATGGGAGAGAAGAACCATTGAATCATGTTGAAGCAGAGCGACAGAGGCGGGAAAAGCTTAACCAGCGATTCTACGCGTTAAGAGCTGTTGTCCCTAATATCTCTAAGATGGACAAGGCTTCTCTGCTTGGTGATGCCATTACCTATATCACTGACCTCCAGAGCAAAATTAGGGTCTTGGAAACCGAAAAGGAATCGGGAAACAGTACACAACAGCAGTTGCCATTTCCTGATATAGATTTTCAGCAAAGGCATGAAGGTGCAGTTGTGACAATGCGCTGCCCTTTGGAAGCCCACCCAGTTGCTACAGTCTTAAAAATTTTGAAGGAAAATCAAATTACAGCACAAGAATCTGTCGTATCAACAACAGATAATGACAAGATTGTCCACACTTTCACCATTGGAGCCCCAGGTGGCGCTGCTGAACAATTGAAGGAGAAACTGATGGATGCTTTTTCCAAGTGATATTCAGGTAACACTTGTATTGATAATGTACTTCCGATCTAAGTGAATGCCGCGCAGCAACTTGTAGAAAGATGGGTTTCTGCATTGACTTAACAGATTAGTGATTATTGGCTTTATTTCTATGAATTATGTGTATCCTTGTTCTTTTAAATGATTTTTTTTTTTGTCGAATCTGTGGGGACAGTGAGTCCTGTTGTGATTTTTGTTGAATTTTCTACCAAAAGAAAAAAAACCCCAGAGTGCATGGATTCGATGCAAGATAACGAAACTCTGAGCTTGTGCCTCATATTAGGCTTTATTTGTATTTCATACATGATTTCCTAACTCCTTTCTCGTATTGAGTTAGGATTCGACTTTTCTATATATGAACAGTTCATCTGTTTTAAATAGCCAACAAAAATAGATGAAGCATAGTAAAGGGTATGAAAAGTTGATTATGATTGCTCATCAAGAAAGTAGGCAACCCCTTCCAGTAGACAGGGGCCAGCCATATCAAGCGCGCATCCATGGCCCCTTGATTATGTTAAGGTGACTATCTTATCTAATATTTCCGTGAATAAAGAGGCGTGTTTTTCTAGCCTCTTGGGTCATAACTTTTCTGTTCAAAAAGGGTATGATAATTTATTCAGGAATTCGCCTAAAATATTCAAGTCAATCTTAAATTCTGTCAAACCATGCAAGTGTTTCCGTAAATCTAAATTCATCCCGTTATTTGATTTTGAACTTTGAGATAAGATTTCCTACGACTGTTGCAGCTAAATTTGAAGCTTTGTTTTTTTCCTTCATTTCTATTCCAAAAGCTTGCAACTAACGGCATACAAGGTTACAAAAGGTTGTTTTTCAAATTCATACCCAGATGATTTCAACTCCTCAGGCGATAAAATTCTGTACTTTTGCTGTATGCCTTATCCATCTTTGTTTCTACTTCACAAAACGTATCGTTTTTTCGACCTTACAAAATCTGTTGGGATTGACACAGATGATCAAACCATGATCATATTGTTTTCGCAGCACCAATATAAACATAAATTGTCAACGTTACCCTACTTATATGACTCTGTGGTTGAACCTGCCGTGTTGTTGATCAGTTCCAACTCGTTTCAAGTTTTCAACCTTCAAACCATGGCTTAGTCAAATTCAGACATTTCAGTAAAATACCTTTCAGGTTGCCGTCAAACCACACCCATGGACTAAAGAGGGAACACCACCCTATATAAATCGTGAACCTCCTCGACCAATCTCATCCAGTTCCACGTATCTTTTGTTTTCCTCTAATTGCTCTGCTTGAAACTCGAACTAGAAAAATAAGAAAAAGAGTGCATTCTAATTGCCCTTCCATTAAAAAAAAAAAAAAAGATGGTATTCTCTCATAGGAAAAACCTATTCAGAACTTTATTGGTTTTCACCTTTTTAGTAGCCCCGCTTCAACTTGGAGCAATGAGGCCATTGGTTGGGGAGCACTGGGTGGTAAAAGAGGAGCTTTTGCTTCAATCACTCCCACGAGGCCCGGTGACAGGGTCTGGTCACAATCCATGCACCAACATCCCCGGAAGGGAAACCGGCGTCTGCAAGCTGGGTGGCATGAACATAGCCGGTAATCTTGCGCACTCGCCTCCTGCATTTCCCAGCGTCGTTGCTGCGTTTGGGGTGGCTTCCGCTGCCATGGGAACTCATAACCAAGACAAGAGCTCTTAATAGCTACAAGTTTAGTCTTCCAAAATGATCAAATTTTTCTAGTTCTTTTCCCCTATACTTGTAAAATTTTTTTTATTAATTCTTTCTTAGGACAGCCAATCCAAGTAATATTTGTTTGGTTGGGAGCCAATTTTAGCTCACATTTATTGAAGAAACATATATAGTTGATTATTTAATTCAAAAAAAAAATTATTTACATTATTTATTTCTAGCGTTGAATGCTTATTTCAATGGGAAAAAGTTCGAAAACAACAATCACTGGAAAAAAAAATTATTTTAAACCAAATAAATAGCTTTAATATCAAGTTGAAATGGTCACCTTCGACCCAATTTATAGAGTAGAAAGAATAGTTCAAAACCAAGAAAACAAATCACAATAGTTGGAATTAGATTAAGTTAACATAGAAGCCTCAACGACGGTAATTGATGAAAAATCGAAAGTCTATTCAATTTGATATTTTAAAAGTAGTCGATTGATGATTCGAAAATAGTTACATTCAATCCTTTTATTGTCCTTGAAATGGAAAATCAAATCGCAAATGGTAAATTGGCATTGGATATCAATTAAAGCTGGAACATCGATACTTATGTCTCAACAATACGCGACAAATAGATAATACAGATGCTAAAGAAATGAAATAAAGCAAAAACTTAATTAGCTTGTTTTATTCACAATAATTCATCTTTTGTTTAGCAAATGATTTATAACTAAAATGGAAAAAAATTAAAAGAGAGAGAGAGAGACAGAGAGAGAGAACATTAATCGGGAATGTTCCCATTGTTTAATTTCATAATCATATTATATAAACAGATAAATTTTATGAAGTAGTAATGAGTTGCTGCAACGAAAAGGATGGGTTCATTTTCAGACTTTATCAACATCTTATTAAAAACAATTAGAAATTTTAAAAAGTATACGCATTAAAAAATAGAAATTTAAATATATAAATAAATAAATAAATATATATATAGGTATACACACTTTTGTTCATTCAACCTTTTGAAAGTTTTTAAATTTCACAATTTGACCATTAATATTTGAAAAATTATTAATGTTTTGATCTTTACTGTCAAAGTTTCATCACCAACATGGTTTTTTTATAATGATTTAATTATCAATGTTTATGAAATTTAATATAATATATAAATTATTTTATTAATATTATTAATATTATTTATTTATTTATTTTTGCATGGAATTAATATTATGAACTTTATTGTAATTAGAAGAATGACATAATTCTATTAAAAAAATATTTTCTTGCATTTATTTGAATAACAAGATGACAAATACTTAAAAGTAGTACTATTTTAATAATTCACTATAAGAGAACATTTTTTTTTTTTTAACTTTGACAAAATCGCATGCAAATGGAAAAAATTTTTTATTGATGGATTTCGAAAAAAATTCCGATCCCTATTTGAATTAGCAAATTGACATACATACATATATATATATATATATATATAAAGGACGAATTGATTTGGTAATAGAATTAATTAAAATTACTAATTGGCAATTGGCATTGGCAGGAGCAGGCGATCGATCGATCGCACTCAACGTAATTGTCGTCCTTGTTCTTTTTCCCATTCTTCTTGCAGTCTTTTTTCGTTGTAGTTCTCATCTCCTTCCCTCTCACCATTTTCTTGGCAGACTAGCAGCTCAAATTACAGCCATCTTAATTGATACAATACTATTGTCTTTTCATTCTTCCAAATTACACCGGGTGTTTTTTTCTTTTTTTTTTACGTCAGCACTGATCACTAAATTAATATAAAATTAAATTAAAAAATTATTTTTTTACATAATAAGATTGTATATGGGATTGGCTGTTAGCATTTAATTTATTAAATATGTATATAATAAAATATTTGAATCGCATGTTAATTTTCTCCTTGGATATATAGACATGATTCCCTGAAAATGGAATTTAATTTTAAGCATTAAAAAAAAAAGGGAAAGATAACTTTGGTGAAATTTTGATAGTGCTGCCACTTTCCCATGTATGTTACCAAGCAAAGCACCTGCCCTTTTAACATATCTAACCTACTCTTTAATAAAAAAAAGGTTGGCCTGCAAATATATATATATATATATATATATAACATTTAAATTATAAGTAGAGAATTGAGGAAAATGACTAGACTTCAATTTGGTCATGCACTATATTCTTCAAACATTTGTTCTTTTTTTTTTCTTCTTCTTTACTGTAATTTTTAATTTGTTTAGGCTTAGCTCAATGCCATAGAGATAAAACCAAGAATGCATATGCTTGTCATTTTGATAATGTAGTTACCAACATTTGCATATGATCAATCACAACTTGGGATAATCTAAGGTTCTTGATCATCAATGAGAGAATTTTTTTTTTGGGGGGGTGGGGTTGGCGGTTACTAGTTTCTGGGTTTTCTTTATTACTAAAGTATATAAGATGATCAAGTGTTCTATTCATGGGACATAATCACAACTTTTTCGAGGCCAAAAAAAGAAACTATTTATCAGTTGAAACCTGAATGATCATGATAGTAAATGAAGTTGTTTGTGATGACCAAAAGAAAAAAAAAAATGAAAAAGATATTGTCTTTCCCATTAATGATGGTGGAAAAAGCTTATACTTGAGGACAAATGCAAAGCACAAAAATCTACTGTTTTTCCTCATAAAATATTCTGCAGGAAGGTTCCTACATCTTTCCTCAACATTGTGATAAGCAAGGCTTCATTATACCATCATAAATTAATTAATTCAAGATTTTATATATAAGTTATGACTAATTTAAGAGCTATTTTTTTTTTAAAAAAAAATTCTGTTAATGGAAAAATTTTGCTGCCATAATTCATAAGCATGGGCTGATGGAAACATCTAAATATAGCATTATAAATTCTAGATGGAACATTCTTTGATGTTAATTAAAGAAAAAAATTAAAAAATGGAAAGAGCCTACTTATAATTAAGGTTTCATTTGCAGTACTTTTTTCCCAAAAGGCTAAATGCATTGAAACTATATGTTATACTACATGATGCTTAAAGAATTGAAGCTATATTTTTAACTTTGAAAATGTTAATTCTCATTACTTACCTTTGTATTTTTTTTAAGTAAAGAAATGGGATTCAAAGGAAATTCTGAAAGTTTCTTAGGATAACGTATTTGACACACAAATATCAGTAGTAGGCAAATTAAAATGGAGAATTATGGTTCAATGTGAACAGGTTTACCATGTTAATTAAGAAGTATTATATATGTATATAATAATATATGCTAATACATATATATATATATATGTAATATGCAATTGAAGATTATGGAAAAATAGATGAGGGCAACAAGAGAGAGATTAAATTGGGAGACAAATAATTGATAAAATATGATTAAAAAAATATTAATTACTGTCAGCTAATTAAGATGGATCCACTAGCAAGCACAGCCGGCTAACAGAAAAGCTCTCACAGCAAACACCTAAGAGACTTTTTTTTTTTTTTTTCTCTCAGAAAAATCTTCATTCTCGATGCCTATGTCCTTTATTTGTCTTTTGTCTATCTATTTCTTCTCTTCTTTTCCTTCATATACTACCCCGTCTTTCAGCTGCACTGGACATTATTTATCTGTAACAAATTTGTTTTTTTCTTGGTGAGATTTTGGGAGTCTTGATTGACAAGTTTTCCATGGAAGCCAACCATCAGCTTGAAGATTCGAAGAGCTCGAGTGATGAGGAGACTGATCGCTCGGAGCAAAGCAATTACGATGATATGGGGGCTGGCCGGTCCTACGAGTGTGTATTTTGCAAGAGAGGGTTCACGACAGCGCAAGCCTTGGGAGGGCACATGAATATCCACAGGAAAGATAGAGCCAAAAGCAGGCCTGCTAGTTCATTTCCTATAGCTCCAGGCAGAGTTGATGATGATAACAATTACGCAAGCCTTAGGTCGTCCTATTGCTATCCGCCAATTCAAAGTTATCATCAGCCACATTACTCAGTTGGTCCTGAGGTACATGTAAGTTATCAACCTTTTTTTCCAGCTTCATCAGGTTGGGGTTCTAGACCCCCACACACACATCACGGCGATCAATTGTTTGTAGAGAATTCACGGCATCTGAATCCGTTCGAAGAAGCGGATTGGCCTAGGAGTCTTAACTTGCGAATCGGTCCATCCCATGTAGATGATCATGAAAAGAAGAAACCTGATGGAAATAGTCAAGAAGATGAATTAGACTTGGAGCTTCGATTAGGTCATGATCCATAGTACATTATTATATATTAGATACTACTAAAAATCAAGAAACTTCCTATATATATATGTACAGTAGTTGTGGGTACTCTTTATGAAGTACTACCTAGGAATTATATATTTTCTGATGTGGGAAAAGTTAATGAGAATACATTGTTTTATCCGCATCGATAAATAATTAAATATATTACTTTAGGCCTATTTTTATGCCGATTACGACTGAGAAGACATGAAATAAGAAAAATAATGAGCAGAAAGAAGAAGAAAAAGGAGGAAAGAAGTTCTTATTTTCATGCCTAATACTTCAAAGATGGGTTCTGTAAGATGTTCTTCTTTATTATGTGCTCCTTTGCGCAATCTTGTTTCCTCCTCCTTGAGTACTTGTTTGAAAAATTTCAGTTATTACATGTTTTAAATGAAGTTGAAAACTTGAAATATCTTCTTATAATTCAATAAAGTGATAAATTATTAGTAGACATATATATGGAGCTTGCTTATTGAATTATGTTTTTCACTGGAAACCCTAATTTGCTTTGTAGAAGAATGAAAAAGGAAAAAAATGGGACAAAAGAGATCAATCCTAACAATCTTTTTATAGTTTCCCCAGAAATCATTTATTGTACTTTTGGTTGAACAATGGTATTAAAATCAAATTGAAATGTATATATTCCTTAATTTGAAGCAAAATTTGGTCAAATACAATTTGAATTTTAAGATACTTTACAAAGTACAAGTTAATTATAAATTACATCATTACATCCCTGGTAGAAAACAATTGATATATACTTGATTTCTCAGTAGGGTTTTCAATTACTCCAAGGTTAGATTATATCGATCCCTTGTTCATCCATTTAGGTTTTCTTTGGAATTATTAAGCTTGTTTTCTGCATCGATGAATTAAAACTAGGTAGGCAGTTGAGCTGCAGGACCCATCATGGAAACGTGCCTTTCATTTCAAGATCTTTTAAAATATATTATACTATTTAACTTGGTTGTTATTCATCCAGATTAACCAAATATAAACAGTTTTTCCTTGTCTTGAAGTAGACTAATCTTTTAACATCAATATTTTTTATGTAAGATTGTCAGATGCTCCAATTTACAACTACTTGTTTTCGCAATGGATTTCCACTTGATCTCATCAATGCAAATTATTTTATTTTAGCTAGTGAGTAACCACTATTCCTTTGTTGTTGTTCTAACTTCGAACAAGAATTCTTGTTATCCATCCATGGTGTTTTGATTGAAGATTTTCAATTCCTTCATGTGTCAACTTTCAACATGAGGAGCATATTTTCATGAAGCTAATAATAAGGTTCAAACATGGAAGATAACATAACTATAGTTCCACTTTGGCCATATTTCATGGCTAAGTATCTTTCTAGCTAATAAAGTAATAGGAAACCTTTCATTCTTCAACATGAATCTAATTTTTAAAAATGTTATTGTGATTTGATCCAATATAGCCTTCAATTAGATAGATGCAATTTGGGTTAGTTAAAATAATTTACTCTCTGATAGATCATTAGGTGTGTGTGTGTGGGAGGGGGGGTATATATATGTCATCTACTAAGTTGTCTCTTCCAGTATGCATGCTAACTTATTTTTAGTTTTGCAGTCTTAGATGCTTTTGCAATGATCCCTTTGTATTTTCTTATGCTTTGCCATGAAGTTATGAACCAATCAAACAAATTAATAACATTGGGACATGTCAATCAATTACGAAAGATGTTAGGTTGAATGATCTGCAGCCTGCTAACGATCAGCAATCTCCTCCTTCAAACACACATTCATGAGTTGTAATCACTTGTCCTCTTATCTTTAATTGATGTAAAGTTTTCTCTTTTATTGTTGTACTATGTTTTTTTGTACAGCACCATTGATAAATTTAAGAGAATAGGAATTGAATTGATAAAAAATTCCTTTTGTAATTAATATACATACTAACTATTTATAGAGAGAGAGATGAAATTTTCAAGATGTGCTTTCCTATAGATGGTTTCCTGTTAGAATAAGCAAGAACATATCCATGGAGACTTGATTAAATTTTACACACATCAAGCAAGAACATATCCATGGAGACTTGATTAAATTTTACACACATCAAGTACATAGAATATTGAGAAAAAAAAAGTTGTATTGAAATCTGTTAAAATCAATAGCATTAATCAAATTTGAGTGG
>JBBYHK010000004.1:10787090-10814927 GCA_038382065.1 Adansonia grandidieri
TCTCCGCCACCTCTTTATTATATCCTGTTTTACTGGTTTGCAACGTTTCCTCATCCTTTCAAATAGAACCCATTACACACAGATAATAAAAAATTCTAATATCCCATTTTATCTGGCTTCTCAACAGCTAAAAAAAAAATCTAAAATGCTAAAAGAACTCTTATACGTTAAGCAGCTCTATATGGAATCAATACAAACAATGAATTAGTAATGGCTCAAGACAGATTAGCTCAGTTCGACCGCCAGGATCAGACTTACCCTCTTCAGCAGATTGACTCTATCTTTCAATCCTTCAATTGCTCGTTCATTGTCAGGCTCGTCAATTTCATGCGAGTAAGAAGACGAGGCCCTTATGCCACCTTCCTCGATGCCGTCAAAAAGTGCAACTCTGTTGTTACGCATGTCCCTGCATTCAAGCAGACCTTATTAGTAATTAGACTTCCAAGAATAAGTGCATAACATATCGATAAACTTCCTTCAGATGAAGCGCAGAATCCATAAAACAAGCTCATAATGAAAACTAACAATCAAAGAACAGTCTATCATTTTATTTATGTAATTTTATTGAAAATTCAGCATTTAGAAAGATCGATTGAAATTTTTGATATAAGAAACAACTTCTTGGATCACAAGCCCGGAGAGTTGATAAACATAAAAAAGAAACTAAAACCTTTCTCAAATGCAAGCAAATTTTGATAAAGA
Organism: Adansonia grandidieri; assembly: GCA_038382065.1. Taxonomy (NCBI): domain Eukaryota; kingdom Viridiplantae; phylum Streptophyta; class Magnoliopsida; order Malvales; family Malvaceae; genus Adansonia; species Adansonia grandidieri. The sequence goes on from JBBYHK010000004.1 coordinate 10,787,793, forward strand.
TAATAAGGAAATATCAGACTAATGGAAAAAAATCATATGACTTGGAGCAAGGTAATTAGGCAAGGCTTTCAAGAAACTGATCAGATGCGAATAGATAAACAGATCTGAGGCAAGTAATTTACCTCGACCAAACCATTGGTTACAAAATAAAAAATGGCACAATAGAGATTCAACTGACCGCCTAGGATTCATGGTTCTTCAAAATGGGAGAATCGAAGCCCTTTTTCTCTGCTTCGGAAGGATGATGTAATCGATTTCTTTGCGTAGTAGCAGAGATATTGTGAGAACAAAAAATACTTAAAAAACTTTACTGGCTCTATTTTTTTTTTTTATTTATAGTTATAGCCTTAGAGGGAGCGTCGAGGCGAGGGAGATTGGCACCGGTAAATACTTGGAAGATTATGATGACTGTACGTATTTTTGTGGGGGCTACGCTGATGTGGACTCTTTTAAAAATAAATAAATAAATACACAAATAAAGGAGATGAGATGAAACTATCAAAACAAATGGGCCAAGAACGGCCCAACATTTCTGAAGTGAATTTACATTTACGAAGTCCTGCACTTCTACAGTCACTTGAGTTGCATTTTGTTATTTTATCAACTTAACCCCATTCATTAGTCATTACTAGTATTAATTAAATAATATTTTAAATTCAATTAAATTTATATTTAAATTTAAAATTTAACTCACTTAATTAACGTAATTAATTAGCATTCAATAAATATAAAATTTAAACGTCAACATCTGTAACTTTTCTTTTATCTCAAAGATACGATTTTTTTTATATTAAAAAATAAATTTAAAAAACCTTATTCAAAATTCAATTTTTAGACAAATTTAATTAGCATGTTATTACTTATCAGTTAACTGTCAATTACTTATTTTATTTTTGGTATGATAAAAAATTAAAAAAAAAAGTAAGAAAAGAGTAAAAAGTTAATTTTTTTAGTGTGTTGTGTTTGGTATATATAACATTTAAAAATAAAATAAAAAGTAATTTTGTTTTTATTACCATATTACCAGTAACATTATCTAACGCAGTAACGGGACGAAGTAAAAAATTAGCGACCCAATAAAATAAAAGAGGAAAAAGGCAAAAAAAAAAAAAGCCTTTTTCCTTTTGATATCTTCGTAACGGAGAATTCAAGTACCCAGACACCCCCGACTCGCGTCGTTTTCAAGCCACCGCTCAAAGGTGCCGCTGCACCATCTGTTCTGCATCGTCGACTCATGGATTTGTTGGACGACGGTATATCAGCATCCGGATCGTCCGTGCCGAACAACATGGCGAAATTTCTTTGTGACCGGTTGCTCGACCCCAGGCAGCCCATATCCGAGCGCTTCCGAGCCCTCTTCTGCCTTCGGAACCTCAGAGGCCCTGGCCCTCGCAACGCTCTCATTCAAGGTTCTCACGCTTCATAATTTTACAGATCAAATTTCTCTGAGTCTTTTTCTAACTACTGTCTGAGGATACGTGTGTTTTTCACAATATAATTAATTGATGCTAAACAGAGGACTAATTACTTTTTTCTTAATACTCTTTCTATTTCCATTTTGCATAATTTTTCTTTGAAGCCAAACCAATGTAGAAAATTCATGGAGGGGAGTTAGTGTCACTTTATCTGGGATAAAATTCTATGGTTTAGTTGCAATAATTTGTTTTATATATACATATATCCCACAAAAGAAAAACGAGTGAATAATAATTTCATCAATGAATTAATAGTAAAAATCAGCTCTTTCCCCCATACTGAATATTCTAATTTGTTGTCATCTATGTTCCTGCAGCGACAAGGGATTCATCAAATTTGTTGGCTCATGAAGCTGCATTTGCGTTGGGTCAAATGCAAGATGCTGAAACTATTCCTGCTTTGGAAGCAGTTCTGAATTATCTTTCTTTGCATCCCATTGTTTGTCATGAGGTTGGTTCATGTTAGGTTGTTTTCTACTGTTATTTATTTGATTTATCTTTTTTTTTATGATGGCTGTTTTCCTTAAATGGTATATATGTTATTTGTGCCACAGCAGCTGAAGCACTTGGTGCAATCGGTTTAGAGAGTAACATTCCTCTTTTGAAGAATAGTTTGGTTCTAGATCCTGCTCAGGAAGTCCGGGAAACATGTGAACTGGCTCTCCAGCGAATTGAGGAATTAAAATATGGTGGTAGTGATGATAAATCATCCATGACAGAAAAGTCACCTTTTTTCTCAGTTGACCCTGCTGCACCAGCTCCATCTTATTCGTCTGTTGATAAACTTAGGTTTTTCTCTTTATCGGTGATGAATGCAACACTCTCTTTACTACGTTTTTGTTTAGGCTATTTACTGGTTTCGTCTAATATTTAGGGAGGTGCTGTTGGATGAAGCAAGAGGCATGTACGAGAGGTATTTGGCTCTTTTTGCTCTCCGAAACCATGGTGGAGAAGAAGCTGTTTCCGCCATTATTGATTCTTTGGGGGCTAAAAGTGCTTTGTTGAAGCATGAGGTTTGCTGATGTTCCTTTCAATAATTGTCTTATCCTTTATGCAATCTGAATGTGTTTCCTTTACAACTGGACGGTTTTTATGTTTGTCACCTTCCTATATACAGGTTGCTTATGTCTTGGGTCAATTGCAAAGTAAAGCTGCTTCAGCTGCACTTAGCAATATACTCAAGGATGTGAGTGAGCACCCAATGGTTAGACACGAAGCTGCTGAAGCTCTTGGTTCCATTGCAGGTAAGAGCTATGTGATGCTAATCGTCCCACATACTATGAGGGTTGACAATGAGACTTCCTTAGGCCAAGTTTTGTTGTTTTCATAAGGGATAATCAGTAAATGCTGCCGAGCAATGACACTGATCACTGTCTCTCTCACTAATTCTTGGATGACTGCTATGGCTTATGAATCTTGTGCCTCCTTACCGTTCTCATCTATTTGGTTATTTTAATTGAATTTCACGTTGTGCCCATGTTGTAGATGATCAAAGTGTAGCGCTGCTTGAGGAATTTGCTGGGGATCCCGAGCCCATTGTCTTGCAAAGCTCTGAAATCGCTCTTACCATGCTGGAATTCGAGAGAGCAGGAAAATCATTTGAGGCACGTAACTTACAATTCTAATTTCTAGCTCAAATAAGGCATGCTTGTTATTTCAAGTCTGTTATTTTCTCGTGATGACAATGGTAATAATTTTTGTTTGCAGTTCCTCTTCATGCAAACCCCTTTGGTGCATTAGAACTGGTTAAAGAATGAGCTGTGGAAAAAAAGATGGAAAACATTTGCTTCTGCTTTAAACTTTTCAAAACGGATTAATTGAAAAATGAAGTCAGAACCGTGATGTGGGTGTCAGAGGACCAGCTAGCGAGGAAGACGAAGTCAGAACTATGGCATTTGCAATGCAGTTTTTTTTTTTTTTTGGTTGCAAACCGCCATTTTCCTGTTTTAGGGAGAGTGACGAACCTTTATCCCAGTTTTGCTTGTTTTATTTGGCTGCCATCTAATCTTTGGGTTACATTTTTCTTTGCATGTTGATTTGAGGTAGCTAGCTACACGGTTGTTCTTGGGCCAATGCGCCACGCCATTTTTTTATTCTGGTTCCAGCTGTTTTGGTTGGATTTAGACTTTTGGGTTAGATTGATATATTCCACCTTTGCAGATCATGGCGGATGCAAACATATATAATGCATATCTGGGAGTTCTAGCAATAAGTTTTTGCCCTTTTTTAGCGTATGAAAATGAATAGTTTTTGAAGACGTTGATCATCCCATAATCTATTGTGATCAAATCATAATTATTGATCATCCCATAATCAATTGTGATCAAATCATAATTATGTAATCTCCAGAAAAAATGTACACTTTTTAAAGCTTCTTCAAATCTATCGGTAAGAGAATAAACTTGATTTTCATACAGTCGACAAGAAACATCGAGGCAAACAAGACCCTTTTCTAACCAAGACGACCGCAACAGTAAGAAGGGGGGAGGGGGTTGGCAATTAAAATGCCAAAGAGAATGAAGTGAATCTGGTGATCATATGGTAAATTAAAAGTGAATAAGTTGTGATGGCTCTGGTCGACGGATATGCTTCAATAATGACCACACAAATAAATTGTGAAACAATACTGCTGTCCAGAATAATGCCCTGCATCATTATGGTTTTTACTTTTTACATATATAAACTCAAGCTTTTATTAATAGAAGTAATTTTAAAGACTCAACTTTAGGCAGAGCAGCACTAGCTTGTTTCATGAACCAACCAGCTAAAACTAAGTCAATGTCCATGTTCCCAAACTCCGAACACCAACAAAAGCGAAAGTTATCTCCTTTGCTTCATCTTGCCTCAAAGTAAAATAAGCAGCCATTATTAGTTCATTACTTAATTTAAAAAAAAATGGATTCAACAAAATAAGTTCATTGAATTATATGAGTCACATTTTAATCAAATAATAATCTGATTTGATTATGAAATATTATTCACTTTCACTTTATAAAATTTCACGATTTTATTTGGTTCATAAATCATTATGTAATATATATATATATATATATATATATATATATTCATAAATTTTGATAGGTCGTGGCAGTAAGAGAAGCACCCAAAAAGCGACAAAGAGCAGCAGTTCCAAGGTGCGGCGATCGGCGGAAAAAGAATAATAAACTTTCAACTAAAAATCACTACCAAAAATCAAACTTGCTGAATTAAAAAATGAAATTGCAAATAATATAAATCAGAGTCTAAAATTATATAGTAAGACCCTTATTGCATAAACCATTAATTAATGCTTCCTTAGAACCCTACATGAAGGGCCATCAATGTCCCCCGTTCGCACTTCTTATGAGACTCCCTTTTGCTGTGCCCCCTCAAGGACCCCCCCCCCGACCCCCCAAAAAAAGCCCCCTCACTCTCACCTAGCCAGCCAACTATCAACAGACCCCCAAAACCCATTTTTCTTCTAGCACCATTTCCTAGTGCACTCGTGTGCTTTGAAAATTTTTTAAGATTTTTGTTTTGTTTTCCGCTTTCTCTCAAAGTTGTTCTATTTCTGTAGTCTCTGGCCATGGCATCATCTGGCTCTGGCACTGGCACTGGTACTGCCACCGGAACTGGCTCCCCTTGCGGTGCATGCAAGTTCCTGAGACGAAAATGTGCGACTAACTGTATTTTTGCGCCTTACTTTTGTTCGGAACAAGGCCCTGCAAGGTTTGCAGCCATTCATAAAGTTTTTGGTGCTAGTAACGTGTCCAAGTTATTGTTGCATATCCCAGCTCATGATCGTTGTGAGGCGGTTGTCACCATTGCTTATGAGGCTGAAGCAAGAATTAGAGATCCTGTTTATGGTTGCGTTGCTCACATTTTCACCTTGCAACAACAGGTAATTAGAAATTTTTTAAATTTTTCTTTTCAAGGAAGCTTGGCGAAGAATCATTTTGGGAAAGATCAAACTTCTTTATTAAATTCACCAGCTGAAAAAAATCTTTACTTCAGATTCTGGAGTTTTTACCAAGAGAGTTCCTTTTTGTTTATGATTGGCTTGAACAGTTTAACAAAGTATCAAACATACAGTTAATTATTACGCAAACGATTTTGTAATCTTCTTGCATATTCTCTTCTATTGATTTTCATAGGTGGCATACCTGCAAGCTCAATTGATGCAAGTGAAAGCTAAACTAGCAGCTCAAAATGCTATGAATTCACATAACATAGACAGACAGACTCTGTCGCAAGGAAACCTTTCTGGTTTATCCCCTTCCATTCCAACTTATCCAAGCTACATGAATCCAATTTCCCCAGAAAGCTCACTCGAGTCAGTTGAATTCAACACTGCAGCAGCTGACGGCATGAATATGCAGGAAATACAATACAGAGAGGAGTTTCCTTTCCAGGGTTATCCTAAGAAAAGACCATGTAATAACAGTGATTTGGGTGAGCTTCAAGCACTTGCCCTTAGAATGATGAGGAACTGATGTACCTGAATCATCCCTTTGTTTGCTTCTGTTCTGATGCTGATGATCTTTCTTTTAAAAAAAAAAAAGAAAGAAATGATATGTATATACCGAGACTGTTCTCAGGAAAACATAGTACCATAAATCTTTTTGATCAGCCTAATCTTGGTATTCTAGTCTTTGTTCAATCAAAAATTTTTATTGCAAACTTTGAATTTAGCTCTCTATATGTTCACACACACGCACATATATATGTCCATATACCACATACAGATTGCAAAAATATAGGCCCAGACGCATGCGTAATCTCAAGTAGAATCCTGAATTAAGTTATTGGAGCTTGACCAATAGAGATCTGATAAAGGAATTGAAGTTGTCATAGCATTTTTTTATTGATATTCTGATTATTAACTGATCTTAAATGCCAAATTAACTAGAACAAAGATAGAGCACAATCCAGGGCTGATCTTCAGGTTTACAACCTGTCCAACATTATAGACATTCCCGAATTCTGATGATTCATGTCTGCAAGCTCATCCCCACTTATAAATTTTGCTAAACAAAAACATGTAAGCTAAGCTAAGTTGGCATGGAGATCACTTTTATCAGTATTTTAATTAATCAAAGAAACCAAGTGAAACTGCAGTAATCACTTCCATACTTTTTGTCTATTTCTTGCATTAGACAAATATAAATTCCAAAAAAAAAACAAAGACTATTAAGTTGTAGAATGCATTTGTTCGACTCCATTACTTGCAATTGAAAAAAGTATATAGTAGTTATTCCAAATATGATTAATTAAATTGGAGGTGATTGATCATTGGTTGAATGTGACATCAATGAAAGGGAAAAAGCTGTTTAGACCAAAGAAAAAAAGAAAGAACTGAACTGAACCTTTAGTATTAAAAATATGATTAAAAGGATTTAAAAAAAAAAATTAAAAAACAGAGTATGGTCCGTTTCTTTGACAGAGTCTTCAAGATCAAGAACCCATGTTATAAATATATTGTTACATTTATGTTAGAAAGTTGAACTGTGACAAACACTTCCAACTCCGATCTCTGTCAAAAGATCAGTGAAAAAGTGTGTAGATTATTGGTTTAGTTCTTTATTTTTATTATTAAGCTGGGATTAAGTATTAATTAATGGAATTAATGTATATACGATGAATATTATTAACTTTATTTTTAATTTAAGAATGAAAATTTGGACCAATTTTTTAATATAGGTTAATCATTTAATCAAATATATTTTTTACACAAATTGTATTAATATTTAAGGTAAAGTACAAAAAAATCTTACAATTTGGGGATAGTAACACTTAGCACTATAATTTAAAAATCGACATTTACCTCTTTATGCTTTTGTTCGGTTAACAATTCAACTAATGCTATTAAAAGATCATGTAAAGTGTTGATTTTGCTGTCTTTATGTGATTGAAAATGAGGGTAAAATAGATATTTCATATATAATTTTAATAACGTTAAATCAATTATTAATAAAATAAAAGCACAAAAAAATAAATATCAATTAAGTATTACCTTTTGTAAATCAAAAGGTTTTTAGTTGTTTATCCTAATATTTATTAGGCACTTGTTTTATGAATGTTTTGATTATGTGTCGGTTTAAATCTTATTATATTATTTTTAAATCAAAAAATAAAATTATATTTGATACATTAACATATAAAATATATTAACAATAAATATTATGATGTTACATTATTGATTAATAAATATAAAATTTTAAAAATTTTTAAAAATAAATAAATTTACATTTAATGTCCTCATAATATATAAATTTATATTTGATTCATAAATATAAATCTTAAAAAAAAAAAAAGTCATGAAGGGGCAAGGGCTTGCATTTTCACTCGTCTTCTTGGCGTTTGAATTTACAATTTTGATTTCCCAAATCAAATTCCAGACGCACGTGTCTGTAGACTCCGCCGTTGATTGTCGGGTCCACTAATTGATGATCATCGACAGCTTCGTCTTTACCTGCAGCAGCCATTTTTTTTTCCCCGTATGTAAAATAAACATTTCTAATTTTTTATATACTCTTTGTTTCTGTCTGAATAAATTTATTATATTTTGACCTTTTTCGCATCAGAATTGCTTAACTCTGACGTAAAAAATATATATTTCAAAAAACTTTGAATGAACTAATTTAGAAATATATATTTTATGAAATTAATTAAAATATTTAAAATGATAATGGTCCAAGTTAATAAATTAAATTATAAAAAAAAAAAAAAACAACCGTAACCCATTATTCTTTTGGAGATGTAGAGCCGATTTAAATTCCATTTCCTCCATCCCTCTGATCCTTATAGTGTATACAACAAAGAATAAAAATGATTGAGAAAATGTTTTAATTTATTAATGAATTTATAACTTAAAATTAATCAAAGGAAAAAGAAAAGCATTTTGTTATTTGTTCATAGCATTTATGAGTTGCTCGATAATGGGTTAATACTTAAGAAGAAAGCCATATGAAGGGCCATACGTAGTTTGTAATTATTATTTTAGTTGGGCCCCTTTTAGGAGAAGGAAAATGAAAAATAAGGTCAAGAAAAATCGATTGAAAGTTAAATTAATATAATTTTTATTTTTAATTTAATTAGTTTAATTGATCAATTTATTTAAATGATATTTTAAATATTTTAAAATAATTTTAATATTAAATATATTAATTAATTAATAAAAACATGCATTTAGTAAGTATGATTTTATTAAAATTGCAAGAGTTTACTTTTAAAAAAATAATTAAAAATAAAAAACCATTTTTCTCAAATTTTCTTGAATTTTTGCTAATTAAATCAGTTTTAAATCAGTTCTAATGATCTCGATTTCTTATATAGTAGCATTTGATCAAATAAACTTCTGATTATGTATTAAATCAGTCCAACCAATCATCTAATTTTTCAAACACGTGGAAAAAGTTTAATTCTGTGCAAAGTAATTGGAAAGTAGTTCTTGTGTGTATAGGAGATTCAATTTCTGAAATTTAATTAATTCTTTTTTTTTTTTTTGGGATATATAAGTAAGGTTTGGCTTCAAAGTTTGGCATTATAAGTTAAGATTTTTCTTTTTCTGTTAACTTTTTCTCTCGTTGTTAATTCTACCAAATAATAATAAAGAGTAAAATAGCGGGTAGATTAATATGAAAGAAGGAAATAAAAGAAAATTAATCAAAGTCTCACAAAAATGAAATTGGAACGCTGGCTTATCAAATAAAGAAGACTACTTACCATATGCATCAACTTAACAAACTTGCAAGTTTATGTAACATAATATCCATGAAGTAAAAAGCTTAATTAGAGATTTTTTACGGTTCCATCTCCTTCCTTTTAAACTTAAAGTTTAATTCAATTTATTTATATAATCAATTGATATTCAAAAAATTTGAAATTTAATTTTTGATATTTACAACTCTTCTTCTATCCTATCTCAAAGTTATGACGTCTTTTCTAAAAAAACAAAAGCTATACATATATATATATATATATGCAATGGAACAAGAATAATCAAATAATAAATTGCATCAATCATTGCATAATTTATTTTAGATACAAGTCAAAAAAATCTGCTTTGCACTGAGAAATGTATAAAAATATTAATATTGCAAATCCTCAAAAACAAAAAAAAAAAAAACATTAAGATATTAAACCACATCACCTATAACAAAGCTAATATTATTGTTCATAAGTCATAAGCTACATTAAATAGACAATTGTCAGGAGATTTACATATAACAGAGCAAGAGTACTGTTTCACTGACAGAAGTCAAAGCCAGTTCAATGTTTCAAGACACTACATTTGCTCACCATTAAGTCTAGCTTTAAGAAAAGAACTACCTGGTTATCAGCCATTTTATCCCAAATAAACATAGTAAACAATTCACATTCAGCTAAACAATATATGCATTTTACTGAGTAGGATTTCTTAGATCAATGCTTTAATCTTCACTTGAATCAGCTATAGATAACAACGTTCATGAAGGGAAAGTGTTTAGAAAAGGAATTGATGGGTAACAGTAATATATCGTATCAAAAAATTTGAGGTCCTTAATAGGTCCATAGACAAAGTAAATTGTCTCAACCAAAACCAGATCAATTTCTCCACTTTTGTGAGACAGGAAATATTATTCTATCAATATTCCAAGGTTACAATAATAGGTAGATTTTAGGGTTTCAGATTGTATGAACAATAATTTTCTGGGGTTCCTAGCTTTTTTATATGTATAGCCAAAAAAGTGCATATATGTTTCAAAACATGCGGCATTCAATTCAAAACTGGAACGTCGCAGTGGCGTCCTCATCCGTTTTTTTGTATAAACCTCCTTCGCTGAAGGCCACTGATCCCCTTTCATCACGAATGTTGAGCATAACCAAAGGCCATTGATTGAAGGTCATCAACATCCTGGAATGTCCATTTTCCGTTGTTTGTTTGCATGTCAAAAGAAGACATAGAATCCTGAGGAGCTTGTCCAAAAGCAGTAAATGAGACACGATCTTCTGCTGATGACATGATTGAATTCTCGTAATAATTCCCTAAAGAGTTTGGATCCGAAAATCCACTCTCACAGAATGAATTTGGGGTAGGATGATTTGGGGGGTTTGGGTTAGAATTTGGTACCATGCTTGAATTATCTGGGCGAAACCAACTTTGAACATCTCGGAGCTGAGAAGGTAGCTTTTCATAGCATCCGTCATTAGTGTTTGCTATAACAGAGCCATTAAGAATGCTCTGAGCTGCTTGTTCCGTGAGAAAAGCAAGTTGTGCCTGTAGATTGACAACCTATAGAAATTTGAAACACGAGACAGAAATGATAGATTGAATAATTAGATCTCCATCTAAAACGCAAATTAGGTTTTCGTCAAATCATCAATTTACATGAAACAAGGTCAAAAGGTGATCACAAAATTAAACCTGCTGTTGGAGAGCAAATATATGAGAAACACAGCCATAAATGGGGTCCTGAATCCTAGCTTGAGCTTCATACGAGATTGTGACCGCAGCTTCACAGCGGTCAGTGACAGGGAGGTGAGCAAGCAGCTTCGAGGCATTGCTTGCACCAAAAACCTTGTGGATGGCTGCAAAATGTGTTGCACCTTGTTCATGGGAGAAATATGGTGCAAAAACACAGCCTCTAAGGCATTTTCTTCTCAAGAACTTGCAGGCACCACAAGGGGAACCAGAACCTGTCATTTTGAACTTCTTTTTTTTTTGGGGGGGGGGGAGGGTGGTTCTTTTTAGTTATTTATTTTCTTTTTGTTCTTAGCGATCGAGAGGAGAGCTTATAAACGCCAGGGGAAGATGGAGGTGGATGATTTAGTAATCAATTTTTAATTAAATTTGGTCCCCTTGTTGGGCTACACGTTGCATTATTTTTTTTTCTTTTATTGCACCCTCTTGCACCCTTTTCGTTCTAAATGTTTTATACTCTCAAAATTTGATTCCATTCCATTTCCTCAGCAAAAGAACTAACTAACAAGCATACAACCAAAGTCAGTACTATTTGCTTGATGATTACATTAAATACAAACAAATATTGCAGCAGCTTTAAATAACTTGCCATGTTAATTTTTCCCCAAGTGATTTCAAGTCAATTTGTTTCCTTATAGTTATAACATGTGAATTATAGTTACCATAGAGACAATTTGTCACACACACGCACACATATATTTATATATATATATATATATATGCATATGCAATTAAATTGAACATTCAAGATAAACATTCGTCTATCACATAACATGTTGCTTATTCATTGCTTGTATTATTCTAACTTGTACAGCTTCATCCTCTTTTCCCTGCCTTGAATTTCTTCAGTTAAGCCAAATATTACTAGGCAATGATGCAGTCATTATACCTAAATTACCTATATCTCGAATACGAACAGTTCTACAATATAAAAATACTTTGATTTCCGACTTCTAGAGTCTTTTTTTTTTCTTTTTCGTTCATGATTTCCTGGGGATAAGATTCATTTTTTTTAGTAAAAAATTTCGGTTTTTAGGGCACCGTAGGGAGGCTTATCCTCAGAGTCTACAACATAAAGTATACTCCTATTCCAATATTGGTGTGAATATTTATATGATCGAGAACAAACTCAAATTCAGCAAATATGTAGGTCTGAACCCTGATTTATCTAAGCTTGTCGTGGGATTTAAAGCTTGTAGGGTTCTATTTTTTTTTTTTTAAGTTCATGCTGGCTTGGATCGATTGAATTATCCATATTCACATCATCACAATTATAAATTTATGTGGAGATCACTCTTCTTATAAATATATGGGCGAGTCAGTAGTGGTGGTTTAACTGAACCCTTCTAACATGTGGAGATCACTCTTAATTATATAATATATGATCATCTTCATTATTTCAGGTCTGAAATTTGCACCATGCGTGGCTCATTATTAGTTAAATATCTCGATTAGAGGAAGGTTCAGTTGATGATAATATATAAATATATATAACAAATTGCCAAATTGATTGGAGATTAAATTGTATATTACACTCTCCTTGCATCATCAACCGAAAAACGAGAAGAAATTCTTAGGATGGAATTGTCTTATTTTGGTAATTTGAAAGATTCTATAGGAGGTCCCTACCCTAGTGCTAGTCCAGATATGATTACAATCTACAGGGTTGAAAGAGTGGTCCCTCCTCCTTTGCTATAATCCACCTGAAAAAAGTGGACTTAGTTCTTTTTTTTTTTTCCTTATAATTGGTTGAAATCGGAGTTTATATACTTTTTTTTTTATTGATCAAAATTGCCACCCAATAAAAGCTGATCATTCATGGGGTTCTTTTGCCAAAAATAAACATTCTGTTCAATCATTAAGGAAAAAATTATATTGTAAATATTGGACATTATATGGTGGAATACTTCACAATACCTGATCAAGTACAGATAATCAGAGTGCAAAAGGATGCAGATAAAAGAAGCATATATTCCAAAAATGAATGAAACAAAAGATAGTGACACTGAAATTAGTACAACATGAGTTAATTTATACCAGCAACCCAATAGGAGAGATGTCAGCCGTCAGGTCAGTGCTTGTCGACCTGAGCAATACAGTACTATTTATCATCATTAACTAAACTTATAATATATAATCATATCATTAACTAGCTAGCTAGGCACCCACATGTAGAGCTTGCCCCATTATGCACCTTTCGCCCCACATCCCCAGGCCCCAACACTAATAATAATGGGAGACCATTCTCCTAACATGACATCTTTATATCCATGTAACCCCAATCACATTTCTTTCAAAGCACCAAAAGGAGAAAATAAATTTAAATGGCAATCAAAGTAATCAGCCTTAATTTATACTATATATTTACGCACATAACTGTCATAATGGTGGCATTTGACAACGCATTTTTTATTTTTCTTTAATTTAAGTTCGATGTATAATAGTATTAATAAATTTTTTTAAAAAATTTAACATAAAATATTAAAAATTAAATAAACTTATCAAATATTATATTTAATATAATAATAATTATAATAATATATAAATAATTTTAGGAAAATTTGGCTGCTCAAACTTATTTAGTGAAAGATTTTTTCACATCAAAGAACCTTAAATTAAATGTATCTGCATTCACTGACAAGTACTGATCTGTGCATCAATCAGATAATGATAAAAAAATGATTAGTTTCTTGATTTATCGAGTTGCTGGGTGCTGCAACCAATTATTTGCTCGCTGCCACCACACACAGATGAGAGTAATGGAATCTTTAAACTGCATGCCTGTCAGTGCAAAAGTACATAGAGCGAATGGCATAAAGGTAGTGCATTCTTTTATATTCTGAGAAACAAAATAAATTTAAATCAAATCAATATTTTATACTGTCATACAGGAGGAAAAATTATCCTATTAAAGTTACTTATATTTTTATTTTAAAAAAACTATTCATCTTTTATCTATATATTATTTTTACAAAATAAAATTATTTGAAAAATATATTTTCATCCACATAATGAATGTACTAAAAATATATTTAAATTGATTTTTTTATTTTTTATTTTTTGACAATAAAAAATATTATATATATATATATATATACATTCAAAGTTTTAATAAATATACGTAAGAGTAAAAAAGAGGTGAAAAGTTCATAATTAAAATGATTGTATGATCACTTAATTTCTCTTTTTTTTTAATACTATTATAAAATAATAATAATAATAATAATCAGAAGAAGACAATATTAGTGTAATATAAAAATCACATTTAGAATGAGTCTATTTTTATAGGGTGTGTTCTTGAATTCAAGTATAGGGAAGGCTTTTAAAAAAATAATTAAAATAAAGTAGAAATTAAATAACAATTACTAATAAAATTACTTAATAAAAATTTCTACCTTTGATTGATCTTTTCCAAACAATATATAGCTTACTTCTTCACAAGATAAGCTTCTTCAATAATTAGAAAAAGGATACTTTTAAATTTTTATTCATTTTTCACAAAATCATAACCGAAATACAAAATATATTATTTCAAATTAAGCTTAATTCAAATCGAATTTGTTGGATAAGAAAAGATAGTTTAATCTTCGATTGGGTTTACGAATAAGGCCTATAATATCGTCTTATTAATTAAGGTTTTGTGGTGCATTAATTATATTTTCATGTGGGAGGCCAAGACTGGAGACTAAAATTACTAATTCTTGTGCCTCATCAAAGATTAATACAAGACCCCTAGAAGACAAAGGCTAGCCCACTTTGAAAACTTGTTGGAATATCATTCCAACAATTAGCAAAAATCCATGCAATTGTTTATGTTTCAACTGTTCTTAGGAAAATGTTCCATGATTTTAGAGCGGCGCTTTGCTCTTTGAATTTTATCTTTCAATTTTTCAAATACAAATTCAATGATCCATCTTTTCTTGTCTTCCCCCGAATGAAAACTGGTTTAAATGCCTTTATTTTTTTTTTCGAAATTACAAATGAACTTGAACAAAACAAAATATAGAATAATTACAAGTTAAAAGTTATAGCTGGACACTGGTCTCTATAAAAACTGCTTTTCTTTTGGGGGGGGGGGGAGTAGGGTTTGAAGAAGGGCAAGTTTTAGTTGACGAACAAAGACTATGTTGGAGAGTGATGCTGACATAGTCATTGCAAAGACTAGTCAAGCCGACACCCATGTTATATACGGGCCCATTTTTACGTTTCTATGGATTCAATATGTTTGCAAGAAATCTAGGATTTCTTATAAAATGTATTCCAATTTGTTTGATTTCTACATAGTTCTCTCAAATTTGAAAGAAAAGTTACCTTTTTAATCACAAAATACTATAAAGCATCAAACACATTTATAACGTTTCAATTTGCCCCATATATGATCTCTTATTAAAATAGCAAGAATCTGGATACAAAAAGACTGCAGTTAAATATAATTTGTTCAAAATTCCTACACCATGGATTAATTTGTTCAAAATATAATTTTTTATATAAAAAGGTTTATAATTTTAAAATTAAAAAAAAAATTACTGATGCTAAAATTTGAATATAAACTTATTAGTTATATATCAGTTTTTAAAAAATAGTTGCATGATTGATTTACACCGTGAATTAAATAAGTCCCTATCAAAGCTTCATTTATATCTTTTAATAAAGGTTCTAATTAAGATGTTAACTTTCACGTGAGCCATGACTTACTCTATAGTCTAGACGTTCAAACATCAATGTCCATTTCAAGTAGCTAGGGACGAAAATGTCGTTACCTGATGATTCAGAAACACAAGTGGAAAGCTTCATTTTCAGAAATGTATAAATATGTATTATTATTAATTTTTTAAGTGTGATTAGGTTGGTTCAAGTCATTAATCAAGTATTATAAAAATTTTGGATGTACTTTGAATAGGGAGCAACATTTCAAAGTCCAAATCATAAAATAGGGGCCAATAATCTCTAGGTTGAATCAACATTTAGGATCATAATCAATCGGTGATTTCAAGAGGGTTAGCCATAAGGAAATTAAAAAAAAATAAAGTGAAAGAGATGGGTTTGCCACTGTCTGTTGAAGGAAACTGACGGAAAGGGTTTTATTTTTCTTTGATTATATATGGAGCATGGGCAGATTTTAAATTCTAAATGAATTAAAGATAACTAAGTGAACTAATTAAATTAAATCGTATGTTTTATTTTTTTCTGATTTTATTTTGTTAGAAGCTGAGAAAATTTTGGTATTGACTGATTAATGAAGAATGGAATAAGCCCCACGACCCACCGCCCACAACTCTTATCTTCACTGTCTTCTTAGTCCTTGCATGAATTTTTCCAGCATAGCAGTTCCTCACTTCTTGTCTAGCTTTTGATGGAAAAGATGATCCAACATTTGCTCTGACAATAACAAAGAGAGGCAGTTCCAAGCTAACATATTAGCAAGCTCTTCAGAAAAAGTACTTACAATATTAATTTCCCAACAGTTTCCTACCATTATTTTGTTTTTTGTTTTTTTTTTTTTTTTTGGGTGCAAGAAACAACTGCTCCAGCTATGTACATTAAATGATAGTACTATTAACCAATAAGAAACAAATGTTGGTTCGGACATGAGTTCAATTAATTTGGATTAGTTCCCTCACACTTCACTTAATAAATAATATTTTTATTTAAATTTAATTATTTAAATATATAAATATTAGTGTAAAAATAATATCTTAATTTTTTTTAATAATAAAACAAAATTATTGACCAAGCCTAGGTAAGGTATTAAAAAAAAAAAAATCAAATTGTTACAACACGTCCTTGTACACTGCTTAGTTATTTTTAAAATTAAAATCCTAAATGGCCTTGATTTTATTTTATTATTAAAACTTAAATTTAATCTTTTTATATATATTTTTTAGTTGCATTGATGTCATTTATTTGAATTGATTAACGAGTTAAGTAGCATAACTTTTCTAAGAAAATTATATTAAAATTAAATTAAATTTATAGTAATAAAATAAAATTAGAAAATTTAATAATTTTTCCAAAACTACTTCTATTTTTTAAATATCTTTTATTTATAAAAACACATATTAAAAAATTATTTATCTATATTTTAACTAATAATTAAAAAATGGATAAATCAATTCAACTGGGTCAATTTGAAATGACAGATCTAACAGTTCAATAGAATATATATATATATATATATATATATATATAATTGGTTTCTACATGTTTTATTACTTTTGAGCTTGTTTTTTTCTCTCAATTCGTTGCTTTTTCATTTTTGGGCTTTTTAAAAGTCCAAACAAAGTTTTTAAAACCCAAGACCCAAATCCCATTCCCATTGAACCCTACCAATGAATCAAATTCCAATCAGCTAGGCATAGCGGCCTAAGGTTCTCGTCTCAACTCAATTTTCATAGGAAGCTAGTCCAGGTGATGATGACGCAAAATCTAATGTCTTCTGTTTAAGACGTTTTTTTTTTTTTTTTCTTTTTTGTTTTTTAATCCATCAAGCTCAAGGAAGTCTTCTGTTTTTCTCTCTTGCAGTTCTCTTCTCATTAAGGCGTTTGCATGTTTGGGATTATGTCATTAGGTTTATATTTAATTGGGTTTTTTTTCTCATTTTCTAGTTTGCTGACTTAAAGTTACAAGGATCAATCAGTTTTGATTCCTCTTTGAATTTGAATATGAAAAGTCGAAAGTAAAGCTTTTGGCTAGTTAATTAGTTAGATTCTTGGCATTTAATATAATTTATAAACTTATAATCACTTGTATTATTTATGTTTTAATTATTTTTAATTTTTTATTTTCTCAAAATATAATATATATTCTTATTATTCTTTTATTCCTTGATTTTAATTTATTATTCTTTTAGAATATATTATGACAAAAGTTCTCATGGTATGATTTCAGAAAAAAAAAAAAAAAAAAACCGACTTTGCTGATTAGTTGATTCTGTCGTCGACATGCCACACGAGTGAAAGTGGACACTGGTCCAACTGTCCCAGTCATCCGTCCTCGATAATTAGATTTTTTTTTTTATGTTATATTTGATTTATTAAACTAAAATACAGTTATAATAAAATAGTTATTATAAAAAAATAAAATAAAATAATTTTAACAATAGTTTCATTCTATAAAATAAAATAGTATGAGATTCGAATCTTTAACAAAGAGAATTCGAATCTTCTAAAACAACTTTTTATTCTATTTTATCGGTTGTTCCATGAAATAACCATTCATAAATCAAATAATCACGTTCCTATAATACACTAAATAAGCTTATAATAGAATTTATGTTCTATTGAACCGAACACAATCTAAGAATATCCCCATTCCTTAAGCAAGATTTCAATTATGGATTATTATCATATATATATATATATATAGTAACATTTTTAACTCTATAAATAAAATTTAAAAATTATTATATATCTTTAATATATATTTAAAAAAAATAAATAATGAAGCATATAATAATTTTTAATTTCTTTTATGAAATTAAAAACTACTCATTATTTTTTAAAATCATGTTATTTTTCTTTCTTTATAAAAGAAAGTTGACAGATAAAGCTAAAAATATTAGTAAGAAATAGGAAACAGATGGTTAAATTAATAAAAAATAATCTTTGTTATTATTATTATTATTATTATTATTATTATTATTATTATTATTATTATTAATTTTGAATTTTAGTTTATCATATTTAAATGGAGTTTTGGCACTGTTGTGATATTTATGTATAGTAAAATTCATGTTCCATATATACTTTGATTTGAAATGAATTACAACTCATTTTCTTTTCATGAATATTCATGAACAATATGTTTTATATACCATTTTTTTAACATTATATACTCTTATTTTTATATTTTAAATTAATTTTTTATAAATAAAAATATTATACATCAATATTATATACATTCAAAGCATAAGAGTCAAATTTTGAGACGTGAAGACTTAAAAAAAAAAAAAAAAAAGTGGAAGGTTCACAATTAAAATGATTGTGATATCACTTAGTTTCTCCTCTTTGTAAATACTAACTTAAAATTTTAAAACCCAAAGTTTCTCTATCATCTTTCTTTCTTCATTCTCCAGAATGGAAATCAGTTTCGCTTTCGGTGGAGAGGGAAGCAAACGTGGCAGGAATCCCAAAACTGGAGATTCATTCCCAGAAAAAAAAAAAAAAAAAAAAAAAGATAGGCCTCGTAAAAAGAAAGCAATCCGGAAGATCTTTGCCCTTGTTCTCCTTGTCGGACGACGGAATTCAATCATGTCGTACACGTAATGTCGTATTAGCGGTCTTCTATCTCCTAGTTCAGTGCAAGGCGTGCAAACCAAGCGGTCTCTTCTGTTCTCATCCCACAGGAAAAAAAGATTGCATGAGCAGGTGCATGTAATAATTTAATAAAAAAATATTTATTTTAATAATTTATTAATAATTTTTATAATAAATATATAATTTTTAAAAATTTTAATTATATAATATAATATTAAAAAATAATATATACTAATATAACATAATTTTTTCATACGATCTTTTCTCTCCATCCTCATCCTATCCGCCCGATTTCGACCTTCCATTTTGGACAACTATGGCTCATCAGTCACTCCCCCGTAAAAGAAAAAGTGGCCAAAGTGGTATAAAAATCGCTTGATAATAGTTTCTACCTTTGATTAATATCTTCGCAAGTTGAGCTTAGCTTAAACTACATATAAATGAGTACACATCTTTCCATAAAATGATAGCTCAAAATCAAAAAAAAAAAAAAATCTTATTTTAAATTTAAATTTAGCTCAATTTCAATCGAATTTGTTTCGAAAAGATTTACGAATTAGGCCTATATCATCTTATTAATTCAAGATAAATTTAAATGGATTACTTTAGAAAGAAATTAAATAATTAGATAAGGCATTACAATCTCTACTTTTCTATTAAAAAACCCTAAAGAAATATATTCCTTGTTCTTGGTTGTCCACAGACATAAACAGATCAGCAAAAAGGCTTTCCTTATCCTTTGAAAAAGAATATGTTATGTAAATGGTTTTTCCAAGTGATTACTTATTAAATATTAATCATATTTGAAGTTGCAATTCTGGAGTATATTGCATTTTGTTCGCCTTTGCATGCATCAACATAGAAAAAAAAAAAAAGTACAGACACTGTATGCATGTGCATCCATTCGTGCATGCATGAATGAAGAATAATTAATTTTATAAACATGAGCTAAGAACCTATACCTACCATCCCTTAAAGGCTTAAACTGTTTGATATTGACTATTTATCAAAAAGATGCATTTTCTAACACCAATTCACAATTTGATTTTGCCTTGTTTCATCGATAATTTTTGAAAAGTGACTCTAAAAACCGAAGAAAGTGAAAGAAGATGAAATCTGGATATTCATTCAGTCTGCATCTTTCCAACCAAGCATCAAACTTACTATTAAAAAAAGATAAAGAATTGATAACATTAGATTTTTTTTTTCTAATTTACCTTAAAAGGATATGTATACCCTCTAACCAACTCCACTATGCAAAAATTGCAGACGAAGTAATTTCTTTTATATATATATATATATATATATATATATAATGGAAATAATTAAAGAATTGCTATACAAATTAAACCAGTAAATATTTAAACGGATGTGGTAAGAATGGAAACGTATGCTTATATTCACCGAAGAAAATTAAGATTTAACTCCATATTAGTGTACTCTTGAGAAGAGACAATCACGAACCTTAAACTAAATTAGTCTCAAACCGAAAAAAGAACGATGATAAATTTGGAAAAATTAAACCATCAAACTTAACGGTAAATGATCGGCACAAATTTATGGTACACAAACACAGAAAAGGAAAGGATATATATGCGTATATATACACTTTTTATTTGCTGCAAAATACTTTGGGAAAATATATATATATAAAAGAAAAGAATAACTGAAACGTATATATATTACATAGAAACTAACGGGAGACTAGATATATCATTAACTTAATTTGTTGTGTTAGAGACAAGCATATCAAAGTATCAAAGCCTTACGTAAATAGTTCATCGTCAAGGATGATCGCAGTGGCCACCACTAGGAAGAGTTGGGATGTAAGAACATGGATTAGAACCTATTTGTGGTATTCCAGAGTGATCTTGAGGATGAAACTCCATTGTTAAGCGACTTTCTTTGAGCTTCAAATCATTCGATAGCCTAATAGCTTCATGAGGCCTGATAATAAGAATTATAAAATAAAAAGCAATTACAAGGTTGACATTCATGGTATTTTTTTTTTTTTTTTGAAAGAAGTGAAAGATTGCTAAGAGATTGTGGAGGACTTGGAGTGAGCTGCATTTCTTCTTGCAATTATATAGAAGATTAAGGGGAAAATGACTAGAAAGTAAGTAGAATCAAGAGTAAGGAAACGAATAATTTGGTGTCCAATGAACCCATAGTTCTCTCAATTACTCTCCAACTTGTTCATGCTGAAAAAAATGAAGATTCTCTTGTCTCCTACTTTTTGAGTTTTTCGAGAGAGAGATGTCTTGGAATCCGATAACTCATTTACAAAACTTTTTTTATGTGCTTATCTGATCTTTAAATCTTTGCCTCTTCAAACTTCGTAGCAGCTATGGATCGTCAAAGAGATTTAAAGTTAAGAAAGAGAAAAGCACTATGGATGTCATTTGGCTAATGATGCACAAAATTTACGGAACAGATAGAAGAATCGAGGTTCAGGAATAGATTCGTGCAGTCACTGAATTAATTAATCATAAAAAATGGCTTGGCTTGGCTCTCCCTGCATCTCGAATAAATGGTCCATGGCTACAGGCTGACAACTTCAATTTGCCGACGAAAGAAATTTTTTCTTTTCTTTTTCTTTCTCAAAGAAAAAGAAAAATGTGGGCGGTTCTGAATTGAATCATATGGAAACGACGGGTGGATCTCCAACGTAGGGTTGTCTCTCAAATTTATCATAATCTAAAGTTATTGATTGACATCGGCTCATCAAATTGCAATAATTTATTGTTTTTGATTTGGAGATGGACATATCTTCTATAACTGAACAAGGAACAGTGAGAACTGTGGAGGGCAGCCGCTAGATATTATAGTTTAACCAAGACATTTGTTTTTTTTTTTTTTTTTTCTATCTCATTTTTTAGGTAAGAGTTAGTGTACATGTTTGTCACATGAATTATTAATTATGGTATTAATTAAAGAGTTTATGTTTAATGCAAGACAGTGTATGGATGAATCAAATAATATTAATTTATTATAAAATAAATAAAATAATTTTATTTTTAATTAAGTAGCATAAATTTATATACTGTTCATCAAATATAAAATCTAAAAGAATATTCTTTTTGGCTAATCGAACATTAATAAAAGACTTATAGAATACAAAGTCAACGGTACTTAGAAATTTTGTTGGAAACTAATTCCAACAACCAGCAAAAGTCCATGCAATTATTATGTTTAAACTGTTTTAAGAAATTTTCAATGATTTTAGTTCTTAGAATGGTGCTTTGCAATTCGAATTTTATCTCTCGACTTTTCAAATCAAAATCGAATGATCCATCTTTTCTTGTCTTCCCCCGAATGAGAAGTGGTTCGTGTACCTAATTAATTCAGATGACAAACAAACATGAAGAAGGGCAAAGGACTATGTTGGAGGTGATAATAATATGGTCATATTTGTAACCTTGCAAAGACCAGTCAAGCCGACACCCATGTTACTTATGGGGCCATGTTTACGACCATGCAAGAGGATTGGTGCACCGACTTCAATGTTTCTTTTTTCTTGATTCTTGTAACCGACTCCAAATATTTAGGATTAAGGTCGGTTGGGATTTTTTGTTTGTTTCTTTTTTTTTTTTTTTTTTTCCCCCTCTACAACTGGATAATAGGTGCAACACTTACCTTTATCAGCAAGTTTCCTCGCTACATCTCATACATAAGACAACCAGTTTTGAATTTGTGACCAAAATCTACAACAGTTTTCCAGTCTGGCTTGTCCACCATGCTCAAACTGTTAAGTCGACAGAGGAATGCAATTAAGTTCTTATTGTGACTAGGTTTCAATTTGCAGGTAGATCATAGGTTGGAAAACCAGAATACTTTTACGCGACAAGGAATAGCCAATTCTAATACAAAAAATGCGTAATTAAATTGAAAATACATAAGAAAAAGATCAGTTGCTTAATGCATGTTAGTGTTCCCAATATCCTCTGGCTGTTGCATTCATGCACACAAGAAATCAACAATTTCTTGAACAACTGGAAAAAAAAAAAATTCAAAGAACAAACAGGATAAGTTCACCCCATAACCTTGCCATACCCATGTGTACAAGTGCTTGGAGAACGTGAAAGTTCCCCTGGCCTTACCGGCATTGGAAACTCTATACTCCAAGCAATGATGTTAACCGTGTTTCAGGTTGAGAATATTGAAATGGATAAAATTCAAGAATTCCTCTGTTCTAGATAACATAGGGAAGAAAGCTGTCCAAAACTGAAAGGAAATGAAAGAAATAAGAATATCAATTCCAATTTTTGCGGCTCTCGAAGTATATGAATATATTCGATAAATACATATATACCATTGAATTAGCCACACAGAAGGAACAAAAAAAAAGTTATCATTATAACATTTAAACTGATGAATTATAAAATTTAAAGGCAAGAGGGTAGTTAAATATGGTTAGAGAGCCAGGATTAGGCTGGTTACCAATGTTTAGACGAGGAGAAGAATTAAAAGGAAATTAGGACTGCAAAGCAAATGCAACATCATCAAAATGAAAAAAACAATAAAGAAAAGAAAAACCTTCAAATCATAAATAAATAAAAGAGTTTGCTAATTTCAAATTCCAACAATTTGAGAGTTGAAGCCAATATGCAAATTGCAAGCACTTCTGACAATTTGGGTTTGTAGCATTTCAGCTGCTCAAAATGCTTTTTTTTTTCTTTTTCAAATCTCATTAATGAAAGTTCAGAAGGAAAATTTATATGATAATTTCAATATGTTTGCAAGCTTACCAGACAGTTTGAAGAATTTCATTCCTCAGCCTTTGCTAGAGATGCTGCACTTAGTCTAGGTACAATGTCATCCTGTATGCAAGGAAAAATAGAAGGCATTAAGAAATGGAAGGGTAAACGATGAACAAGAAAAACTGCTAAATTAGGAAACCCCAATTAATAGAAGGAAATACTCCAAAAAATAAGCTTGTTCAGTTTACAAAGTAGAATAATCAGGGTTATCTGCATTACAATGGTAGGAATTTTATTAATCAGATTCGATCATTGCAAGAATTTTACAATAATTTGGATGAAAATTTCTTTTCTTACAATAATATGAACAAAAAAGTATCCTTTCCAAAAGTGTAGTCAATAGAATTTAAATTCTGAGCTTATCAATTTAGGGTTTTTTTTTCTAATTATTGTTAGGTAACAAAGTTTGTGCCAATGTAGATTGAGGAAAACAAACTCTCATGCTGAACTCGAATTCTTTTGAGGCTAGGCAAAGCACGATAAAGTAGGATATTTCTGGGACAATTTCTCGAGCTTCACTTGCAGCTTAAAAGGAAAGGCTTTTTGCAAAGCAGGGGATAGAGTAGGGTTAGACCCTAATGGCTTGGAGGCAGCCCCAACAAGAAATACTGGCGGCGTAAATTTGGTGCACACAGTGCCTATTGCCGGTGGACTTGGGCGTTTTACAGGTACGGTGTTATGATTCAATTTTTGTTAATATTTATATTTAATATATATTTAATTTTTTTATTTAAGGTAAAAATATGAATTTAAATTTTTTTTTAAAAAAAAATTTACTTAAATTCAAATAATATAATTTTACGGTACATACAAATTGAAGTTGGAAGTTAATATTATATAGACCAGCTTTCAAGAATCAAGCAGATACTGCAACTTCTTTACTACACCTATTAGAAGCATTTCAGAAGCATCATCAGCTGAAGCAATGGCGGGTCTCCGATAAAAATTTTGGAGTGTGACTAAAGCATATTTATTTTAAAAAATTATATAATTTTAACTCATTTATATTAAAAAAACAATGTAAAAATTATATTATTATATTATACACATTTTAAAAAAATTATATTATTAAGTAGGGGTAGATATAAGTGACCTAAATACAATATTTATTTATAATTTTTTAGTGAGTATAATGGATAACGCGTTAAATTTAAGTGGGCTAAACCTTCAAATGTTTTATGAAAATAAAAATTAATTTAATTTTTATAAGTTCACATTTTTGTAATTTAAAACTAAAACGATTCTCTTAATTTTAAAATTTATAAGTAATAATTATTGTGTAGAAAAATAAAAAATAATTCTAAGATTTCAACTCCCTTAATTTATATTAATGTCTAAAATTAAATTATAAATTAAAAAAATAAAGTTAAAAATTTTAATATTACTGAATCAATTTAAATTTATTTAATATTAATATATATTAAAATTTTTTCAAAAACTTTGTGGGGTCGTGGCCTCTTCCCCCAGTCCCCATTAAAATCTGCCGTCAAGCTAAAGCATAGGGAGGGTGATAACCATGCTTTTACCGTCAACATAAATTTCACCTGTAGAAGCCATCCTTTCATACAACAGCATGCCAAGGGCACAGCATTTGAGGAGATTATTTTTGTCGTCCATGAAGGCATATGACTTTAATAATTTTTGCAGAAGATAGACAAGAAAATTATTTTTTTCTATGTTTCCTCAAAAATATGAATTTACCATTGGTAAGCCACTATAAGAGATCAATTAGATAATGATCTCAGTAAAATGAAATTTAGGAACTGAAACACATTAAAAATTGTAGAGTTGTTGCTACACTATTATATCTTTTCCTACTAAAATGCTCAAAACCTTCTGACTATAAACATCTGCATCCAACCATATATATATTTGACAATTTATAGAATGTAAAAAATGTTCAAGCTTTACGACGTTCTTGTCTGAAAATCTGTTCACCACAGGACATGGGCAAACCTTTTAGTACATCTGGTAAAATATAATAGTGGTTATCGCATCTGTGCTCTGATACTAAGTTAATTGAAAACACTATATTCTTTAAAAATTTTTACCTATTTATCTTTTTTAAAGATGTTTACGAGATGGATCAAGTTACGATTCGAAAAAATTTTAAATTTTAAATTTTAAATTTTAAATTCAAGCGTATTTTTTATCAAATTTGTCTATTTAAACTCAAATTACTATTTATTTTATTCAAAAATTATTTTTATATTAATATTTATATATTTTATAATTAAATTTAAATAAAAATATATTTTAATCTAAATCATTGTTCTAACCTGAATTGACTTGAAGCAAGAAAATAACGATAATTACCCATTCCTTGAACATGTCTAGTCTCCTTCAAAGATTGAAATATTGCAGCCCCTTTTGTCGCTACATTCGGCATGATTATCTACGTTCATCTTCAAATAGTAAAAAGTCCCAAGAGCAAAAAATTCCTCTGGCATTGTATTGGCACCTTCCTCTTTTTGAAGTCCAGTAACATTCTCTGTTTCTAATTTAGAGGCCAAAGGGGGCGAAGTTGATGTCCTTTTTTATTGCAACATCTGTTCACATAGATTGAAAAAAGATTTGTTAAAGAAAAACAAATCACTAAAACTCATTCTTAAAACCCATTACAGCTTTTTTTAATACATGCCTTCTCCAATGTGACTGTCAGGTTACTATAAGCTATAAAGCATAAAAAGGAAATATGGGCAAAAGAATACAAGTCAATCGCGTATAGGTATCAAATGTATAGCAGGTTAGAAAACATAATCAGCTAGACAACAGTTGTCAAAGAAGGAAGGTTTCCAAGTAACAAGATATCTGATTTATAATTGGTGCTACAACAACTGGATGGCTCCTATAGATATCTGATTTATCAAAGATTATTGTAGCATATATGCTAATATATGTGGATGTTAAGAAATATTTGATGGATTATTTAAATTGAAAGCAAGAGGGCATTTTAATATAGGCTGGTTTTCAATGTTTATACAAAGAGAAGAATTAAAAGTAAATTAGGTCTGAAAATAACTCATAGCAAAGGATTTTGTTCTACAACATCACCAAAACAGCAAAAAAAGAAAGGGTAAAAACTCTTCAAATCATAAATTAACAAGTTGAGAGTTGCAGCTAATTTGCAAATTGCAAGCACGTCTGAAAATTTCCCCTTAACATCAATGCTGAATTGGGTTTGTAGCTTTTCTGCTAATCGA
>JBBYHK010000004.1:10833967-10848831 GCA_038382065.1 Adansonia grandidieri
ATGGTTGCAGAATAAAAATATGGCATTTTAGAAGAACCGGCATTTCTCCTTTAATCTGATATCAGTAACTGTAATGTTTTGCTTTTGCTAGTAATTAGACATCCTTTTTTAACCATCCTTTTTTTTTTTTTTAACAATAAAATTAAACAGATTTAATGAATCAATGTTCCGTCTATCGTTGACAACTAGGCCTCGGCCAAAACCAAAAGCCGACAATATGATCACTATTTTGAGCTGATTATTATTATTTTTTAAGTATTTGTACTCGATATACATATCTGATGTATATTGAAATATAAGTATGAAAATATGATCTTCTAAAACTCTTTAGTTACATTAAGAAACTTTAAAAAAATGAACACTCTTATGTACATACAAGTGTCCGACACTCATGCACGCCTCAACCACAGTAACTTGGATTTAATATAAATTCGTACATTTAGTTATAGTCGTTCGTACATTTACTTATGGTTAGTCATTCATTTAGTTATGGTGAGTCGTATATTTAGTTATAATTATTCGTACATTTAGTTATAGTCATCCGTAAATTTAGTTATTGTAAATCGTACATTTTGTTACATTGAGTTGTACATTTAGTTTGGTGAGTTGTATGTTTAATTATAATAAGCCGTACATTTAGTTATTATTTTTTATATAGTAATTTGAGATTTAATATAAAATATTTTTAATTATTATTATTTTTAAACAGTAATTTAGAATTTAATATAGAATTTTTTTTTATTTATTGTTTTTAAAATAATTTAATATAAAATATCTTTTATTTTTTACTATATAATATATATTAATATAATATATATTGTATAATTTATATACAATATATATTATTTTTAATTTTTTCAAAAATAATTTGAGATTTAATATAAATATTTTTATTTTTTATTTTTAGATAATAATCCAAGATTTAATATAAAATATTTTTTAATTTTTATTATTTTTAAATATTAATTCATAATTTAATGTAAAATATTTTTTATTTTTATTATATGTAATATATTATTATATTATATTGATAATATTGTATATTATATTATATATTATATATTATATATGTATTATATAATGTATATTATATATAATATGTGTAATATATGTTATTTTAATTTTTTTAAATATAATTTTGATTTAATATTAAATACTTTTTAATATTTATTATTTTTATGTTAATCAAATATTTAATATAATTTGAGATTATTTTATAATTCTAGATTTAATATAATATTTTAAATATATATAATTTGTTAGTAATATATATGATTATATATATTATATATAATATGTGATGGGTTGATTCCCTTTGTCCGGTATAAATAATATTATAATATACTATATATTATATATATTACATATTATATAACTTATATTAATTTGAAATTTTATATAAAATATTTTTTATATTAAATTATTTTTAAATAGTAATTTAAGATTTAATATAAAATATATCTTTATTTTTTATTATTGTAAATGATAATTAGAAATTTAATATAAAATATTTTTTTATTTTTTATTATTTTTAAATTGTAACTTAAAATTTAATAAAATTTTTTAAATATTTTATTATTTATAAATATTATTTTTAAATATATAATTTATGAATATAGTTTATATATATAATATATATAGTTTATATATATATGGGAGAGTTGGATCCCTCCTCTGAGGGCATTGACTCTCAAATTAAAGCAGAGAAAGCAAAAACGGAGAGGAGCGACAGCTGTAAAAGGAAGAGACCCCGGGGTAAGGGTAATTAAAATTTTCTTACTTTCAAAATTATTATTTTTTTAATTATTTTTTTTTCGGCTTTCATTTTTTAATTATTATTATTATTATTATGATATTTCAATTTTTTAGAATTCTTCCGAGAAAAATTTATATATTATTTTATTTATAATATATCATTTATTATATATTTATTTATATAAAAAAAGAAAAATTATTTTTTAAAAGAAAAAATTGGATGATGTCACGTAGACACTCATTGAATTCAGAATGACATGAAACGTTTAACCTGCTAAATTCGATTGGCTCGAATCCCAAAAAATGGCCTGGATTTGAATGACCCAAACTAATTAGACTTAGGATTAAATCTAATTATTCGAACTTAAAATGACCTAGGCTCAAAATAACCTGAACCTGAAATGACACTAAATCAAAATAGGCCGAAATAAAAAATAAACCAAACTCAAAAAATGACTAATGACTTGGATCCGAAATGGCCCAAATCAATTGGTTAACTTAGTATTAAACTCGATTGATTCGAACCCGAAATAATACGTAGCTAAATGACCCTCACCCGAAATAACTCAAGCCTGAAATAACATGAAATCGAAGCGACAAGAACTCCAAGTGAGTCAAAACCAAAAAGGAAATGAGCTTAGAAAATGACCAATGATTGAGATCTGAAATGGTCTGAATCTGATTAAACCAAGTGTTAAACTATGTTGACTCGAACTTGAAATAACTAGAAGTCAAAATGACTTGAATCCAAAATAATTGAACACAAAAATACTAAAATCAGAATAATCTAAAACAAAAACGACTGAACCTAAAAAAAATTCAGACTTGAATTAATACGCTCTAAACGCAAAAAAAAAAAAAAAACACGCGGACACCTTGGTTAGTCAAGGATTTCTCCAAAATTTATTTATTTTATATATATATATATAATCAACATATAATTATAGAAACCTAATATAAAATTAAAGTAAACCCACATTCGGCAGGAACTTAAATTTAAAGTCTCCAAAATTTTAAGGTCCTCTCGTTTTTTCCTTCGAGTTGATAAACAACATGGACATATTCGAAACTAGTTGAGACGACAAAATTTAGTAACTGTAACAACCTAATTAGTTTTTATTCTTAAGTGTCAATACTTTTGTAGCTAAATGGAAGAAACAATATTTCAAGCTCAGTGTTTTTCAAGAAAAAAAAATTGATTAGTTAGATATGACATACAGCTTCAGATAGAAAACAAGAATTTAGTCAAAATAATTTTACTTTGTTCTGTTGGGTATAGATTTTGGGCCCAAAAATTCTCTTAGGTAGCTCGAAGACCAATGGCCTGGCCAGAGGAACTTCTCAGTGCTTTAATCAAATATAATAAGTAGTTCAACAGGAAATATTCACTATCACGTATTAGTTTACGACCAGGAGTGTGTCTATTTGTCGGATTGGCTTAAAAGTTAAGAGAATGTTTTAAGCTTAGAGCAAATCTGTATGGCCAGCAGATATATTCTCGATTGCAAAACAGCAAGAAATGCGCCCATTTTAGTGTGTCGTGACTTTGAGTTGATTTCCTAGAGGTTTTATATAGTGTTTTAGGGATAAATTATCAGATCGTATGATGGTGATGGAGTTCTGGTGTTTTAGGGGCTCATTTCACTGCCTTTGGCATCACCGTGTAATCTTTTTGTTACGATTATCAGATTTAGGATGACTATAAGATACAAGTATATTTATAATATGAAAATGCTCATTTAAAAAAAAATCTATATATTTGAAGTATTATCTTTTTATCCATTTCCAGCTAGGTGTTAAACGTGAATCTTTAAAAAAAAAATGAACAACTCGAGTAGAGATAGCCTCTCCAAACACAAATATATATGGCATCAGCTTGCACCTACTGAATTGCAGGCTGCGAAAATTGCATCATATCCTATGGGTAAAATGACAAACAGCTTCTTGATTCAAGCATTAGTTGTAATACTAGAACATGGGGGAAAAGAAAATACAGAAAGGTAAAAAAATCAAGACGTATTTAACTACTCCAACAGAACAGATCTTAACATCGAGCAGAATGCATGTCTATTTTGAAGGCCAGCTTATCTTATGCCATTACCAACGCCATTTTTAACGACCCTCCAAACATATAAAAGCTTATATCAACCCTCTAATAAAACACTTGGATGGTTTTCATGATAACTGGCTTCTTAGTTCTTGTCTACGTCAAACTGAATTAGCACCAGCCTTGAGGCCACCTGTTTTTGAGATCCCATCTGGGGATCCATCTTCTATTTGAATTTGAACCTAAAGTATCAATCTCTTTCCGCTGCAACATTAGCTTTGATAGGAATCTTCTGCTCCTGCGGCTTGGGGTCGGGTGGACTTGTTTGTGTTTGGCTGCTTGAGTTTGGGAAATGTAGTTGAAATGATCATCACCATCGGTTGGAATTGGAAAGATTTCATCTAAAGCGCGAAGTGAAATTAGCCTTATGTACCTTTGTTCAAGTGACTCCTTTGGTATGTCTCTTGCTAACAATGGGGACGCACCACCCCAGTTGTTAGTTCCCAAAGAAGGGTGCCGGGGAGTTCTAACTTTCAAAAGTACCCTTTGCCTCATTCATGTTTTAGCTCTTAAAAGTCAGCAAATCTTCCAGCCTTTTTCTACCCGTATCTTTGATATCTTCTATCTATGGGATAAAATTTCAAAGACTACACTAGACTCTTCTACATTCAATAATGACACTAGTATCATCTCAGACTAATTGGGGGCAGAATCACTACATTACCCTTTTAAACGCATGTTAACCAACCTTTTGATCCTCTTCAACATCAAGATTAATAATTTTCCAAGCTCTCCATGGACTTGTGTACGAGTGAGTTCCTTGTACGAATTATGGATTTCACCCGTATGCAAGAAGATCTTTGGTGATTCCGTTGGTGATCATTAGATGGAAAGGCATCACGAAAGAGCTGGTGTTCCTGCACAGGAAAAAGCAGTGAATATAGAATGTGCAGTCTGCAATATAAAGTTCACATTTGAAGGTCAAAATTTTACTTAAACTGACCGTTACAGTAATTGATGTCTTAATCTTTAGTAAGACTTTAGCGGATTATCGGTAGAAATGGAAACTTGAAACATGAAATATCTATGGACTGACTCTTAGACTCACGGGAGACAAAGGAAGGCGATTCTTCCAGGAACTGGATGATATAGGCATCCATTTTCATTCGGGGAAAAAAGTGCTGGGATACCAACCAATCTGAAGAAACAAAGTTATGATGGCCTAGTTGATTGGTCCTTGAATACTTCTCGATCCTATAAGCTGAAAGCATTTGTTTGCCTCATAGACCATGTACGCTATTGTCATTACATACATGGGAGGTTCGTAAAGAACGGAAGACCTATACTGGGCTGGCAGATGTCTTAACAGCTTATCATATGATTTGGAACTAACTTGTTCATACAATATCACTGCACTCCTAATTCTGCAATTTACAATTTCTGGATTGGTGGCAAAAGTAAGCGAAAAACAGGATTATGTATTACCAAATTTTCTATCACAAGTTGAATCTCATGCATAATTGCATTAGTTTTAGAAGCAGATCTTCTTTGTCTTTCTGAATAAAATGGAGAAACATTATTCACCTATCAGAGGAGAAAACTATTTTAAATTGCTAACACAGTAAAAATGCAGTGATTGAAAGCACCAAAAGATAGTCTCAATCTCCCACTTTTCTGCTCCAAAATAATGGAGGGGAAGAAAAGACTAAGCAACAAGAAGAATATTTAATTTCAAAGTTACTATTACTTAAAGTGGTGTTCCAAGTTGCAAAATTATTCCCTTCTTTTTCTTTAAATAATTGGTACTCGGAATCCACAAAAGAAATCCCAGTAGGAAATACTACATTCACTATCATTTTTTTTTTGTTCATAGCATTCAGTATCATTGAAACATTACAAAGTTCACTATGCAAGATGACATTCATGCCTTTACGCTATGTTATTGGACTTTTCATTTTCTTTAAAGTACCAGTATTTGGCACCATGCAAGATGACATTCATGCCTTTAAGATATGTTATTGGACTTTTCATTTTCTTTAAAGTATTGATGTCTACCCTTTTTGTCTAACTCAGGCATAGGTATGAATATGATCCTCCAAAACAAAATTAAGCATATTTATATCAGAATGGCATTTGGCACATGCTAATATGCTCTGCGTTCATACTTGAGACTAATCCTGATCTGGCAACTTTAACTTTATTTGGCTAGCTAAAATGCCACAAATCTATGCCGTTTTAGCAAAGATACTTCCCACTTTGGCCTACATCAGAATTTTCTGAAGAACGTGATGCTTAAAGGCGGAAGCATATATATATATATATGTATATGTATAGTACACTTATAAACTACCACATTACTATAGATGCATTTCCTGCTTGGTGCACAAGCAAACAGAAAAGAGGTAAAAAAAAGAAAAAGACTTATCATTGCAGAAAACAAGGGGAAATGGCATGCGAATTCAAGGCAACCTTGGCAAGATATAAGCCTTATCTAACCATGCTTCTAACTCAGATTGGTTATGCAATTGTGTATTTCTTTACTGAAGCTGCCTTCAGTCAAGGGCTGAATCCACATATATATGTCACTTACCGATTTTGCCTAGCTGGTTGCCTGATGTTTCCTTTTGCCTATTTTCTTGAAAGGTTAGGTTTTATACATAACACTCCAATCAACTTTTCTACCTTGTTTGAACCTAAGTACCAGAACACACTTGAATATTTTTCTTTTTCCATGCAGAAAATCGAGGCCAAAGCTTACGGTTCAACTGTTTTTGGAGTTCTTTTTTCCTTCTCTCATAGGGTTAGAGTAAATTATGAGCACTTCTCTACTTCTAGTTAATGCCGATTAGATCCAAAGATTTTGAATCATAAATGTGAAAGCGCTCATAATATTTTTTATTTAAAAAAAACAGAAGCTGTTCAAACCCTGAACATGCACTTTGCGAGTTTGAAATACACTTCTCCAACATTCGTTGCAACTCTTTTCAACACTATTCCTTCCTGGACTTTTGTAATTGCCATCATACTAAGGTAGAGAGTATAAACACTATCTCTTCTTTAAATCTTATATGTATGAACAGTTAAAATAGATTTTCATGAACAAATCTTCTTAATGTTCTTGGTGCAGGATGGAGGTTATTGATTTAAAGAACCCTCGAGGGATAGCTAAAATCCTTGGAGCCTTAATATCCTTGGCAGGGGTGACAACCGTCACTTTATACAAAGGACCTTCAATGCCAAGCTTGTGGGCTCCTCCAATTCATATAAAAAACTTTATGTTCATGAGAACTGGGTGAAAGGATCGATTCTTACTGTTGCTAGCTGCATGACGTGGGCGATGTGGTACATTATGCAAGTAATCAGTTACTAAATTTTAACGAGTTCTTTTTTTCTAATAAAAATCAATATCTGAAAAAGTTTAATTTAGGCTATTACTTTGAAGAAATATCCAACACAAGTGTCGCTAGCAGCATGGATGAACGGCATCGGCCGAGCACAATCGGCAGTCTTTGCAGTGTGCTTACAGCACAAGGCATCGGCATGGTCAATCAAAATGTTCAGTGTTAATTTCTGGTCTATTACCTATTCTGTAGCAATTCCATGGCCCTTAGTTTAAATGTATTCATTTATTCACAAATGATGTCCTAAGCCTGGTAGGATGAATAAAATTGAATGCCAGGGAATATGCTCTGCTGTTTTCGTCTTCCTTCAAATTTGGTGCGTGAAAGAGAAAGGACCAGTCTTTGTTGCCATGTTTAATTCTCTTCAAACGGTTATGGTCGTGGTTTTAGCATATTTTGTTCTCGGTGAAAGACTATATGCAGGCAGGTAAATAGTAAAACTCAATCTTCATTTTTAAACTTCCAAATATGATGCTCCAACTCTTATTTTTTTTTTTTGTAGACATTTTTAGACATAGATATGGAAATACGATCCTTTAATGATCATTCATATACATAGAAAAAACTTTTAAAAATTGAATATACTCGTATTAGACATGTAACTGTATCTGACATTCACATCCAAATTCAAGTAATATGGATAAACACAACTCTAATTTTTATTTGACGATTCAGCATATTAGGTGGAGTCCTTGTTATCATTGGCCTATACTCGCTCTTGCGGGGCAAGGATAGAGATCAGTCTTACATCAAGAGCCAAGAGCGAACTTCTTCACATTGTGATGAGATAATGGTGGCTGACAAGGAGGTGGCTGAAGTGGGAAAAGAGGAACCATGATGGAAAACATAAAAGAACTTCAGATAAAAGAGGAATAGATGCCATCGCAAACGAACTTGAATATTTACTTTTAAATTTAATAGCTTCCAGGAAGAAGCAAAGTAAGCTCAGACATCAATGTCAAGAATTCAAAAAAAAAAAAAAAAAGCTATCTTTGCCTATAATTGTAAATGTGGAAGTTGCGTTGCTATAATCAAACATCTAAACTGATCTGCATAAATGGTGAATTCATATTTCTAAATGTAAACGCAGTACAAAAGTATTGGTGGACAGAATCAGATCAAGATTAAGCATGGTATTAGTATTTATAATTGTTCAAGCTTAGTTTGGTTCAAAATATGAACTTTAAATTCTATCAAATTAGTTTGTATTTGTGAATATGTTTATATTATATTTAAAATTTTTTTTAAATATATATATATTTTTAATTTAATTTTTAGTAATTTAATAATTTTCTTTTATTAAGATTTAAAATAAAATAACTTATACATGTTTTTAATGTTTAAAATATAATATTAGGTTTGTTTTTTTTTTTTTTTACATGATATAAACTACCCAATTCATGTATAAATATAATATAAATTGTATAATAATTGAAAAATGATCTAATTTGTTTGTTTCAATTAATTTTTATATTTTAATATTTTTATTAAATTTTTTTAAAATATTAAATAAACTGATAATTTAGTCCATCAACAGCTTCATACTTAAAGCATAGGCAGGTCAATGAAAGTTCTACTACCGACATGATGATCAAAGTTCAACCACATATATCGACTCATCCAAAACCGGCCTTTTTGCTTTGGACCGATAACTAAATAACTAAATAAAGAGTCCCGTTAAAGATTGCACCCAAAAGACAAAGAGCTATCTTTTGTCCACTGCTGAATCCTTAAGAACCCAACATGGAGATGGTCTTTAAGGGAAGTTCCCACAGGACCAAGGCTTGTATTGCATTGGTATTAAGATACAAGGGAACTTTCTTACCCAATACCATCTCACTTCTAATTTTGCAAATTACAATTTCTGGTTTGGTATATGAAACATGGGAAACCATAGGATTATAGCTTACCCATATTTCTATCACAGAAGTTGGATTTGCTGCATCATCGCATAAGTTTTAGAACCAGATTTCCTTGTCTTTTCTTTAAGAAAAAAATATTTTGACAAACATAGCTTCTTCAAAAGCAAAAACTTAAATTGCTTAACACTACAAAAAGCAATGATTGAGAGTTGAGAGCACCAATAGGTTTATAAACCACATTTTCTACTCCAAAAAGATAATGGGGGAAGAAAAGAAAGAGCAAGATTAGAAGAATATAAATATTTAATAATCATTATCTAGATAATGCTCCGATTTTGAAACTCATTGAATTCAATTAATTCTCTGCAAATTCTTGAAGTGGATCGGTTGTCAAAAACCCACAAAAGAGGCTTGCTGTAGGAAATAATTAATGCACTCAGTACAGTTCTTAGCATTACGGAATTCAGTTTGCGAGATGACATTTGTGGCTATAAAGCTTTCAGTATGAATGATTACTTCAGACCAATCCTCCTGATGCAACTGTTTTTACTTTGTTTGGTTCAAATTCTCTGATGTTTATTTTATTTCACTTTACTTACCGTAACGGGAAAAGAATAAACATTACGCTGCTGGACTAAAATATTTTGCTTGTTCTAAATATTTTTAAAAATATTTATACCTTTCAACCCAGAACCAGATTCCATAACCTGGGTAAATATACTGATTTGTCAATACTCGGAAAGCTACTTGTACAGAACCAGATTCAAATCTCGGGTTTTTTAACTAGGATACTCTGTTAATTTTGACCCTTCTTTTGCAAGTTGCAACCATTAACCGAAATCTGCTCATGGCATTGTGCATCAGAATTTTCATGGGGAAAACAAAGCACCAAAGCATGTGCAAAAGAATTTATGCATCATTTTCAACTATAGTATAATAGTATAAACCAGATGCCTTTCATACTCTATTTATAAGCAAAGAGGAAGACACAGAAAGGCTATCGGTGCGCAAGCAAGAGAGAGGTATGGAGTCCACATTGAAGGCCAACTTTACAAGATATAAGCACCATTTAACCATGGTTCTAGTCCAGATTTTGTCTGCAATTGTGTATTTCGTTACAGAAGCCGCCTTCAATCAAGGGCTAAATCCATATGTCTATGTCACTTATCGATTTATCCTAGCCGGCTTGCTGATGTTTCCCTTCGCCTATTTTCTTGAGCGGTAGGTTATGCGAACAATTATCTTAAACACACTTTCTTTAACCTATAGATAACATGAAATCAGGAACTCTTAGCTTGGTCTTTATAATTAGCATGGAAAGGTTCACTGTCTAATTGATTTTACCATTTTTTTCATTTTTCAGAAAATTGAGGCCAAAGCTGACATTAGCACTGTTTTTGGAGATATTTTTGGTTTCTCTCTTGGGGTCGTTTTCAATACCTACTCTTTCACTTGTATAGGATGTTATTGAGATTAAAAGATTTTGTTCATAAAATTAAAAGAACTCACAATTTTTCTTCCTATGTTTTTCCCCTTGATGAAAAAAACAGGATATGTTTAAGCTTCAACATGTTCTTTGCAAGTATGATATGCACTTCTCCAACATTCGTCGCAGCAGTGTACAACACCGTTTCATCTTTGACTTTCATAATTGCCATCTTGTTCAGGTTTGTGAATATTAATCGATAAAGTATTCTTTAAAGATAATATACAATTAAAAAGGAGATTTAATGCACAATATTCTTCATGTTCTTGGTGCAGGATGGAGTTTGTCGATGTAAAAAGTCATCGTGGGATGGCTAAAATCCTCGGAACCTTAATATCATTGGCAGGGGTCACGATCATCACTTTATACAAAGGACCAGCACTGCAAAACTTGTGGGATACTGCAATTCACATGAAAAGACTTTCTATTCATGAGAACTGGGTGAAAGGCTCAATCCTTACTATTACTAGCTGCCTAACAATCTCTTCGTGGTACATCATGCAGGTAATAAGTTAACTAATTTTTAATTGGTTTTTGTTCCTCAAGAATAGTGAGATAGCATTTCCTTGAATTATATTACTAAGTAAAAATAAAATGCTAAGAAAGATGATTGTGATAGTTTATCTCTAAACCTTTTGGTAGTGTATATTTTAAAAGTATACAAATCCTTGTAGACATATACTATGAAGAAATATCCGGCAGAACTGTCACTTACAGCATGGATTAGCTGTATTGGGGGAGCACAATCGGCTGTATTTGCAATATCTTTACAGCATAAACCGGCGGCATGGTCTATCACAATGTTTGGTATTGATTTCTGGGCCATTACATATTCTGTAAGTATATAATTTCATGGCCATTAGAACAGTTTAAATTTGTTGCTATATCTATCTGTTTCTTTAAAATCAACTCTAAGCTTGCTGATAGGAATGAAAATGAATATTATGCTAGGGAATTGTTGGCTCCGGGCTCATCATCTTCCTTCAATTGTTGTGCATGAAGGAGAAAGGGCCAGTCTTTGTAGCCATGTTTAATCCTCTTCAAACAGTTATAGTGGCGGTTCTAGCATACTTCGTCTTCGGTGAAAAACTATATACAGGAAGGTAAGAAAGTAAAATTGAAATGTCATTTCAAAGTTTAAACTTGTAAAATCATTGTTATATATATATATATATATCATAATTAATTATATCCACTTCAATTTTATTTGACTTTACTTTTCAGCATACTAGGTGGAGTTACTGTTATCATTGGTTTATACTTGCTATTGTGGGGCAAAGACAAAGATCAATCTTACAGCAAGAGCGAAGACCAACCTTCTTTAAATTCTGAGATAAAGGTGACAGACAAGGAGTTGGCCTCGGTTGTAAAAGAGGAACCATGAAGAAAAAATCAAAAAAGTTGTTGACAGAAAGATCAGAATTATTATCATAGCAAAATAACTTGATTTGTCGATGATCAAAAATTATATTAAGATTTGGACTTTTTGTGAGGTTTGAGGGCAACAATCTCTGTAAACCAATCAATTTCTGCTAAAAAAAAGAATGGAGAAGAAGAGAAGAAGAATGTTTAAGAATTGCTAAATCAGTCACATATTCCTTTCCTTTTATTTTCAATATTATTATTCTAAAAACTGTAAAATTCTCTTTACAAGATGATATAGTGCTCATAACTAAGAGACATATGCTAAGATGCTATGCGCCACTTGTATGGTTGATTTCAATGTAGGTTATGTCACAATACCAGCATTTGGTACGGAGGAAAACAACTTGTGGTTTAAAACTTTAATGTCATGTTGTATAAATTGTTAAATACTTTATTTTTCGCAACCATATTCTAAACATTTAATCTATTAA
Organism: Adansonia grandidieri; assembly: GCA_038382065.1. Lineage (NCBI taxonomy): Eukaryota > Viridiplantae > Streptophyta > Magnoliopsida > Malvales > Malvaceae > Adansonia > Adansonia grandidieri. The sequence continues at coordinate 10,846,375 of JBBYHK010000004.1, forward strand.
TAATTTTAATTACATGTTTGTTGCATGCGCAAAATAAAATATATAATTAATAGCATATAATTAACCATAATATGCATATTATGGTTTTAAAACGTAAGAATGAAAATATTAAAAAAGACATAAAATTAATATTAACATTATTAATTAAAATTAAAATAATTAATTTAATTATAACTATATGAATGACTCCATATTAAAATAATTTTATTTTTATTTCAAAAATTAAAAAAATTATCATTTTAATAATTAAGTTTCGAATTTTGCCAACATATTAGTTTAGTTCATAATTAAATGATTAAATTAAATATTTTTAGATTAGAAAAGTTCATTTACTAAAAAAAAAATTTTCATTTAATAATATAATCTAGTCACAATCTATATCAAATCATCAACACATAAGTGTATTAATTAAAATGAGAAGTAATAATTAAACTAAACAATTTAAAGTTTGGTTTAGCCTTCAACTAGATCAACTTAGTAATTTAATAATGTATTTGATTTTTATGAAATATAAGTTCTCATTAATAAGTTATTAACCAATTATAATTAATTAATTATAAATAATAATATTAAAAGTTTAATTATAAAAAATTATATAGGTATGAATTAAATGATGATCATATATAAATAACAAAAAATAGACAATTTTAATGGCAAAAGCCATTATAAGTTAATTAATAATTATAATTATAATGAATTATAATTTTCGTACTAAAACATGCAGAAGTTTATTTTTGTTATTACTTATTAAATATTTAGTGTTAAAGAAAGAAGTATTTTTTTTATTAGTGATTATATTACTAGTATACTATAACCTATTGGCTCTCTTAATAAATTTTATTTTTGGACTAATCATATAATATTTGTAATTATACATAATATACAATCATATATATATATATATATCATGATATAATATGAATTTCATAGAAAGAAAAATATATATATATATATATACACACATATATAATCCAAAATCAATTCATATCCTAACTTTCTAGGTTAACAATATGCATGGATTAAAAATATTTATATTGTCAAAATAAAAAATTATTTTTGTAAACTCAAAATACATTAGCAATTTTCATATCTGATAAGATTTATGAATTCACTTTAATCAATTTATTATAACAACTTAAACTACAAATTGAATTTTTTTTCCCTCAAGTTTTGTAGTAAAAATGAATGAAAAATTTTATCCATATACTAGATAATTTGAAGTTATATACATAAGTTTTACAATTCAAACTTCATATATTAGCATCATACATTTTAAAGTCAACTCAAGTTCTTTATATTTTTTTGTTATTAATTAAGGAATGGAATATCCAAAATTTTAAAATTAATAAAATTTGTCATCTAATTCATATTATTGTGATTTTAATCGTAAGATATTTTTCAATTTTGATTCTAAGTATTTGTTCAGAATAGTAGAAATGTTTTAATACTATTAACATTAGCATTTAATTAATATTGTTTCAATTAAGAAACTGTTGATCATTGATTAAATCAATAATATACATAAACTAAAAAACTTGTATTTAAATGAATATTATACTTAGTAAAAAAAAGTTTCAAAGAAAATATACTTTTTGATAATAAATTATAATAGTAATATATCAAAACTAAAAAAAAATATATATTTAATGTATTGCCTTTCTTTATAAAATTTTATAATTTGATTGATTTTATGGAAATTAAAAATTTTTACATGTCACTTCTAATCATATGTAGAATAAATTATAGATAATATGAATTTAATAAAGAAACAAATAAAAGAACAAAAAATTGGTTTATATCCTTAACTTTCAAAAGAAATTGCTTATGCAAGTGATTATTTAATGAATATGATCAATTAATTAATTTTTTTTATATATGTCATCGTACATTATAGCTAGATATAGAAATTACTTATTTAATTCTTTTATAATTTAATAATAAAATAAAAATTCTTATGTTTATGGTATAGTTAAATAGTCTAAAATGTGTTAATAACAATTGTCTGATAAAATGACAAGCTTAGTTTATAGATTTGATTTGAAAACAACATAATGTTATGTACTGTGTACAGATCATGTCACCATGCCTTTCAACTATTTCAACTATTTGCAATTATCTAATCATTTTTTTTCTTGTATTTATTTTTTTTTTCTTTTTTTGATGACCTAAAATTAGAAATTCGCAATTACAATTTCATTTGCATCAGCATTATTTTAGTAATATTAAGTTTCAAAATAAATAAGATTTAATATAAAGAATTAATAATTAATAAGGAAATAAATAAAATTACTCAATAGTTTTACTTTAATAAGAAAATTATTAATTAAATTAAAGATACAATCGTTAATACTATAAATTATTAGGGTATATATATCATTCATTATTTTAATTTTTAGAATTGGTACTTTTATATAGATAATATAATATATATTCTATACTATATATATATATATATAT